>CM031238.1:824329117-824798029 GCA_018340775.1 Taxus wallichiana var. yunnanensis
AAATTGGTGTACAAATATCTCATCTTTTGAATGACTAGAAAAATCTCATTCCAATGGTCAACTTCCTTATTGATCAAATAAAACACCTGGTGCTTTCTCATTACACAAAGTGATGATCTCACATATTCGATTACTTTAGGGATAAATTCACAACCCTTTTTGTACAATCAAATCAATCCATGCCCCAGTCATCTTTCCCATCTTGCCAAGATGCCAAACTTCTTGAATAATATGTGTGTCAATCTTACTCAAGGGATTAATTGACTTGGAAGGGGATAGAGGAGGAGACTTAGGGTATAATAAGGTTTAAACATATGAGGTTTATGTGTGTACCTAAATTTGCAATTATTCATGAGTTGTTTCACCCTCTCATGTTTGAGTGACCAACTTAGCAATTATTTTCTCAAATTTGTGAATATCTCCTTCATAAAATAGCTCTCCAAGAGGGTACTTGGTCATCTTGTAATCAAATATTTACATTTCAGCTTCATCCTTGTCCACCATTGGGCAAGTAAACTCAATGAACCGAGACCTAGAAGTATCATTCATGAGTCGAGAAGTCATTTTGGCCTTCCAGGGAGTGGGTATGAGTTTCTAAATATTTGAATATATCTCAATCATTGGGGCCTTTTCTTTGGCATCAATACATTGATAATTCATTATGATATCTTTAACCAATAAGAAAATTTTACCTATATAAGAAGATGAAGCATAAAATTTTATATTGCCTATACGAGAAAAGGATATAATTGCTTGATTATGAACTCGGAGAGTATTCAAGATCACTACTCATGTGAATTTTCATTGGGGGCATAGAATACATATGAGGTGACTACATGAGAGACTCGGGAGACTTGTATTTTTTCTTTATATGGGAAATGATGAATTCTCTCAGTTCAAAGAGCACATTAGTCCTTCTCACCGGAAATTTCTTATGAGGAGACTCGATTAAGACTCCAAAAATATTTGTTGGGGTGATTTCCTTGTTTGAGGGTTTTATCACTCTTAGGGCCTATCGATTCTTTGACATACACTTTTCTCCTTGATTTATCTAATTTTCTATAATAAGGTGAAGCAAGTATAGATGAGTTCATGTACCTTCTTAAGAAACCACTTTTCTACCTTTAAAATACTTTTGTAGTATGAGTTAGGATGTCAACATGCTCCAAAGTCCATAACTAACCAAGATATAAGAGGGATAGGTGTGAACCAAAAAAACTCCAAGTATCTTGGTTTGAACAAATAACTAGCATTAACATCATCTTCTATGTCTTATGTGACCCATTCAAGATGGAATTATTTCATTTTCTTCAATATCATTTTGGATAAGCCTTGTGGAAAGAATTCAATATTTTTGAAACAATATTCCCAATGATCCTCCATTTCAAGCTGATGAGAAATGCCTAAATACTTACGCTCAACTTCCATATATTGCTTACTTCCATATGACCTCCTGGTGGAGTAGTCATATAGGTTGAATGACACTAGGGAAGCTCTGATTTTACCTCGCATCTCTCAAATTCCTACAAGAGTAGACACCCAACTGAATTGGGAAAGTCACCTCTTTCTTCTTTCTTTTGTGGCACTTGAGATGCACTCTAGAAAACTATTAAAACAACTCAATGAGAAACAACCGCTTGCTTGGGTACCGAGGAAGATTTACTTGATCATGATCAAATCCTATGACACAAATGTAGGAAAATGTTTTGAACTATATGAAATATATTTTTACATCTTGATTAGTTTAGAAGCTTTTGCTTGACAACCTATAATTTCTATCTCCTTCCATTTTCTTGATTAATGGAATTACAAATACATCATTGACTTGGGTATAATGCCTCTTGTATTCATTTAAATCAAATTATGGATATACTTGATTCATTTGTGCAGCTTTAAGGATATTTATTTCATATGATAGCTTGGGCCATTTTTGTAATGATGCAATGGCATATATCAAGTAAGAAGTTATTTTGAAATTATTTGTCCTCTCAAGGTTTATCAAATGTAGATGAAAATTTTTGGGCCCATGATTTATTGCATTAATTATTCTTTAAGTATTTTATGCAGAGCATCTAGTGCTTTTACACATACTTCCAACAAGATGGATTAGATAACCTATTCCAATTTAGTATATATCTTGCAAAATAATGTACATTTTCCTTCAATGCTAGAAACAACTAAGTTGTGCAAATATGAACTATGATCTTAAAATAATGCATTAAATTCTTCATTAAATCTTACTACCTCTTATTGCATCTATCTTAACCATCCCAATCGTTGGGAGCCATAAGAATTTGTTAACTTGTTCTTTGTTGCTAAAATTGCCAATTTGGCTTCTCAAGAAGATGGATGATGAAATATTATGAGTTAGACCAATCTACAATTCAATCATGAAATCCAAAGACACTTTTGGATACAATTTTGGGGGTTTGAAGTGTGGGTAAAATGGTTTGTTCCAACTCTTAGGGTGGATGACTTTTCCTTCCTAACCACTCCCCTAGCCCTTTTTCTTCTTACCTTCTGTCACGAGGCAAAAATATAGTTTATATTTTGGTTCAAATGATCATTCTTTAGAATAATCACCTCCTGGACACCCATTTAGGCCAATTAATAGTATAACAAATTTCAAATGAGCTTCCTTTGTAAAAATTTTCCCAAAACCCACCGTAAGTTCTCAATTTGGTCATGTTAGTAATGCTACAAAAACTTTCTCAAACTGTCATATTTTTCTCCTTTATGAAAATATTTCTTGATAAAATTCTTAAAGTATCTTGCTAGGGTAGGGTGAAAGTTTTTATCTTGTGAATTTTAGGCTCTAGGAAGGTGATTAAGGCTCTCAACTAGAATTATATTGTAAACCTAAGAGGGTTTTTCATAGTGCACCCGAGGGCATATATTCATTCACCATTTACTTTGTAACTTTCGCCAACATTCCTAATTATTTCAAAAATTCTGAGCACACTTATAGAAGTTATTGAACTTACGAGTAGGTCCTTTGGCTTTCTAAAACACAGTTTTCTCCTCATACTAACTTGTCCTCCTTAGAGAAAAAAGATAACACAAACACATTCAAGGATTTAAGAGGTAATCAATGCTTCCCTTTCTCTTGATCATATCCAGAGGATCTTGAATCATAAGATACACCCTCTCTTTCTTATCATACAGGCTAAATGTTCACTTTCCTTCCAAGATATAACTTATTGGCTTAAATAGCTAGAATGAGGTTGTAAATTTGTCCAGTTGTAAATACAAGAGTTCTCAGTGCTCACTTCCATCATGTCAAGGATATTCCTTCATCAAACTTAAGGCACACAAATTGGATTCACTTCCCACATAATTGTTCCATAAATTCTATACACCATAAAAAACATGCATTTCATGAAACCGCATAAAAATAGTCTTAAACTCAAGAAGAATAGGAAAATTGTGTTACTCAAACTTTTGGAGCTCCAAAATACTTGTGTTGATTTATCAATTATTTAGTAATAGTTACAAAGCAATTTTTTTACTCCCCTTACTCAAGCTCCTCCATAATTGATTATTGGGTTATGAAAGCAACATTTCAAGAGGAGGTTATATGCAAAAAGGGGCTCAAAAGCAAGATTATAAGTTACAAGGAAAATGACCCCAAAAGAGACTCTATGACCATATTGTGACCTAACCAACTATAACATGATTGAAATATGCCTTTAAACTTCTACATCTACCTAATAATTCAAAATTGGATCAAAGAGAAATTCAAATGTTCAAACATTCAAATTGGAGGGAAACCTCCTAATTTGAAATCTTGATCTCTTGAGCTCACCAAACCCAAACCAAATGATATCTGGGACTCCTAAGAATATTTACAAGCCAAAATTGACTATTCTAGTCCTAGACTAGCCTGTAATGATGCCCATGCATCATACTACCAAGGGGGAAAAATAAACTTCCACGGAGTTTTGCTTGTAAACTAATTATTTTCCTTTCTTTCTCTCGTTTCCAATTATCCATGATATTCTGAGAAGGTGCTTGGATGGATTTTGTTGCCTTAGGTTTTCCTTGCAATTATACCAGGTCCTTTACAAGTTTTCCCATCTTTGAATGAGTTACCATCACAAGTTCATTGACTATCACATGAATGTACAATGTCCTTTCCAACCATTGGCTAAGTTTAAACACCTTATTTATGCTTTCATGAAAGGATTCTTGATGCTCTTTGACTTTTATACCATGTTTAACACTTCCATTTTTCTCTTTTTATTCATTTCACCTCCAAGATTGATAAATTGTAGCTCTTTTCTGAATTATGCACCTCCATATGACTATTCTTTCATGATTTCTAGTGCTTGACCTACATACACATCATCTAAAGTAATGTTAGTTGGAAAAATATGAGTCTCTCATTCATACTTGATCACCATATCCTTGCCATGCATGTTCTCCCTTGCTTTTTTACTATGTGGTCTTCTTGAATTGTATTATCATACTTGGCATGATTGTACTTACCCATGCTAGATTCTAATTGCTTCAGGATTAGTCCATGGGTTGAGTGGTCTCCTTCCTTGCCTACCTAAAAAAACTTTTCCTTCTCTTTGTTCTCGGCATGGTCTACACATTCATCTTCATCACTTTTCATTTTCATTTTCTTTTGCAAGTGACCTTGGTATTCATGCTCTCCACTTACCCATTTCCACACTTTCTTAACTCTACTAGTCCCATTCTCCATCACTTCACCTTCCTTTCCCTATTGAAATAATGTCTTCAAACCCATGAACATGACTCTTGACTATTGTTCAAGCCATGCACATCTATCCTTCAATGGATTTAAAGTATGCTTAACTCCATCCTTCACAAATGTATAAGTATTTTTCCACCCATCATGGATGGCTCTCTTGTCAAATTTCCATGGTCTTCCCAATAGAAGATGGCATGCATCCATGGGAAATATGTCACAAAAACTTGATCATGATATCTACCCACTTGAAAATCAACTAAACATTGTTGATTCACTAACACCTGATGCTCTCTTTGTACCCAGAAGACTCTGTATGGATTAGGATGCCTTACTTTCTTCAAATTCATTTTTTTACCATTTCAATGGAGACTATATTATTAGTACTACCATTATCAATAATGAGTTTGCAACACTTACCTTTTCCTTGCACATGGTTCTAAATAATGTTCTCCTCTACATTGGTTCTTCATTCTTGCTTGCATTCACCAAAGCTCTTCTCATCATCAATGCTTCTCTAGTTTCAGTTCCTCCACTAAGGATGGTGATGCTACACTCTCCTCTTCATATACATGTGCTATTTTTTTCTTACCTCATTAGCCTTTCTATTACTTGCTTTTGGATATTCGGGGCATTCAAATTATCTATGTCCAAAAAATTTATTGCACTTGAAGCATCTTCCAGTGAATTCACCTCTGCCTCTTCCATATCCACCTTTTCCTCTGTATGAGTATCCACCTCTAGAAGAAATTTGTGTTTTTGAACTATTCCCTTCTTCCTCATTTATTTATTTATTTATTTTCCTCTTCCTGATTTTTGACTTCTTCCTCTTACTCCTCTTCCTCTACCTCTCAAATATTGAGTTTGTTTTCTTAATAGTTTATCCTCTACCCTTAAGGCTTCTTGATATGCTTCCTCTACTAATCTCAAATGAAATAAAATGATTTCATCTTGTATATTCAACCTCAAACCATTCACATACCTTGTCACTTCTTCAGCATCATCATGTATATGACCAGACCTCATAGCTAGTTTGTAGAATTCATCAGTATAATCAGCTACACTTAGTTCTCTCTATCTCAAATTTTATATTTCTTGAATAAACTAGTTTGATAGTCTGCAGGAATGAACTTACCTTTCAATTTGGCCACCATCTTTTCCCACTTCTTGATCTTTTCCTTGTTTCTGCTTAATATTTCTTGTTGCACAAATTCCCACCATATTGCAACATGTCCTATAAGCTTTATGACTGCAAATTTCACCTTCTTATCCTCTATAATGTTCTCAAACTCAAAGTATTTATCCATATTTTCTATCCAGTCTATCAGCTCTTTTGGATGCAAACTCCCTCCCTACTATGGTACCTTCTTATTTATCTTATTGCTTACTCCCATGACTGCCTTCACTATCTTTACTTTTGGCATTTCTTCTTCTTGTTGTTCTCCTTTGTTGTTGCCACTTCTCTTTCTCTCTCATCATCATTGTCATCATCCAATGTTTTTCCTCTTCTCTGGGAGACTTCTAGTGCTCCTAACATGTCTTGAATATTTTTTTAACAAAATAGGTAACTCGTCACCCCCCTTGAGTTGCTCTCTATTTCAACCTCCACCCACTCTTCTTGGTGGCATTTTTTCAAATTCTTCACTTTCCTTTCAAATTCTTTCCTCTTCACTGCTTCTTTCTCTCTCTTCCGGTCACTTTCTTCTCATTCTCATTTCTAATACCAATATGATGCATATCATTTAGTTATTTTACACATACTTCCAAAAATATGGATTATATAACCTATTCCAATTCACTTATATCTTTGCAAAAATGTACATTTTCCGTCAATGCTAGAAACAACTAAGTTGTGAAAACATTACATATGATATTAAAACACTACATTCAATGATTCATTCAAGTTTAATACCTCCTATTACATCCATCTTAACCATCCCAATCCTTGGGAACCACAAGAATTTGTTAACTTTCTCTTTGTTACTAAACTTGCCAATTTGGCTTCTCAAAAGGTGGATGATGAAATCTTATGAGTTAGACCAATCTATAATTCACTCAGAAATCCAAAGACACTTTTGACACCATTTTAGGTGTTTTAAGTGTGGGTAAAATGGTTTGTTCCAACTCTCATTCTTCATACTAATCACCTCCCTAGACACCAATTTGGGCCAATTAATTGTATACAAAATTTCAGATGATATTCCTTTGTAAAAGTATTCCCAAAACCCATTGTGTCAGTTTTCAATTAGGTCCTATTCGGAAAGCTACATGAACTTTCTCAAATTGTCATAATTTTCTCCTTTATGACAATATTTATTAGGAAAATTCTTGAAGAATATTGTTAAGGTAGGGTGCAAAGTTGTATCTTGTGAATTCTAGGCTCTATGAAGGTGATTAAGGCTCTTAACTAGAATTGGATTGTAAACCCTACAAAGGCATCCGAGAGCATATATTCATTCACCATTTTCTTGGTAAATTTATCCAACATTCCTAATTACTTTGAAAATGTCTGAGCATGCTTATAGATTTATTGAACTTCCCAAGTATGTCATTTGGATTTCTAAAACATGGGTTTTCTCCTTAGACTAACTTTCCTACCTTACAAAAAATAGATAACACACACACTTTTATCAAAGATTTACAAGGTAATCAATGCTTCTATTTCTCTTGATAATAGCTAGAGGATATTAAATCGCAAGACACACTCTCTCTTTCTTATCATACAAGATAAATGTTCACTTTCCTTCCAAGATATTACTTATTGGCCTAGATATTGGTGGACTAAGGTTGTAGAAGTTGTCTTGTTATAGATATCTAAGTTCCCGTGCTCACTTCCAGTCATGTCAAGGATCTTACTTCATCAAGCCTAAGGCACACAACTGGGATTCACTTCCCATGTAATTTTTCCATCAATTATGTACACCATAAAAAAACATGCATTACATGAAACGATACAATACAGTCTTAAATATCGTGAAGAAGAATAGGAAAAATGTGTTACTCAAAATGTTAGAGCTCCAAATTGCTTGTGTTTATTGATAAATGATTTAGAAATAGTTATACATAATTTTTATACTCCCCTTGCTCGAGATCCTCCATAATTAATTCTTGGGTTATGAAATTGTTAGAGTAGGTATTTACCTTAGCTCATGTTCACCTAGGTACTTTATTTACCTTTATTGTATTTATCATCACCCACTTATGTGTGTGGATATTTCTTTTATCTTATTTAGATATTAGGAGATATTATCTAGTTGTTAGGTATAGTTCTTTCCTTGATCTATGGTATTGAATAGATCCTTGATGTCTAGTTCTCTCCTAAATCTATGGTCTTGACTAGTTCTTGGATGACTAGTTATTTCCTTGATTTATGGCTTGATCTACGACCTTGACTGGTTCTTAGATTGTTATTCCTTGCCTATTTAAGCAAGGCCCATTATCAATGTATTGCATTGAGTTCCATAATAATATTATGTAAAACTATTATGGTGAATTGCTTTCATCTTATTGATCCATTAAAATCCTTAGCCCTTGGTCATATGGTATGGTCATATGAGGGCTTAAAGCTTGTGATTCCTACTAGTAGGTTCTTAAGTTCAGCCCCCTTTAGTTTTATTTATGTGGTGAAGGCAATAATATTTTATTTTGTTTTAGTAGCACCTAAAATAAATAACAGAGCAAAATATTAAAAAGCTTATAACTTTTGATTGGTAACTTGGTTTTGAGTGCCGTTTTTTGCAAAAGTGCTTGTTTTTTCATGCTCTTTCCATTGGAAATATTTATTTTGAGACTTGCACTATAATTATAAAGTGCCGAATATGGAGGAGTGTTGTAATCAATTGTGGATGCAATTTTGGCTGAGCCTGACGTCCTAAAATTTTTGAGAGTTGTAGTTTGTACCTATCATGGATTATAAGAATGATATGCTTTTCTCTGAAGTATGTGGACTTCAAGAGGATATAGTTAATTTTGGAAGAAAATATATCACTCAAGAAGTGAAATTATCTTCTACAATCACTCATTCATGATAAGGATATAATAATACACTTCCTGTAGAACAAACTTGCTAGCCTACAACATCACCATCATATTGTGGACAACCATATCCATGCTCCTAATCCACTTGCAACTATTGCTCTTATATCCACTGACATTGATCTACCATTCTTTGAGCCTGAACCTACTTTTGATGCTTCTAAACCTGTGAGGCTTGTTACTACATGCTCTTCCACATCTATGCCTATTACAGTACCACATGTTGTGTATCCTACTTCTGCTTAACTGCATGGCTTTTTAAGAAGCATACCACTGCATTCAGTTCTCACGCATGCTCTGTTCTATGGGTCTCACTAGAGGATTCATTGGCAGACATTCACAGGGTATTTTTTCCTCTATTCCACATGTTAAGTGGAATTCTCGTCATGACATTGGTTTTTGAGCAAATACTTTATTAGGATCACACATTGATAGAGCTCCTTTTTTGTTCACTCGACTCTTTCTGAGGATCATGAGCAACACATGAGTTCTGCACCTTCACTCATGCTTGAGAAACCTAAGATTTCAGGTTGTCGACATGATCAACTCCGACACACATTCTCGATGTTCTTTTCATGCACCCATTGTGTATTTTATACCAAGTCATATGCAAGCATCTTCTTCATCCATCCGTGTTGATTTGGGGTGGATATCTGATCACTCATGGTGGTGACATAGGAATTCGTTGAGAGGAATCTACAGGCATGGCTCCTCCACCATTCGGCATCTTACTCCACTTTCTATACCTTATGCATTGTGATGCTTCTTGTTTTGAGCATTTTTCTTTAGCAGGTGTAGTGTATCTCTCTTATTTGTTGAGAGATTTTGTATCTGTATTTTCAAAACTTTTGGCATGTTGACAGTCTCTCTTATGGGGGAGCTATTCTGGTGGATCCCAGTGTTATTTTGTCAGTGTTCGAGTAGTTGTTTTGACAACTCATACAAATTTATAGCACCACTCCACCCATTCAAAGAGAGTATGAGAGGTTGTGGTGTTGATCCTGCTTCTTCAAGTTTCATGTCCTTGCCTTGTTACCTTGGCTTTTCTTGGATCGTGACACTCTGGATTTTGTGTCCTTGCCTTGTTGCTTTGGTTATTGTTCTTGGATCGTGGCACGCCTATTTGTAGCAGTTGGTTGAATTATGTTTGGTGTTTTTTTGCACGTTCGACATCACTCCGTTGTGATCTCCTTATATAGAGCTATTATGGTGAAGCCCAGTGTCAATTGTTTTTGAATTCTATGATCGAGCAATGGATTCACACCAAAATTCTTCAGCATTGTACGAGTTTTTTTGAGTTGAGCTTCTTGGGATGCCTTGGAGCGGGTTTTTACTCTCTTTACTTTGTTGTTATTGGTTTTGGGTACCTTGCAGTGTCCCTTTTTCTCAGTTATTGTACATGAGTACCTCATCAGACCTAGTTATCGGGACTCATACTGTGGACATGCCACATCTATTTTGGACCCTAGCTTCACTTGAGGGGGTGTTAGAGTAGGTATTTACCTTAGCTCATGTTCACCTAGGTACTTTATTTACCTTTATTGTATTTATCCTCACCCACTTATGTGTGTGGATATTTCTTTTATCTTATTTAGATATTAGGAGATATTATCTAGTTGTTAGGTATAGTTCTTTCCTTGATATATGGTATTGACTAGTTCTTTCCTTGATCTATGGTATTGACTAGATCCTTGATGTCTAGTGCTCTCCTAAATCATGGGTCTTGACTAACTCTTTGATGACTAGTTATTTCCTTGATTTATGGCTTGATCTACGACCTTGACTGGTTCTTAGATTGTTTTCCTTGCCTATTTAAGAAAGGCCCATTCTCAATGTATTGTATTGAGTTCCATAATAATATATGATATTACTACTCATTTGTTTGCAAAGGTTTTATGTAAAGCTATTTTGGTAAATTGCTTTCATCTTATTGATCATGGTGTTTGATTAGCATCTGTGTTCTTGGCTTGGTACAATTTGGTTATCATTCCTTTCTTAAATCAAGATTTCAAGAGGATTTTATATGCAAAGAAGGGGCTCAAAAGCAATATTATAAGTTACAAGTCAAAATGACCCCAAAAGAGACTCCATGACCATATTGTGACCTAACCAACTATAACATTCTTAAAATACACCTTTAAACTTCTATATCTACCTAAGAAGCCAAAATTAGCTCAAAGATAAACTCAAATTTTCAAACATTCAAATTGGAGGAAACCCCTTAATTTTAAATCTTGAGCTCACCAAACCCAAAACAAATTACACCTAGGACTTCTAAGAATATTTACAAGCCAAAATCGACTATTCTATCCCGAGACTAGCCCTTGTAATGATCCCCTTGCATCATTCCCCGAAGGAATTTATATTCTTTATTCATGACCCATTGTTTTTGGAGTCATGCACATGAATTTCATAAGTAAAGCAAAGGATATGAGCATGGGATCGCACCGATATAACCGATAAGGAAAAGGATATGAAGGATGCACGTAAGAAGGAAACTGAAATTCCGCAGAGAGGAGAGAGTAACCATAAAGAGGATAAAAAACAAGTTAAGGTCAATGAAAGGGTATTCAAAGCATCAATGGATAAGGATAAGCATGAGTTAAAAAATAGACTCAAGATTTAGTTATGGACACTCGCATGAAGCTAACAAAGGTTCAATAAGGATAACAATAAGGAAAGGTTTATGAGGAAGATCAACATGTAGCATAGGATTAAGGAAACGTGTGGATATATTTTTGTATTTTCTGAATGTATTAGTTAACTACAATTGCAAAATTGATGTCTATTATTAGCTCTTGTAAGACTAGTGAAGGACAAGTTCCCACTAGTATAAATACCCATGGAGATGTCTTGAATATGTAAGTAGTTTTTATGGGATATAACAAAGAGATATATAGGAATGATGGATGGCTTGTAATTATATTTTACTATAACTTTTAATCGTGAAATAGTTGATATATGAGCATTGTGTTTGGTCTATAAATGGTTGTGTTATATGTTAATGAATTAGGAATACAAGTATATTTGCTAAAATAACAATTCACTTCACCTTTTCGACTTTGAGAGGCACTGGATACACCTAACGCTTTGGGTAATTTCAATTTAGTTACTCTAAAGTGTAATATTCTGTGCGATGGTAGGGAAACGTGTGTGAACGATATAGAGATGATGGTTGCATAAGGGAAGTAGGCTACTAGACTCCAACATTTTGCTTCCATTACTGGGACCCTCATTTAAATTGAAGGATAAAGTGGAAAGAGATGCTTCGATTAACATAGGATAATGTTGAAGTATAGCTACACATTATTGAGGATGTTTTCGAAAAACATCATTCGATTTGCAAGGATTACCCTCCAAGAAAGTGGTTTAAGGCTAGTTTCTATGAGGAACTGTATGATACCTTTTTCTATGAGCTTCTTGTCACTTGTATGTATGGTTAGTTACCTATTTTCTAGGAAAGAGCATGAATTTGGGTTGGAAGTATCCTTGGAATTATAAGCACTCAAGGAATATAGAATTACATGACACAACTTGGACACAAATGATATACTACTAGTGGAAAGGCACACTTAAGAGGTATATCTTTGATTATTCAGTCTCAACCTTTTCTTGTACATATGAAGTACAATATAAGTTCTTAAAAGAACCTCACAGATCATACCTAAAGCACCTACAACTAGAGATTAAGAAAATGATTATTGACATGGGAATAGAAAATTTCCGAATGGAAGGCTAAATACTCCATAATGTGGGCAATTTAGGACATATGAAAGACACGAAGATATGAGGAACAAGGTATGGATTCCTCGAAAATTACACCCTTAGGAGGAGGTAATTTAAATAACACATAAGGCATTGGAAAATGAAATATTAAGTCTATATGACTCAAGTTTAGAAATCGTGGGTAATGACCAACAATATTGGCTAAGGGAGAGAGAAACAATGACAAGGAGCTCCATGAAGGAATGGTAGTGTGCTAAGGGAATATATGAGATATGGAGGATGAGGATGGATAATATAATGTTGATGGTATCTTGATCCAACCTCTTGTGCCTACTCATGCAATTGGGTCAACTAATATATAACATGTAACAGTCGAAAGTGATAGTGAAGAAAAATTGAAGAAGGCTAAGAAGAAGGAAACTTTTGATAGTAGCTTACCATACGTTCTACAAATATTGCAACATAAACCGAAATATCCCATTTGAATCCTAATATACCAAAAGTGCGGTGATTCAAGATGATGAATACTAACACCACCACACCAAAGTCTTGACAGCGTATAAGGACATCCATTAGTACAACAAGGAGTTGGTATTAATCCCTAACTACATGTAATAACGGAGTGGGAGAAATTCTCAAATAGCTAATATTTTAGTTCAAGGAAGAATTATAAATACTACATAGCAAGTGTCCACACCGAATATATTTTATGAAATTTCCTTGCACTTACCATAGTGTCATGGGGTCTAAAATGCAGCATAACATGTGCTCAAATGTGAACTTATATGGCAATTGATGGGTATAACTTTCTCGGAATGGAAATAAAATTAGTTTTGAACTAAATTGTTTGGAAATGCCCATACCTGGTATTAAAAAAATGACCCAGCACAAGTAGTAGTAGACTACAATCAACTTAAAGTGACTTTTTAACTGAATTCAATATTCTAGAGTTCAAGTAGCAAATTATTTCAGCACTCAAGGAAATTAAGTAGAAAATCAATGAGAGTGTACATGCATATGAAACATGATTTAAAACCATGATCTCTAATATTTTTATGAGATACATCCTACACAACATGCGTAGTGGTTTTTAAAGGGATTTCATTACCCTTTACGCGTACATTATCACACAATATTTTCACTAATCCATAGGAAGTATTGGAAGCAATCTTGGATGTTGAAGAAGTGGTAAGTCTTGATACTAGCTTAAGCCCATTCATGGAGGTACATATCACATATATGATGACCCAATTATATAAATTAATATCAAACAATGCATGAGAAGCACACAAGACATTTAGTGCACTAATTGTGAGGTGGAGGTCCACACCAAAAATACATGCCCATGTAGAAGTATAAAGGCCATGCTTATATCTTCTAAGATCTGAAAAGGCTTCCATGACATTCTATATTTCCCTCTACTTCATCATTCCAAGTAGGAAAAAGTATCCACTTACTATAAAATATGTGATGTGCACACATGATACATCATATTCTCATATTATTAACAAAATCCATGAGGATAAATCACTAGGAATTTGACATAATATAGTTAAATATTCTAATAAAGGGTGTGGTGGATATGGCTGAGGAAGAAGTGGAAAAGGACACGGAGGTCATGGAGGTGGAAGATATCCACCTAGAACTTGTTATAAATATGGTTTTCCGTATTAATACCAAAGACAATTTCCTAACCTACCTAATATGCACACATTGTCAAAAGGAGCACAAGATGGAAGATTGCCCTGACCTCTATAACATAATGAAATATAAAGGTGAAAAGGGCTCCAAAATGACTAAAATTAAACACACTATGGTGGATGAGGTTAGGTAAAAACTATACCAATAGTGGATCCATCTAAAAAAGTACAGTCACAATGTGAACTTTTATATGTGCACAAGAGATGACTTTAGTGAAGGTAAAGCCCACTTAATTCACTATTACGAAACCCTATCCTAATGGCAAGAAATATAAATAGGTTATACGAGAAGTGAAATACTTAATAAGAGAACTTCAAGGAAAAATATAATACCTTAGAGATTAAGCATGGCTACGAAATGAAAAGTTAAAAGATTTAGAGGATGAATGAATTAGCAAAAATGATATGTAGGTTCTATACACAGAGGGTATATTACCCTTACAAGGTAAATGATTATCACACAAGTTGAGGAAGGTGATTCTCGGGAAATAATTGGGGAAGACACAGAGGTAGGATGTAAAATCGAGAAAAGCTCTGAGGGTTTTGATAGAGATATACTCATTGATGCATGTATTGATAGATGGAACATTAATGACATATTGGTTGATATAGGTGCAGTATATTAACATACTTACAGGTAGATTCTGGAATAAGATGGGGTGACCAAAATTACACCCTTCTCCACATGTCTTGTTCATGGATAACAAAACATGGATAGTTCCTATAAGAGGCCTAAAGAATGCCATAATCAACATCATGGGAGTAAATTTCCATGGAGATTTTGAATTCATATCGCTAGCAAGTAGATACTTTTCTAGCACTATTTGAAAGACCTTGGTGCTATGAAAATAATACCAATTTACAGCCCAAAACAATATGTGGCTTTCAAATGGAGGTCAGCGCATCATATTCCTAATGGACCCTAAATAGAATACATTGTATATGGATACTATGGAAGAACATGAATATTTGGAGCATCTATACAATATACAAGCTACAAGGATAAATAAAATGGGGTTATAACCAATCAATGTTTCACACAACTAGTGTGGCATGTGAAAATTGGACACATGCTTCATACAAATTTCTAGGTTGAGGATTTGGCATGATTAAGAGTGAACTAAATTAGTATGGTATCCATACACCGACATACATTCACATAAGTATTTACGAATTAGTGTGGAAAACACCTAGACTCCACCAGTGTTTCAAAGTAGAAGTGAAAGTATCCAATATTTCCTCGATGACATGGAGTCATGTATGTAAACCAATGATGTGTGACTTAATTGCTTAATATATCAGTTAAAAGGTATTGTAATAAGATGGTGAGAAATACATCTATATGCAAGAATTTGTTAGCTATGCAAATAGAATTAGAACTAACACCTAGTAGTCCTAAAACAAAGCTAAATCAAAATCTATGCATCATCATGCTTAGAGCTTAAACAAGACTAATCTACCAACATCCTTGCATTAGAATATGAATAAACATTCAAACTAACATGTTAATCCATTAATCTCTATCTCTATTAATGAATTAATAAAATTAAATGAACCTATTTAGATCCTTAGCAATCAAAGGGTTGATTGTATGTTTGAATCCCAAGGTTTTCAAGAATGGAGTCTTGTCAATCCATGGCTACAAGACCATTTGACATATCTCCATATGACTTCAAACTTGGAAGAATGAATGCAAGAAATGAAAATAGCTAGCTCCTCCAATGAAGAATGCTCTAAGATGATGAAAATGGCTATAGCTTAAGCTTTATGCTCATTTAGGTGTAAGAAGAAAGGTAGGAGGAGGGCTCTTTATATAGCCCAATGAATAAAGGAACCTCTACATCCTTTTACATGTGTGATAATAGAGAGGTTGGGTTAGTTGTGGATAAGGGAGGCTTAGAAAGGATTGAGTCAACCTTAGGGAGTTTATTTTGCCCTTTAGTGACTCATGGGGTTTGAGGGGATTTATTAAATAACCAAAGTGATTAATTAATAGGTGTGAAAGCTTATAGAAGCTTTTTAGAGGAATAGTTAGTATGAGTTATGTTATGAGAGGATTTTAATCAAATATATGACAATTTATTGATTAAATAAAAGAGTGAATTGATTAATTAAGAATAATTAATTAATCTAGATAGAAAGGGTATTAATTATTTAGAAATAATTAATTAATCTAGATAGAAAGGGATTTGATTAATATAAGTTCATTAATTGGCATTGCTTGTTGGATAGAAGATTTAATTAACTAACGTAATGTAATTAATTAACAATAATAAGAGAAAATGTTTGATATTGACAATATGTCGTCAATTTGTGGGAAAGGGTATAATTAGCGCAATTTAGTATTTAAATTTCTCGAACTAAATTATAGGTGTCTACATTTTCCCTCTTTGGGTGGCGTAAGTGACACCACTTCAAAGATAGTAGAAAAATAAAAATTTGAATGCAGAGAAGAAAAATTATTATAAGTGAGAGATTCCCCTCGAGTGTCGATGGGGTGATAAAAGAAGGCTATCGATGATCAAAAAGGTGAGAGAAATGGATAAAAGAATGGGTAGGGGCAGGCTACCTCGGGTGAATTAGAAGAATAAAGTTGACAAGAGAATGATATAGAGGAAAAATGAAGATGGCAAGAAAGGAATGATCTTTCATCCATTGTATTAAAAACAACTTCTATGTCATCATATTGCCAAGGATCTACATCATCGGTCCTTATTAAAAATATAAGCATATGAAAAAATTAGAATGACATGAAAAGTCATACTACGAACAATTGTCCATTTCTGAAAACACCAACTCCATGCAACAAACAAAATTAAATGCAATATGATAAAGTAAACAAGCTAACCTACCATAGAAACATAATGTAATTTTTTTGTTATCAGCGTTGACTCTAACTTTGTGAATTAACGAAAAGGATTAAAAGATGGTGCCCTAAGCAAGGATACGTGCAAAGGGGAATAACGGAGGACACTTGGGTCCTATGAAAATCAATCGTGCACTATGAAATAGTACCAAACAACTCATTGTGCCCTAGAGTACAGACATAGTAAGGAAACCATCTTTGTTGATAGAGGTAGATCAAGATGATCTATGAGTCGTGCACAAGAAGAGGCGAGATTAGGATGATTTTTATTGTTTTTATTTTTTAGAAACATATTTTAATGTTTTTATGATTTTCTATAATTTTTCCAAAGCTATGTGTAAGAAACCGAGAAATGTGGATTCCCCAAAGCATTAGATGGGGAATATACAAGGGTAGGTGTTGTGCGTATGAGAAAGTGAAGATACGACATGCCCTAGCGATTAGGTGGGAGTATTCAAAGATAAAATCTTAACATGTAGAAGGGGGATCAAGGCCAATATAAAATAGGTTCAATCATGTGGGAGTAAGGATGCCCCAGCGTAAGGCTGACCAAGAAATACATGATAGAAAAGAAGAAGAAGATTGTCTTATTAAAATGGGACAAAAGTACCTATAAACATGGTAAATAGGTCATCTTATACACATGGATGCTCTAAACGATTCCAAATAATAGAGGATAATCTGAAAAGATTTAGAATGCAGTCAATGAAAATTTTATTAGCCCAAGGCACAAATCATGGGACAAGACATACACTAAAGAAAGAGTTTGAACAAGGTCCAAAAAGCAACACTTGGTAACAAACTAATCATGTTTAATCATTGATATCCCATGTGTGCACGTGGAAAATAATTACCTCTTGAAGGAAAGAGTTTATAGACAAATAAGTGAAGACACTAGCCAATGTGTAGGAATGATTTAGTTTGAAAGGTGATTTGTGAATGGATTATGGAAGGAGAGTCGTACATTGCTCCACTTTGCCAGCCAGTTTCCATAGCCCCAATGGAGATGCATTTGATTCTAATCACAACATTTCTCTACTTCCATTCAAGCATCCATAGCCCCGGTAGAGATTATTTGAAATACCCCAAGAGAGAGTTATATATCAATTTTATTTTATTTTTAGCTTTTTCTTTTTGATTGATTGATTTTGATTATTTTGCTTTCTAAAAACTTATTTCAGCTTTCTTATTTGACAAGGGGTTAAGAACCACTGATGGCTTGATGGAAGGATATGGAAGTTATTGTGATGAGGACATTAGCTAGTGTTAATAAATACGCCCATAAATTCTTCCCAAAAATTTTATTATATGTAGATAGTGATAGGATCTCTAAGAGGTCATTCGTTCTTTACTTTACCAAGGTGATGAAAGACCAACGCCAAAATGGATTCCATAGAGATAAATGTCACAAAATGTGTATGAAATAAGTTATACAAAATATCATCGAAGGGATGAAAATGGTGGATGACTTGTAGAGGAATATGAAAGAAAGGGAAGAAATAACATCCATGTGTACGCAATACCTGATTGCGATGTTTGATCTTTGTACCTTTGATTTTGTTTTTGTAATGTTTTAATGTTTTCTCTCTTTTTTTGTATTTTTGAACTATTTTATGATTTTTTTATTTTTTGATGGTTATCGGAATGAAACATGTCACTCTACGTGATAGGATCTAACAACGATGTTTACGATTTCTTTGATAAGAGAGACTAAGCATGTTTTTCTATCAAGTGTAATATTATCCCCAATCTCGATGATCATGGTGAGCTCACACTCAACAAATGATTGTGATTTGTTTTGAAACATGGGTTTCATATGTGGGAGCTTGAGTTCCCTATCCATAGGTTTCTACACTTTTCATCATACTTGATGGGTATGTTGGTGTGCATTCTAGAATCGCGTTTGATTTTTAATTTTATAATCATTTGAGTTGTTGGGAGCTTTGGAGCTCTTCGGTGTTTTGGTCTTAGCTTGGTAAAAAAATTGTCTATGTTTCTTATAAGCTAATGCTTGACTTGTCTAATCCTAGGAAGTGGGAGAAGAACGTGGATGTTTAGAATTGATATGAGAAATGATGATGGGCTTGCCACAATCATTGGTAGAAGGAAAATGTGATGGACAAAAAGGATATGGTCCAATAATTGAAGAAGATGGGCTACCAAGAGGTGAGCCACAGATAGAATATGGAAGGCTACTTGGATGTGGCCCTAGTATAGAGGAAGAAGGGATACTAGGAGGTGACCCAAGAATAGAAGAAGAAGGGATACTAGGACATGACCCATAGATGTAATATGATGGGCTACTAGGATGTGGCCCAAGAATAAAAGATGATGGACTACCTGGGGGTGACCCATACATAGAAGACAAGGGGCTAGTTGGATGTGCCCCAAGAATAGAATAAGAAGGGCTACTAGGGGCGTGAGTCATAGATGTAAGATGATGGGCTACTAGGATGTGGCCCGAGAATAGAAGATGATGGAATACCTAGGGTGACCCATACATAAAAGACAAGGGGTTGGTTAGATGTGCCCCAAGAATAGAAGATAGTGGATTACTTGAAAATGTCCCACAAATAGCATAGGGAGGGATATTAAAAGGTGACCCACACTAGATGAATATGAAGGGTTACTTGGCATTAACCCCTAAGAGATTTTGATTGAGTAATTTTGATAGACAAAGAGTGATTGGGTGATGAGAAGACAGGCCATGGATCGTGTAAAACCCAAGAGTTTCATCACATAATGAAGAATGTGAAGATGGAAGAATAAGAGGAGGATCAAGTTGTATGATCTCGAGGCTCTTCCTCCTTTTCTTGATAAAATGAATCAACATTTTCCTCACAATATGTGGACACATCAAAGTCTAAAGAGAATCCTTAATCCTAATCTGCTAAAGGAATATCTTCATGTGCCTCTATAAATACCTTGATTATTTCTTCATTCTCAACAAGGTCAATCTGTATGAGTTGTTGATCGACCACCAAGGGTTGATTGGAAGAAAGAGTCTCAATTAGTGTGGAAGAATTAGAAGATTTTTATGATAATTGATAGAAGAAGATGACATGGGGAAGAAGATGTGTGGATCTAGATGTCTCGGGAGTAGAAGAAGGTGGTGTGGACCTACCTATATGATGGTCTATCATCTATAAACTATTAGGATTAAGTCCAAAGTTTGTAGATTGTAATGCATGGGTCAATTCATAAGTTTCACTAGAAGGAATTTGAGGTACATGAATCTTCAAAGAAGGAACACTTTGCGGAGGTGATTGATGAAGAAGGTCCTACAGAGAAGGGTAGGACCATGATTCGAGAATTGCATTGATGAATAATAACAAGGGTCCCGAAAGAAAAAGAGGACCACGATTCAAGAATTTTATTAGATGTTTGATTGGAGGGATTTGGAGTCGCGCATATCTTCAAAGGAAGAAGACGTCATTGAGGTGACTAATAAAAGGGGTGCTTTGCGAAGAAAGGGGGCCACGACGTAGGAGTTGTATTAAATGTATGATGAAGAGGATCATGCAAAGATAGGAGGACCATGACATAGGATTCACGTTAGATGAATGATGAAGATAATTTTTAGCGACACAAATATTTAGAGGAGGATAAATTTATTTAGGTGACTCATAATACAGTCCTGTAAAGAAGGGGAGGACCACGAATTAGGATTTGAATTAGATGAATCTAAATAGTAGTTTGGATCTGAATCATCAGAAGATTCAAAGGAAATATTTGGATTGCAATCCTCGGAAGAAGAGGAAATGTTTGGATTAGAATCAAAAGAAGAGTGGGGGAACCGAAATAATAATTTGGATCAAAAGTGTCTAAATCATACCACTGACTATGAGATGAAGGTGAGAAATTGGTTACCCGGATGGGTTCTCTAGTGTGAAGAACCAAATTAGGTTTGGTCATGATGGGCATCTTTTTATGTGAACGTTGAAACTTTGATTCCTTATTTTCGTATGTATAAAGGACCTTTCGATAATTAGTCATTGTTGGCATGTGTTGGGTTTAAAGGCATAGACTTGTATTTTATGATCAAACTTATTCAAAAGAAGAAGGTTTCATGTTGATTTGGGCAGCATAATGACAACCAACTAGACATTTGTAAATATGGGGATGCTTGTGTGACTTTCCAAAAGGGAAGCTAAAGAAAACATACATTGTGATGACTCAGATTGATAATCCAACTAGGTTTGAAGGCATAAATGTCAAAGGATTGATCAAAATTTTAGCAACATAATGGATACAAAGGAAAGATTTCCTATGTTTGATTAATGCAAAAGTTGTTTGATAGGAAATGTTTTTGCTAAGGTTTGAAAGATGTTAAAAATGATCATGAACTTAGGAAAAAAAAAGAAGATCAAGAGGATCAAATACCCAAAGGATTGTCTTAGAAATGAGTTTATAAGGCAGATAAAACAAGGAACAATCATGCGAGTTCAAAACACAAAGCCAAATTAATGACCAAATAATAATGAATGATAAAGAATCAATGGATCAAAGTGATTGTCCAAAATGGATAAATCAAAATGACGAATAATCGCAAGACACAATCACTCAAGGATTGTTTTAAACCAATCAATCATCAAATTACTTCCTAAGTCTATTTCCAAATGATAATTGGTGTTTCAAGATGATTAACAAAATTTCACCACTTATGTCAAGTTCAAATAAATGAATAAGGCATAAGTAATAACAAGAAGTTAATGTTATTCCCAAAAAAGTATACTAAAAGTGAGCTTGAATCCAATCAAGACCTATATCCCAAAAATTGGTAGTTACAATTGTGAACGACACAACAATACTGCCAAGATATGTTAACAAAACTTGCAAAAAAATAAGGAATTAATATCAATATGATATTGATATAATGCGCACAAGTGGTAACACTCAATACTTTTCAAAATTGAGGTAGTAATTGAAATCAAACTAAAGCTAGTGTATACTTAGGAATTGTTAAAGTGTATATAGTGTAACATCACAATATAGATATTTAGGTCACGTTTACAAGAAACAAGACATAAATACCAAAATTGTAGTGACACGTTATAAACAAGATAACGATTTAAATGAGAGTCAAGGTGATGAATCAAGCCTAACTATGATGATGATCTTGACTTGGATATCAAGATCAAAAAGGCTACCAATGATATGAAAACATCTCCACCCACTTTATACGTTTAACAACTCAGTTGCAAACATGGATGAGTTTAAATAGACACAAAAGTGGCGAATAAAATCAATTAGCAACACAAGGGTAGTCACTCTTCTTATAATCAACAAAGTGTCAAAAGAAAGTGAAGGAAGTAGATCTATTAAGGGTGAAAAAATGTTGGCCTCACTTCGGCAGAGTTTCACCTCACCTTAGGGAAAGTGAGAAACTAAGCAAAAGTAATGCTTCACGCATTTTGTGATGAACAATGGCTCTCAACTCAAATTGATTTTAATATGGTCTAAGTTGGCTCCTAGTCAAAGATAACTTCCTAGATGGTTCACTCAACTAGGTGTCACAAGTTATCTAAGAGCGAGGTTGATTTGCCAAGAAAAGTCACACTGATAATTCTTGGAGTATCTTGGCTTTACTTTACCCCCTTTAAGCATAGTGGGTAATAAATGCATCCATTGTGTACTCTCACTGGGGTCACGATACGGATAACTTTGACATTAAATCTCACAAATGGTAAAAACTAGTCAATTAGGTTGTGCGGAGCACTTCTGTTTTTCCACAAGGTTCCCTCTTGCATAAACTACTTTGGGGTTCCTAGGACCACCCCATTATTGTAGCTTAAGGCTTATGCCAAAGGGGTTATGTCCTAGTTTTAAGTGGATGGGGCATACCCTTATCCGAACCTGTAAATCAAGTGTTTTGAATGTGGTGTTTTTTTATCTTTTAGACTTAATGTGGTTTAGTCGTTCGCCATTTGGCAATCTGTAACACATGTGTAGTTAGAAAAGTTTTTGTTTTGAACTCCTTTCTTTGACAAGCATTTTTAGGTCCTGCACTCAAGCATTAGTAGTTCTCCAAGAAAATCACATTATTTAAAAGAGGATTAAGAGTTGTTTTGATTCACAATATCATCGAGGATGCAGAGAAGAGTATACACAACAAATAATCTAACTAAAAAGTAGAGAAAAAAGCTTTCGATCAATGAACCATACAAAAATCTTGATAAATGTTCATTGCCTTAAACCAAAAATGAAAGATGAAGTTTCCAATTTACCAAATGTTATAAAATGAAGACTAAAGTTGTTTTTAATTCTCAAGATAACCCTAAGGTGCAAGAGAAGAGCATACACAAACTTTATCCCAGCTATATAGAAATGGAAAACTTCAAATCAAAGGACCGTATAAAAATGCTTTGTAAAAAGTTCATTCCCTTAAGTAAAATGAATAATCAAACTTTCAAGTTAATCCAAATGTTAAAAAGATAGAGATCAAATTTATCTTTTATTCTCAAGACCACCAAAAGGTGCAAGAGGAGCATACACAAGCTTTTGTCTAAAATAAGTAAAAGATGGAAATACAACATTCATCAAAACATTAGACATGTTAGAAAATAACTAGTTTTAAAATAAAAGGAAAACATACAATTTTTGTAAGTATAAATTTATGCTTTCATTGCATAGTTAACTTAAATACCTTTCGAACTAAAAAAATGGATTCATTTCGATTTTGGGAGCAAAATTTATGGCCCTCGGAAGATGTGTTATGCATTTGCTCTTATGGTTACGGGTATGCACTTGACATGGACTCAAAAATGTCAAAAAAATCCCTTAATCTACAAAATTGTCAAATGTTTCCAACCAAGATTCAATTTTGATAACAACCCATCACATTAATATATGAATAGAAGACTCAACGCTATCAAACATTAACCTACATGCTCAAGAATTTAAGATTTTCAAGAAATTGGCAAAACTAACATGTAGGATGAAAAAGTAAGCTCTAAAAATGAAAACATGATAAAATCTTGAAATTTTGTCACCAAGATTCAATTTTGACATAAACCCACCACATTAATTTGTAAATAGACTTATCACTATCAAACACTAACCTACATGCTCAAGAATTTAAGATTTTCAAGAAATTGACAAAACTAGCTTGTAGAATGCTGAAAAAGTAAGCTCTAAAATGAAAACATGGAGAAATCTTGAAATTTTCCCATTAATTTCAATTTTTACAGCACTTCACCTCCTTTTTACTTGACAAAGAAGACTCAACACATTCAAATTCAACAAAACAAGTTATGTCAATATATGCAAAAAGAGGGTTAGTAACCAAAATTGAAACTTAACTACAAAAACTTGAAATTAAGTGCAAAGGATAATAGAGTAAGTCCCACCGGTCGTTCTAAATATATGCAAGAATTTTTAGTTTGTGTAAATAGAATTATAACTAACACCTAGTATTCCTAAAACAAAAAGCTAAATCAAAATCTATGCATCATCATGGTTAGAGCTTAAACAAGAATAATCTACCAACATCATTGCATTAGAATATGAATAAACATTCAAACTAACTTGCTAATCCATTAATATCTATCTCTATTGAATTTTAATAAAATTAAATAAACTTATTTAGATCCTTAGCAGAATTTAAACAAGCTATAATAGCTTCATTCTAACTACATTAGCTTCTTACTTTCTTCCCAACGATACACTGGTTCGACCACTTCTACCACCTTCCCTCTTGCCATATCAATCCATTCCATTACATTGATTTCTTCCACCACCCTTCCTAAAAAACTCTCTCCAAACCCTAATCACCTCCTAAACATGTTTAATTAAGCTTAAACATGGTTTGTCACTCCCTAAACCTAGTCAAAGTAAGCTTTGACTTGCTAAAAGTGTTTTTTGGAATTTAGTGTTTGTCCCACATGCACTCAAGTTTCCCATTTTCCCAAATGGAAAACTATATATAGGGCTAGACCCCCTCTCTCATTTTCAAGAATTCCTCCTTCTTCCTAAGCATAGATTATAGCATTTTGCATCTAGGTTCTAGATTTCATTTCTAGTTTAGATATTGAGCTATTTACTTCATTTTTTGTATTGTTAATCCAATTTATAGGGTAAAAGAGAAGAACCATTGGCTCAAAATCCTATAATGGGGAGATCTCTTTCTCTTAATCACTAAAATTGATTGCTTAGGGCTTACTAGGTTCATTATTTTAAGCTTTCAAAGAATAGAGGTAGTTTTAATTAGCTTAAATTTGAGTGTTTACTTCATAATGTATGCTAGTTAGAAAATCTTGCTCATTTCTTATCGGATGGTCCACTGATTTGTTGCTTGAAGCCTTTGGGGATTCTTTAGGAATTCTTACCCCAAAATTCATGGCTTTCACAACTTTTCTTTGAACACATTTGGCATGCCCGGTGGGACTCTTATGTCCATCCTCCATTAATGGAGGTCCTTTGAGTTCTTCAAAGTCATTTTTCAAGTTTTTTAGTTTAAATCACTTGTTATTTCCTCATTTCTGTTTTAAACCTTGGATTAATGAACTCTATTTACATGCATTTGTGGGTTTAACATAGAAATAGGAAGCTTTGACTAACCAATAACCTGTTTGCTCTTAAAATTTTGAAAATCTATGTTTTTTTGCAGTTTTTTTTTCAGGGGCACGCGTAGGTGTTTTAAGGTGGCGCGTACACGTTGATATATACACATGTCTCCATCGGAAAGGCCACGTACCCATTAGGGTGTCCTCTGTATGTTTATAAAAATTTTCTCTCAGGGACATCGTCCACGTCTCCGTTGGTCTATCCACGTCTCCGTCTCTCTGGACGCGTCTGTGTAATTAATATCACTATGTAAAATTTTACAGACTTCTTTTTACTTGGGCCGCGTATCCGTCGGTAGGAGCGCGCCCACGTTGAAACCCTAGCGTACCTATTGGATTAGGGCACGTAGGTGTTGGTGACTATTTTGATCTTAATAGACCCACGTAGGTGTTGGTATAGGCATGTATCTGTTGGTTGGGGCGCGTACATGTCGGTTTGGGCGCAAGTGTGTTACTCATCAAAATTAAAAAAATTACAAATTGCTTTTAGTTGTTTTCTCTGACATTTTTGATGTAGGTTTCTAAAGGTTGACAGGTTTAAAAATAGGGCTATCTCTTTAAAATTTCAGTTTGCATGATTAAGTGTTTTTCATTCCTTAGCTTAAATTAGGATTTGTGAAACGTGTGTATGCTCTCTCCTCACGCTTTCCAAAGTGATCTTGGAGATCAAAAGCACTTGCACAAAATCTATTTTACATGTTAAAAACACTTGCTTTTTAAAGGATAAAGTAACATTTTTATGTGCTTTTAGTAGGATTTCCACTTTGTGTATGCTCTTCCTTCGCGCTTTGGGTGATCTTAGGAATCAAAAGCAAGTGTGAGTTCTCTTTTACCTCAATCGGTGAACAAGAAAACTACTAACCAACTTGTTGTCTACAAGACCTAACGTTGGTCAAAGAAAGGTGTTAAGAATGAAGCAAAACTTCTAATACACGTGTGTTTGCAGATTTCCAAATGGTGTGCCACTTTTGAAACCACATTAAGATTAAAAAAGATAAAAAACACACCATATTCAACACACTGTATTGCAGGTTTTAGAAAAGGGTAAGTCCCTCTCCGCTTAACTGGAACGTAACCCCTTTGGCATAACGCCTTAAGCTATAACAATGGGGGTGGTTCTAGGAACCCCAAAGTAGTCCACCACTGAGTAACCTCGTGGATGAAACGGGAAGCGCCTCACTTACCCACTTGACTAGTACACCTTGTGAGTTAGAGTTACAAGTTGTCCATATCGCGACCTTAGTAAAAGTACATGATGGATGCATTCATTGCCCACTATGTACTTGAAGGGGGAAAAAGCCGAGATACTCCCAAACTAGTCATTGTGACTTTTTGGGTAAATCGCGCCTCGCTCTTAGACAACCTTGTAACACCTAGTTGAGAGAACTTATTAAGGAAACCATTTTGTCTAGAGGCCAACTTTACTAGTCCATTCATGTCATTTTACCATCACAAAGTGATAACTTGTTTGGATTCAACATCATGTTTTTCAACACGGGTAACGAACTCATTCCAAGTTTGATCTGAGTGTCTTTCATCACGAATCTAGACAAACATATTACTTAGCTTAGCTTCCTTCTCATTTTTCAAACGAGGCAAAGCTCTGACCCAAAGTGAAACTAAGTCTATTTTCACATATTCTTGATCTACACCCATGCATTCAGTACTTTCCATGTTGGAAGTCAAACAGAGGCATACTTTACGTGTCGTGTCAGAGATAGTGCTAGCTACTTTTTTGTACGTTTACACTCATCCATGTTTGCAGCTGGGGTGTTAAATGACTAAAGCAGGTGGGTACATTTTCACATCTTTGGCAGTCCTATGATCTTGACTTCAGGATCTTCATCATTGTTATGGGTCGGTTTTGTCATTTTGTCTCTCCCCTAGTTTGTCGACTTTTGCTTGCATTTTAGTCATTTAGTATTGGCATTTACATTGTCGTCTCCCATTCTTTGGGCACGTAGTATAAATCCCTCTATTACGTGGTTACGCTGCTTGCATCATCATCAAACTTCTTGTTATACCTTCTACTTGATTTTAGTTCTGACGTCATCTAGGTTTTTTTGACGAGTGTTGATAACGCATTATATATATCATCATGATGTTGTCTTGATATCGACGCCTTGCTTGCTTGGTTGAGATATCTTGACAGCATTGTTGTTACGCTATATCTAATTATGACTTCCACTTTTCAATACACTTGGCTTGTTGTCAGTACTTGAGTCAGTTCTAGGTATACCTTGTTAGAGGACTTTGTCAGTATTGTGCTGATATTCAAGCCTTGTTAGATTTCTAACTTCGCCCACATATCTGGTACAACATTTGTCATTCATCTTGGTCTTTTAAGTATAGATTTGACATAACACAACTTAGGTAAGTGATACATTTTCATCTGATCCATATCGGTATCCTTTGAAAACTAGTAAACATAGTGTTGCATCTGAGTGTCAGCTAGTAATGCCTAGACTTTTCAAAATGGCAACAAAATCCAATGAGCTTAATGCAGGAGCTAATCCTTTCGATGATTTCCCTTTAGGAACAATTTAGGACCGCTCTTCTCTCAAGTCAAAGATATGGAGACGTTAATCGATCATAGTGGAGGAGAGTCAGACTCTTCAGGAGAACAACAAAGGTTAGACCTAAATAGATTTGACGAGCTCTTATATTATAACAAAGATCAAGTACTCACGAGAGTCTTGGCATTAGGAGCTAAACTTCCACATGAGCATGAAGAAGAAACAAAGGTCATCGACCCTAACTTAGGAGAGCAAAGATTCATCTTAGACACAGATAATCCTTTCGATGTGGGATATGCATCCACTTCTGGGCAACATAAGGCCGTTGTTGAAGGTGAAACATCACGTAAACCTCACTTTAAGGCTTCACGTAAAGTAAAAACTAAGTGGAAGGCCTCCCCTCCTCCAAAATTTGATGAAGAAGAGGATCCCTTGGTTGAGGAGGAGACCCTCCAAAAATAGATCTTGAAGTTGAGTCAGAAATTAGCGAACCTAGGCACTTCAAAAAGAAACATAGGTAAAGACAAAGACAAAAATAAACTTAACGAGTTTCAATTTGATCCGCATACAGACTATACCTTTAAAGCAACTCAGGCTCAAAGGTCAATATCACCTACTAAGGAGCAACTCATTCAGGATGAATTGAAATCTATGAAAGATACGCTCACAACATTACAACAGGGAAATATAGGCCAAAACAGAAAGTATCTCTACGAAGAACTATGTCCTTATCCCTTCGATAAAGACATGCTACTACAGCCCTTTCCTAAACATTTCACTATCCCAAAGCTCAACAAGTACAAAGGAAAAGGTGATCCCCATGATCACATCAAAGACTTTTACATGGCTTGTCAAGAGGTCACCTACAATGATAATTTTCTAATACGACTCTTTCCCCACAGTTTGGGAGCTTTGGTGATTGAATGGTTCTATAGCATACCTAAAGGATCTATAACAAATGTGGCCGGCACTAGCAAAAAAATTTGTGCGGCACTATTCTTTCAATATTGAAAATGATATCACGATGAATGACCTTTGCAATGCAAAGCAAAAACCTAATGAGACCTTCACGGGTTTCTTACAACGATGGAGAGCGCTGGCTAGTCGCTTCCCTTGTGCTTTACCTGAAAAACAATTAGTGAGCATTTTTGTTCCTAATTTAAACTCGAGATAGCCTTCCATCTTCAGATGCATTGTGGATCTAACTTCGAGGAAGTTATAGAGAAAGGTAGCCAAATTGAAAAGGCTCTTATTACCAAAGGAACACTTAAACCCTTTGTCAAAACAAACATGAGGCCAAATCTGTAGACAAACCTAAGTTCTTTAATAAGAACAAGCACGTCATCGGTGATGGAATTACTGACTCCAAAAGAGTCCAAGCTGTGCAGACAGGTCTTTTTGAAGCTTTCGCAAGGACCTCATCCCAAGGCACCTACAAAACGTACGTTCACAACGTTGAGTGAACCCCTGACTGCTATATTAAAACAATTAGATGATGCTAAAATGGTAGAGTATCCAAGTACCACAGTACCATTCCCAGAAAATGCTCCAAAACCTGGTTGGTATAAAGACCATGAATACTATGACTTCCATCGTGTCAAAGGACACAAAATAGATAGATGTCTATGGCTGAGACACTTCATACAAGACCTCATTGAAGAGGGCAAGATTTCGTAGAATCACCTCCTGATTCAGGACAGGGTCCTAATGAAAAAATGGGCATATACAAAGAACCTTTTCCCAATCACACGGATAAAAAGAAAAGGAAACCAGATCACGAGCAGGCCTCTAATGACTATCGCACTACTACGTATGTTTACCCTAGTGATGACATAGTCCATTCAACTCCCTTATAGGTTGCATCCGTTCACCTGATGAACGAGTAAACACAATCCAATTCTCAAAAGAGTTGTGCAGTTGGAATGCGACGCGCTCGCTTAATCATACCTGATCCAATACCAACTACCCAAAGCCAATATAATTTACTAGACCAGCTAGAGAAAACACCAGCTAAAATATCCATTTTAGACCTTCTTAAAATCTCTACTACTCACAAGGATATATTGTACAAAACATTACAGAATTCTGAGTCTCTACTGAGGTAGATCCCACGCACTTGCAAGCTATGGTCACCCACCTTGAACCCGCTGATCATATCACTTTTGATCGCAACGCTATCCCACGTAACAACCCTGAGCATAATTTTCCTCTCTATTTAGAAGTGGTGGTTACCCATCGTAAGATTAAAAGAGTGCTTGTGGATGGGGGATCTGGTCTAAACATATGCACATTGAAGCTGGTCAGTAGCTAGGCCTTTCAAAAATGGATCTGGGAGCTAAGACCATCACCATCACAACAGTATGATAATGAGGAGAGAGAATCCACAGTACTATTATAGTGCCCATGGAAGTAGGTCCAACTTGTCATGATACGACCTTCCATGTCCTAGATTTAGATCTCCCATATAACATGCTCTTGGGGTCCATGGATTCATGCCATGCAGGCTATCCCTTCGACATTTCATCAGTGTATCAAGTTGTGCCAAGGGCGTATAGTCACTATCTCGGGTGATCCTGAGTCGTTCACTCACTGTCGGGCGTTGCATAGTTTCTCTCATGTAGCCTATGAGTGCCCTTCCACGGATGTTGTCATCCCTCTTAAAATGGAAGCTATGAAGAATCGGGTGGACTCAAATCACTCACACCTTATAATCAGGACTTCCCTTCTTTGGTCAATCCTTTTACATCTTGGGAGGCTACATCAACAAAATATGGCCCAGGAGAGCCATTTACTCTTGAACAAGCATTATTAATTTCAGACTTATCAGTGTCACCTAGGACATGGGGTAAGCCCTATTTTCAGTTCAAAAGTACACGAGAACCATGTTCAAAACCATTGATAAATTTGTTCATAGTGGCCTCCCTCTCAAGAAAAGATGTTGAGAGATCCCATTAGTAAGGTGCCAGAAGGAACCATGGCCTCATGCCATCAAGCACCTCAGTATATTAAAGGACACCGCATGATGTTTGTCATGGGTTATAAAGGATACGGATGTGGAGCCAACGCACAAGGCCATCTAGAACCTATTCCTACTCACCATTTCAAATCTGACAAGCATGGTCTTGGGTTAAAATCCTAGATGCTCAACCCATCGAGGTTGATGCTACCTTTTCTAAATGCGAGGACGTTTCGTATAATGCGGATAGTGATACAAGTTCCCAATGTAGCCTCTACAAAGATTTGGCTTCCACGAACCTATTCCCGAGTCAGCCATCCTTACCCTATCTGAATCCATCCCTTCAACCGATTATCAAGTCACCCTAGTTTATCCTGAACTTGTAGATTGGGACCAACAACTTTACGTACCACTTGATATCTTCGAGAATGATGAAGCATTCACGGAATTCATGGGACTCAGGGATTTTCTTCCTACTGGGACCACAAGAAAGGATTCCAAATTTAGTTAAACACATGTGCATACTTTGGAGAAGAGGCAGAGATGTGTGGCCGCTTGGGTAAGAATGTTGTGAATAAAAGTAAAAATACTTCAGAGCAGCCTAGTACAAAGAATAAATGGAAATCTCACAGTGACAAACTCTTTGAAACACTTATAGAAGAACAAAATGAAAAGCACGTGGATAAAATAACTTATCCATTTGAAGATGATAAAGAGCTACCTCAGAGGTTGATCTCACCCTCCCTCCTGATCCTACCAGAATGGAGGACGCATCTAAGATGCTCATTGAGGAAACCATCAAGCAGCAACATTGGTTCAGATGATTTACCCAGGATGATCAAGTTGGGGGCTTCACTCTCAGCTCAGGAACAAAAAACCTTTGTGGAACTCTTAAGAGAATACATTGATATTTTTGCATGGACATATTCAGATATGCCCGGCTTGGATCCAACACTAGTTGTGCACAACCTTGTTGTGCACCCAGACGCCAAGCCCATTAAACAAAAATTGAGGAAGATGCATCCTACAATTGCACTTCTTGTCAAAGAAGAATTGGAGAAACTCTTGGCTGCAGATTTTATCAAACCTATTGATTACTCATATTGGATCTCCAATATAGTTCCAATACAAAAGAAACCCGTTGGCATTAGGATCTGTACTTGACTTCTGACATCAATAAAGCATGTCCTAAAGATGATTTTCCTTTTCCAAACATAGATATGATCATAGACTCTACCGCTAGCTATGAGATGCTATCCTTAATGGATGGCTTCTCGGGTATAATCAGATAAGGATCACAGAAGAGGATCAGCACAAAACTACCTTCATCACTCCATGGGGAACCTTTTGTTACAAAGTCATGCCATTCGACTCAAAAATGCCGGGCTACTTATCAGCATGCTATGACTGTCATTTTTCATGATATGATGAATGATATTATGGAGGACTATGTGGATGACATATTAGCTAAATCAAAGAGCAGAGAAGAGCACCCAGAAGTGCTTAGATGTATCTTTCAGTGCCTCAGGGACTACAAGGTTCATCTTAATCCTAAGAAGTGCGTCTTCGTGTATTATCAGGAAAACTCTTGGGATTTATAGTATCACAGAGAGGGATAGAAGTGGATCCCACCAAGGTCACTACTATTATGGACATGCCTCCACCCACCACTCTTAAACAACTCAGAAGTCTAGCAAGGAAAGATCCAGGCTATTCACCATTTTATTTCTCAGCTTTGGATAAATGTCATCCATTTACACATCTTTTGAAGAAAGATGTTGCTTTCAAGTGGGGGCCCGAATGTCAGAAGGCATTTTCTCTACTCAAGCAGTACCTTGTAAATCCACCTGTGCTGATGCCCCCTACTCCTGGAGAGCCTCTCCTTTTATATATTTCTACTACCCAATTCGCTATTGGTGCACTGCTTGCCCAATACGACCTTGGCCATAAGGAGAGAGTTGTTTATTACCTTAGCCATACATTGATTGCCTATGAATTGAACTATCCACAGATTGAAAAGGCCTACTTGGCAGTCATCTTTACATTTCAGAAACTCCACCATTACCTCCTTAACAATAAAACTAAACTTATTTCCAAGGTTGACCCTCTTAAGTACCTCTTATCCAAACCCACCTTAACAGCCGAATGGCTAATTGGATCATTCTTTTGAGTGAATTTGAGATAGAGTTTGTAAATCAGAAGTCCTTAAAAGGATAGGTATTGCGATCATCACTGGGCAAGCACCTTTACCAGAATGAGCCTTTGTGTCTGGATCTCCCACGCATCTATGATGTATATCAAGAATCCATGAATGGCAGGTCCATTTCGATGGATCATTTACTTTTCATGGATCAGGAGCAGGAGTGGTGCTTATTACTCCCACAGAGATATTATACCAAGGGCATTCCGGTTGGGGTTTCCTTGTACCAATAACATTACAGAGTATGAGGCACTCATTGCTGGCCTCAAGCTAGCTATCACTTGGAACATCAAACAACATGAGTTGTTGAGATTCTCAGCTCATCATTAAGTAGGTCAATGATGAATACAAGGTTAAAGATGAAAAAATTATTCCCTATAAGAAGATGGTTGAAACCCTGAAGGAATATTTTTCACATGTCATATTTGAACAAAAACCCAGATCTCATAATAGATCTATGGATGCCATGGCTACCATCGGCTCTCTCTTTGCATCCCGCCTGAAGAGAGTAAGATGCCTTTCTTTGTGGAACACTTACAGATGCCGGCATATGATATGCCTGAATCCTATTTAGCATGTGAGGTTGTTGGTCCCCTATCCCCATGGTATGACCCTATTTACCAATACCTACAAGATGGAACCTTCCCACCTGACATTACCCATTCAGAGAAAAATCCCTTATCCACCGCATTTCCCATTATACCCTCCTAGGAGGCACCCTTTATCATCATGGCTACGATGGGAACTTGCTTCACTTGTCTAAATGTTACTGATTCTGGTTCACACGATTAAAGAGGTACATAGTGGTATCTGTGGGGCACACACTAGTGGCATGGTGCTAGCTAAGAAACTGTTGAGAGTAGGCTACTATTGGCCTACCATGGAATCCGATTGCTGCAACTTCGTGAAGAAATGTGAACTTTGTCAAAAGTACGGTAATCTCATACATGCACTAAAGACAAAGCTTTTCAGCCTATTGCAACGCCTTGGCCTTTTTCAAAGTGGGGTTTAGATCTCATAGGGAAGCTCCACCCTTCTTCATCAGATGGTCATACACACATCATAACTACCACCGAGTATTTCACTAAATGGGTGGAGGTTGTTCCTCTTACCTATGTCACCGGTGTGTAAAATATCCAAGTTTATCATGAACCATCTTATATGCCATTATGGTATCCCCTCGGCCATTGTCACTGATAATGGTAAATCTTTCAAAAACAAGACGGTAAAAGACTTGTGTCAATGCTTTCATATCCAACTTAAATGGTCCACCCCTATTACCCTCAAGGTAATGGGAAAGCAGAGGCTACAAACAAAACTCTTGTGTGCATTATGGAGAAAATGGTCAGTAAAACTGGTCGTAATTGGCACTTGCAAATCCATCCCACCCTCTGGGCTTATCGAACCTCCATCCGCACCCCTACTGGTGTGACCCCGTATTCACTTGTCTATGGCACTGAAGCCATCATACCTTTGGAAGTGGAGCTTCCCTCCCTGAGAATATCTCTCAGGGACTACCTCGACAAAGATGAAGACTACAGAGTTGCTCACCTGGCAGAGTTGGAACTGATTAGATGAACGGCGTATCAGAGCACTTAATCACCTTAAAGTATATCAAAATAGAGTATCCAGAGGATACAAAAAATGCATCATTCATAGGGAATTTGATGTAGGTGATCTCGTACTAAAAGAAAATCAGAAGAATACCACCAAAGATAGGGAAAAGAAAGGTAAATTTGAGGCCAATTGGCTCGGCCCCTATGTGGTGACCGCTAAATATGGATCAGGGGCATATAGACTTGCCTATTCAGATGGTGAAGAGCTTCCAGAGCCCATGAATGCCATTCACCTCAAGCACTTCTATGCTTAGGCATGGCTGGAATATTGAGATAAGAAACTAAAAAGTAGAAAACAAAGAAAAAACAAGCAAAAAATTGAAAATTTGAGAAAAAAGTAAAGAAAAAATAGGTCGTCCTCATGTGAAAACCATGCAATTGTGGCGCAGTGGGCATGTCCTTTTGTGAAAACTAGTTTCTGGTGCTCAAGGAAGGTTTCTCATACACAAGTCACTCTTGCGACAGATGGGTAACTCTTGCCACTTGCTAAATTCCGCAGTACCCTGGCTAGGTCTAGGATCCGACCTCAAGCTCCCTTGCAGACCTGTGATCTGGTTTACTTACGCTATATCTGTGTGAAGGATGTGGCCTATTTGTATATTCCCACATCACACTGGGGGCACATTCACATTCCACTTCATCATACACTAACACATGGCATTTGACCCTTTGTATATTCCTACATCACGTTGGGGGCATTCCACGTTTCTTTAAAGCTTGTACATTGCTTTCAAAACATGACCTTGAAAATACAAAAACATTTAGAAAATGATACACAAAAATCTAAACATCTGAAAATTTCCTTTTAGGATAAAGCTACATTCATTTCACAATGTCATCTTAGGGAAACCTAGACAACAATGACGAAACCGTAGTCTTAAAAACTTATCCTTCGTGATAAACCAAAAACATTAGAAAATATGTCAATGTTGTCCCGCAAAAACAAAGTGGTAGTTAGATTGCTTTTAGTTGTTGGTTTGTATAGTTTTGATGTACTTAGCTTGTTGTGTTGTTCATTCTTTGAATGATTCTTTGCTTACATTATATTAGATCTTGTTAGGTTTAATTGTGTGTTGCATGCATTGATTGTTAGGACTGTTATGCTTGTAAAGTAATTGTTGTATATTTCTTTGATTGCTATGTGCATCTGTTGGAACTCATTTTTACTTGCTTAGATTAAAGTGTTAGATTAATCTTCATTTTTTTTGCATTGTGTTGCATGTGTGTGTTGGTTTAGTTTTGTTAACTTTTGCTTGTGTGTTTGTTTAGCACAGTTGTTTGTTATCACATCTATCATATATCATTTCATCACATTTATCACATCATTTACTACATCATATATACAAAAATGCTAAGTATTACATCATGCATGTATGCTAAGCTAATCATCACATATCGTATCATCAATGGGGGCAAGAGGGGTTGCGCATGATCACTAATCTATCCCCCCACACCAATATCATCTAGTATCATCCCAAAATACTAGCCATATGGAATCAAACATCTCATAAAGTGAAAACACATGATATCAAATACACGAGTATATCATCACTATGAAAGAAAAACATGTACATCTCTACATCTGAAAGTATGTCACATACATGAAGAGGAAAAGATACAACATGAACATCAATGAAACATAATTACCATGACAATATATCAATGCATGACAAGATATACAAGAAAGTGTCCATATGGTACATGTATAATAAAAATCTCTGTGTCAAAGTCCGGTATATACAAAATGCTCTATCCATCTACCATATAAAAGGGGCAGGGATCAGATACTAAGCCTACATACAAAGGCATGGTGGTACATCAAAAAGTACCTACATCGATCAAAATCAAGCCTTCATCTAGAGGCATCCGCAAAAGAATCTAAAGAATCTATACATAGTCAAAACTCACCTTCATAAGAGGCATATACATCCAATACATACATATATATCATGGCATGAGTAGGAGACTCAGCCACAACTCTCGCCCTCACCGGGCTGCTGGGACCATGTCCTGAGGATGGAATAATGGAGGCTGTGATGGGCCTACCCCTAAAGAACCTACCAACTGTGAGGGAAGACCTCTGTACCCTCTCTGTACTACTGTACTGCGGTGTGTGGCCGGCTATCAGACCGACTGGCCGACCTCCGTGATCTAGAGCCTGTGCGGCTCACATCAAGCTGGGCAAAAGGCGTCACTCACTCTGCTACTGGAACTACCTGAAAGTAGGTTGTCCTATAATAAAGAGCCTCACATGTGGCCCTGATAGTGTCACGTATCAAATCATCATCTCCTATGGCTAAGGCTTCCTAGGGCGGCATCACGCTCACCTATCAATCGACCTCTATCAACATCAACCTGCCTAGCAGTAGCAGCCTCTCGATCCCTCTCTAGTGTGACACTCTGTAACTCGACACGGGCCTGGTCTCTCTCCATCAGATAGGTTTGTCCTCGCCTCGCACTCTGATCATGCTGAACCATGACGCTGTGTAACTGGCTCTGTGCCTGGCCTAAGGCACCCACTAACTGAGCGCCTTGCATACCGCTAACCAACTGTAATCTGACCTCTACCATACGGCCCTACCACTATCCTAGTAATCGAGACTCCGGCCTGGTCTCTCTCAAGAATCAACACCTAACCTCGTGCTCTCGCCTCGATCTCTCTCTGCGGCCACCTAAAGTTGTACGCTATCGCGGCTCAGTAATCGCTGTCAGAGTGCAACAAGCTATCCATCATCACCACCCCCGGGCCTCGAGGAGGTGGACCCTCGCCATGGTGTAGTAACCTATTATAATGGGATATATGCCCACTGGAATGCCTACTGAGGCAATGGACCAGCCGGGGCCTCGGTGTGCTGCTCTGGTATAGGCCTAGGACCCCGTACTGCGGGCCGTGGGGCCCTACCTCTAACTCGATGCTACGCATCATCGGGCCACCTCATCATCATCCGAATCATCATCATCATCAGATCACCTCTAGCACCATCATCATCATCATAGGTGGCCCCACTGGGGAGGCCTCACGCCTACCTCATATGCTGCCCTCGAATAGTCAGCCTGTGTGGAATCACGCCATGATACCAGGCACATACTTTGCAGGCACCCTAGATCTCACACTCCTCAAAGGTACCCATGCAATGGGTACCACATGTGTAAAACTGGCCCAGGCTCAGTCAAAGGCTATCTATGGCCCCATGTCAAAATACTCACGCGCCCTCCGCGCATACCACATATCGGCCCCGAACATCCTGTGTGATGCCAAACTATCACTGACATCTATCAACCCTATAAAAACCCGCATATATAGTTGCACGTGGCTACCCATGATAAAATGCTCTACTCCAGCTATGGATAGCTCTCGGCATCCTCTGCCACTGGAAATGTCGTATGGCCTCCATACCATGGCCACCTACTGTAGGTCATCGAGCTCTCACGATAGGGATAGGATCACCCCTGTAGGCCGAACATCATCCCCGACTGGGACCCAACCCATGGTAGATGGCTCCTCTGAGCCCGAACTCTCAGAATGCCTAAGGGGCACCCGATAACAATGTGATCCCAGGCCCATATCATAAGGAGCCTGCCGGCCTACCATCTTCTGACGGTAGTAGGTGATAAGATGCAGATCCTAGTAAAGATGTGCCAGAATGCACTGGCCCCAACAATAAGTCTCTCCTTGTATCAATCCAAGAATCACCCCAAGTAGTCCAAGTGGAAATGAGGAACCGGTCTTGTCAGGGAGTAAAACTCCACTGACAAAGGCCATCATGTAACTACGACCCGATCTAACTCAGGATCCTCGATGCACCGTGATAAAATCTCACCATCATCCCGCGATGAGGTATCGTCGGACTCAACAACAGTAACATAATACATCCATCCAAAGACCGCCATATCACTCACATACTGATGGGCTGGCCAATGATGGGAATGTGCATGATGCACCAGACATCCTCCAAAGTAATGGTGATCTCCCCTGTAGGCAACCGAAAGCACTGGCTCTCGCTGTGCCATCTCTCTGCTATGGCCGTGAGAAGGTCATGGTCCAATGTGATCTGGGGCATATCAGCCACATAGGCTAACCCTGTGACATAAAGGAGGATGTCTAATATCCTCCTATCTCCATCCTCAAACTACACCTCTATCATCTCAAGATGGCCATATCTCTCCCACATCTAAAGTGCGGTAATCTACGCTGCAAGATCAAAAAAAAGTGTTAGGCACTTATCTAATCTCTAGCTATCTTTCTAAGGAAACATAGTCCGTAGAGTCCTTGAGCTTACTAACTTCCCCTTTTTCTTCTAAAGTTCTTCTAATTATTCTCCTCTGACACTTTGCTATTTTATTGCTATAAGTGTGTTCCATTTTCTTCTGACGCATGCACGCACCCCTTTCGATGCACACGCATCCTCCTCGATGCCTACGCACCCTAACCGACGCGTACGTGCCCCCTACCTTTTCCATTTTTCTCGTGTATGCCACGTAGGATGCCAACGCACCCAAAGCAGATGCCTACGCATCCCCTCCCAAAGCAAGCACATGCATGCGCATCCGTTCCCGCTAAAATTCAAAATTTTCCCCCAGCCGCCTACGCGCTTGGTTCGACGCGCGCGCGCATCCCCCATTTTCCCCCTTCGACGGACACGCGTGCGCGTGTACATCCATTTTTCAACAAATACACTCATGCGTACCCACTTTTTTTTGACGCGTACGCGTACGTCCCCATTTTCGACACCTATGCATGCGCATGTGTCTTTTTCCCACCTACCTACCCTAGAAATGACCTACAAAGCATTAAATGCGTAATTTAAAAGAGAAAGGATAGACCACTCACGAAGGGTCCATCCACGGGTCTCGCTGGTACTCTCGGATCCGGTCTGCTCACCTCCACCTCGTCAGTAACCTCTCCATCACACTCCAAGCTCTCTCACTGACACCTCGCGTAAAAATTTGCAAGGGCTCTGGTACAAATGAATTGGTCGTGATTATTTTTTACCCCCCTGGGTGGGTATATTAACTCATCGCGATGCCCCTGGGGCATGTTTTCTCCACCGTGATCATTCTAATCTTCTTCTACCCACCGTGATAATTATTTTATTATTAAAATAATTATTTTTATTAATTTTCACACGCTGGGCACTTTGTGCTACCCTGCGGACACTTCCTCTTAACCCTGGCATTGTTTACGAACCTTACAGGTGCTTTTCCTCTATTTTGATTCCTCTTTTCATCTATCTACCTCCCATCGTGAACAATAATTCTCTTACAATAATTATTATCACCCTGTCTTTCTTTCCATGGGGATACCCTTTTGCTCTTTTGCGGCCTCGCCTTCCCCCGTTCGCCTCCGTGCACGTACTTTTTTTAGAAGATCTTTGATCTTTTGAATTCTTCTGACCGATCAAAAAAATTAAAAATTGTAAAATTGATTTAGAAATATCAAAAATAGTATAAAACTTTGAAAATGAACTAAAATCGGTAACCAACTCATTTTTCAGCTGAAATCTGTGTCTTTTGCATGGCACTCATCCTATATCCTATTGGCATTTTCACATGTTTTGAAACAACGACTTGCGAATCACCCTGATCTACAATCATTTACAAAAGACCACTACTTACTTCATCTATACTCTGGGGCACTATTAGTTGCCTGGTATTGTTTCATCGCACGTTGCTTTTTCATCGACCCAAGTGTCCTCCGTCATTTCCCTTGCATGTGCATATTTCTTGGGGCATCATTCTTACCCTTGTCATTTATCAGAACATTTGGGACTTCAGCTTGATAACAAAATATTTGTGCAACCTTCTTGAACGTTGTTGGTTTAAGTGTGTGTGACTGTACTTATTTCCCTATTACATGAGTTTGTTTACTTCTCGTATTGCATTACATGTTTGTATGTTGCATGGAGTTGGCATTTTAGCAATAGATAGTTGTTTTGTATCTTGGCTTTTCATGTCACTATACGCTTCTGTTGTATGCTCACATTTTTAATAAGGACCGATGAGGAGGTCTCTAAGCAAAATGATGATTTAAATAGTGGATACAATTGATTTGTGGATAGCTCAATATCTCTTTTCTTGTTTCTCATCCTCTTCTCTTCACACTTTCCTTTTACCCCTAATCTTCCCTCTCATTCCTACCCCTTCCCCATTCTTCTATCTATATCTCACCTTTTTTGAGCGTCGATCGACTTCTTTCATCACCCCATCGACACTCGAGGGGGCATCCTTCATCCTATTAATTTTTCTTCTATCCCTTCAAAAAATTTTCTTCTCTTTTATATTTGTCTACTTTCTTCGAAGTGATGTAACTTACATCACCTCAAAGAGGGGAAAATGTAGACACCTGTAGTTTGGCCAATGCACTATTACGACTAATATTGCGCTAGTTGTGCTTCTCCCCAAAACCGACGATACACCGCCGGTTCGACCTATCTAACTTTCTTCCTACGACATCCCTTTTGTCATTTTTCCTCTTGTAAACCATTTAAACAAGCTATAATAGCTTCATTCTAACTACATTAGCTTCTTACTTTCTTCCAGTCCACTTCTACCACCTTCCTGGCCTATCAATCCATTCCATTGGATTGATCTGACCCTTCAAAACTCTCTCCAAACCCTAATCACCTCCTAAACATGTTTAATTAAGCTTAAACATGGTTTGTCACTCCCTAAACCTAGTCAAAGTAAGCTTTGACTTGCTAAAAGTGTTTTTTGGAATTTAGTGTTTGTCCCACATGCACTCAAGTTTCCCATTTTCCCAAATGGAAAACTATATATAGGGCTAGACCCCCTCTCTCATTTTCAAGAATTCCTCCTTCTTCCTAAGCATAGATTATAGAATTTTGCATCTAGGTTCTAGATTTCATTTCTAGTTTAGATATTGAGCTATTTACTTCATTTTTTGTATTGCTAATCCAATTTATAGGGTAAAAGGAAGAACCATTGGCTCAAAAGCCTATAATGGGGAGATCTCTTTCTCTTAATCACTAAAACTGATTGCTTAGGGCTTACTAGGTTCATTATTTTAAGCTTTCAAAGAATAGAGGTAGTTTTAATTAGCTTAAATTTGAGTGTTTACTTCATAATGTATGCTAGTTAGAAAATCTTGCTAGGAATAATTAGTATGATTTATGTTATGAGAGGATTTTAATCAAATAAATGATGATTTATTGATTAAATAGAAGAGAGAATTAATTAATTAATCTAGATAGAAAGGGGTATTAATTAATTAGAAATAATTAATTAATTTAGATAGAAAGGGGAACTTAATTAATTATAAATAATTAATTAATCGAGATAGAAAGGGAGTTGATTAATGAAAGGTCGTTAATTGGCATCGTTATTGGATAAAAGAGTTAATTAACTAACGTAATGTAATTAATTAACGACGATAGTAGAGAAAATGTGTGATATTGATGATATGTCGTCAATTTGTGGGAAAGGGTATAATTAGCGCAATTTAAGTATTTAAATTTCTCGAGCTAAATTATAGGTTTCTACAACATTGTCTTACATTGATATCATGGACGGATGTAAAGGAGGCCATAAAGGCTAGGTTCAAATGAAACAATAGTGCATTAAGATACCCCAAATTTAGTGGAGTTGCTGATCTAGAGGAACATATCAATAAATGTGTGGAAATATGGACTGTAGGGTAGATTAACACTGCATTATGGACACATTTATTCTATCATAAACTTTTTATATAGGCACGCGCATGGTATTTAAGTTGTGAGTTATGGAGAGAATTGATTTCCTTGGAAATATTGATACAAGGATTTCTCCATACCTTTTCTTTTGTATCATTGGTCCCTCACCTAACTTATCCCCTTCAATGTATAAAAGGTGTCATATTTGTGGATGATCCTCCCGTAGAAGTTTGACTTTTAGCACTACACAAAGACAAGGGTTTCACACTAACTACAACGTTTGCTAAGGATATTGAGAATAACATCTCCAATAACATGGAGGAGATACCATTGGGATGAGGAATTGTGTGTGGAAAGGTAAAGAGAAAGTGGTATGACAAATAGCAGATGAGGAAGATAATTACCATTTACATGTGGATGTTTCTTATGGGTCAAGCGAGGTCATAAAAAAGGAACATGGGAATTTACCTCATGATAAACCCTTTAAATCTATACAGATCAACATTGGCAAAGTGAGGATGAACCAAAAATAACAATGATAGGTGACTATTTAGAGTGAATTAGAAATCAAAAAGGTTATTGAGATATTACGTGAGTACGAAGATATATTTCCTCATGGGTACCATGAAATGAAGGGCTTATACCAATCCATGGGAATGATGAAAATTAAATTAATTGAAGGAGATAAACCAATTAGAAAGCACCTATCTAGGATTAATCCCAACCTACGAGTAAACGCAAACAAGAACTTGACAATAAGATGGCTATAGGAGTCATCATACCAATCGAAGAGTCTACATGGGTAAGCCCTATAGTGATCAACATCAAGAAGGATGGGTGCATCAAAATTTGTGTGTATTACCACACTCTAAAATTTATGTGCGTAATTGACCCCTTCCCTACTCCCTTTGAAAGATATTTGAAGAGTAACAAGAAGAGAAATATATACTTTCATAGATGGGTTTTTATATATCACCAAGTCAAAATTAAAGAGGAGGATAGATAAAAGACAACTTTTGTGACTGAATGGGGATCATATTCCTATATAATCATGTCATTTGTACTTAAAAATGCACCCATTATTTTTTTCTCATTTTAGTAAATAGTTTTGAGGATTTCATACTAAAGTTTCTTCGGGTATACCTAGATGATTATACGATCTACGAATTGGTAAGGGGTTATTATGATAACTTAATATTGATGTTTGAGCATTGTCAAAAATTACAAATTTCCTTGAATTCAAATAAATGTTTGTTTGTCACACTATTTGGTACCTTATTAAGTAAATATGGATTATTGATGGACCCAACCAAAATTACAATAATAGTAAATCTTCAATGCCACGTATGTAGAGGGAGGTTTGTGCCTTCTTGGGATATTGTGGGTATTATCAGAATTTCATTTATGACTTTGCAAAACTCATGGCACCATTGGAAAATCTAATATGGAAAACAAGAAAAATTGAGTGGGGATCAAATCGAAACATACTTTTGACCAACTAAAAGAGAAATTAATCCAAACACATATTTTACAATTCCTAAATTAGAATACACTCTTTCATGTACACATAGATGCTTCGGAACTTGCCATTAGATCAATATTAACACAACCAGGTGAAGGAACTCTCAACTATCCAATTTATTTTGCAAGTCAGAAATTGACGTGCGTGGAAATAAATTATACTACCACGAAATGTGAAGGACTATCAATGGTTTATGCAGTTCAAAAATTTCAAACTATCTTTTGGCCACTCCATTTTTGTTCACATGGCTCTTAAAAACTTAGTTAACAAATAATTATTTCATAAAATGATATGTAGATAGATAATAGTTTTTCAATAATTCCATTTTTGAATGGTTGTGAAACCTGGTAAAAATAATGTAGGACCTGATCATTTTTCACATATTGATATCGGTAAAGAAGTGTAACCTATAAAATATGGTATGCAAGATTCCCAACTATTTCAAATACAAATTACCTTTGATGAATTGGAATATGTCACATATTTTTACACCATAGAGTCACTCCAAATAACTATACACTTATTCAAAGAAAGCAATTAGTTGTTAAGGGTGCACCATACCAAAAATTGGAAATCATCTCTATAATATGGGGTGCGTCAAAATTTTAAGGTGATGTGTCCTACCACATGAAAAGTAGGATATCCTAAGTGAGGCACATGAAGGAATTGCAAGGGGGCCCTACACTAGAGATGTAACTACTCAAAAATTTTTTATGCGGGATTCGAGACAAAGACATTTTATTTAAATATGTGAAGGCATACACCAAAGTGTGCAATAATGCCAATGGATCAGAAAACCAAATAAATATGATGAAATTCCTCTTATATCAATGGTCATGCAGAAACCATTTAAAAAATGGGTGATTAAATTTGTAGGACTTATCAATCTGTTGCATGATGAAGTGGATCACACTATATAATCACATCCATAGACTATTTGACTAGGTAGGTAGAAGATGTCCCTACTAAATATTGTACAACAACAACAATGACAAGGTTTTTGTAGCCTAGATTTTACCCACGAAATCCCAAGGCGCTTTGGCACATCATTCAAATTTAAACCGAGCGCTCATGAGAAGCATACAAGGGTACTAGGTCCCTCTTTTATGTCATCTTGTTCAAGGAGTTAGCATGATTAAACAGATATTCCAAATCCATCAAAGATAATTAAGTATAACGAGGTGCATAAACCATATCTAGATCTTAACCATATGCATGAACACTTAAACAAGAACCAAGATTAACTTTACCATGCAAGATCCATTCACATATGTGTCTAAAATTAGTATCCAACCATAAATATCCATTATATTATTTTTGTAAAACACGAAGCTTCTTAGATACGTAATATCACCATGAGTCATGCGCGCACATAATCCAACAACATAACTCTATTACAAAAGTGATGATACCAAACCGTGCAAATCAATACATATTTATAGGGGTGGGGACTTGCCCTTCACCGCCCATGCACCTTCAAAAATAGGCTACATGCTAATAATAGTCATGCACCCTTACATGATAAATACAAGAGCATGCAAGCTCACTATTAATAGATTATCTAATAATACAACAACAGTATAATCCTATTAATAACTCAAAACCCTGCATGGTGCTTGATCTTCTACTCATCCAAAATAGCCTTTGTGTGTTCTTTAAGTCTTCTACAAAATGTGCACTACACTCCATGTCTATAATTAGCCTCAATCTACAAAATGGATAAGTCCTGATTCAAACCTTCCTGGGTGCACCCTGTTTTGCTATACTTTTGCTCATATTCCCGTGCCCTATGCTCATGTGCCCAATCCTTTCACACCTTCATACTTAGGTTTTATTTGAATATCTCAACATTACCCCACACTAATGTCATTTCCACCCTTGAAAATGGGTAATCCCAACTTATCTCTCCATGAACTAAAATAAAAGAATAATGGAATTATCAAGCACATAAAGAATGAGAGACTACTCGGCTCTCTGTTCTTCTGCATCTGATTAGGATCAACTCTAGATATTCATTCTTAATCTCTACCTCCAATGTATTCCAATCACTTAGCGCTTTATTTTTTTATCTAGAATGTCTACAAGAACTGCCTCCATCTCATCAAGTGTCATATTTTCACCCTCATTTTGTAGTATCTTGAGAACATTGGACAGACTTGAGACCATCCTGTCCATAAAATCCATTTTTGTGCTACTAGCTTACCAATTTCTTTTATTCTTTCCTTGTGCGGGACTTGGGCAGCTTCAAGTGCATCACACTTTTCTTCTACCAATGTAAGTCTCTACGTGCCCAAGTATTTCAATCTTTGTTTCTGAAGGAATTCATCTTCTTTTACCATAGTCCTTGTCTTAATTATCACAACTAGTGTTGTGCACATAGTCAATGCCAAATCTATTTTCTTTATCTCATCCTTCAAAGTTTGTAATATAGATTCAAAACCTATAATATTTCACGTAATTGTGGCCTTAGACCTTGCTTCCTATTCTACAGTATCCTTAGGTTCTGACATACGTACCAGGCCTTCATCCACTACCAACTTTACAAGTGTGTGTATGTAATGCATTACTAAAGGAAAATTTTCTGGTACTTCCTATTTTAAGTGTAACCTTACCTTTAAAATATCATCCCCAATATCCTCAACCATACTTGTTAGCGCTTCCACCTTTACCTCAAATTTTTCCATCTCTTCTATCGTAGAATTTTATTTCTTTTTCTTTGTCCTTCTTATCATCGAGTAGGGCTCTAATGGTTGCCTATTCATCTATATTTCTCCACGCAAATTTTGAAGATAACTTCACCAAATAATTTCTTACATGTTCATCCAACATGATAGGGGACTTAAGAGTCACATGGCACGATTGGGGCACCTTCTTCAATCTACATAAGATGCATGATTCTTCACACATGTCAAAATCAAGCTCATCCATGTGAGTCTACATGTTCCATGATAATTGCTTGTGTGTATGTTTGGTCGTCATCTTTGCGTCCATGATCTCCCATCCATACAAGTCCTTAGGCTCCAAAGTACTTTAGAACCACTTGTGTATGATTTTGCTTGAGTCATCAACATACCCAATGGATGGAGTCTCATAATTCCATTCCTCCTTTTCCTTTCTGGAGTGCTTACCCTTATGGGTACGTACTCCGAATCCAACACTAGTCCTTTACCTATTTTTTTATTATGGGGCATGCTTGAAGGCTCGCCCTTATCTTTTTCTAACTATGTTTCCTTTAACTCCTCTTCATCATTTTTCATCTCCTCTTCCCAGGGTTCCTCTATATCCTCATTTTGTACTAGAGTATTCGACACGTTATCCTCAGACTTCTCATCTTCTTCATCTTTTCGGGGATGTACCTATGCCTTTTCTTCACTTCTTACTCTACCTTCACAAGTGAAGTCATAGGTGACCTTCGAAGGGGCTATGAAGTTCCCACACTCTAATCCCTTGTTCTCCTAAGCACTCTTTTAAATTATGTCTCCTCAATAGTCTACTCCACATTTATCTCCATAGCACTTGTCTCCAACACTTCATCATCTAGCTCCTACAAAGGAGGGGTCACCTCGCGCTCTCTTTTCTCACCTACAGGTAGGGATTTTTATGCCCCTATGCTCCAAACCACCACTTTCTTCCTGTAGTTATTCTCTCTCCTTCTTCAATAAGGGGAAGACTAGTTCCTCATCTTCCAAAGTGCCAACTATATGTTTCCCCTTGGGTGGTCCAGGGAAGCTTGAATTCATTCTCCACATATATCCCATTTTCTAATCTGGGCTTGAGTTGGATATATACAAGGGCTACCCCACTTTTCCCAATGGCCAAACTCATTTCCTTCATATTAATATCATTTGAAATTAATCTCTCAATATATGCAGACTTACTTGGATACATGTAAGTCTTCCTCAATGTGTGGTAGTCACAATCTACCTTGTCTGCATTAAAGATCAGCCAATGCGCATTTGAAAACCTATGTATAGATGCCTAGAAGTAATGTGCAATGAAGGTATAGGGAGCTTACACCAAGGGCTCCACTTCCCATCCTTCATCCTAAAGCATGCAATACAAAAGTGTTGGTATACTGAAAATTATACATGTTTATCTAATATCGAAGGAAGCTCCTTGGGTATTCTCCATTCTTCCTCAAATACGGCGTGGAGGCACTCATACCACAATTCTTCCCTTTGTTTAAAGGGGCCACTCATGGTCCCATCACAAGTATACTTCTCAAATCTCTCTGCAAGATATTTCTTCTCCTCAAGATATTCCCATACTTTGTCCTTAGGCCCATCAGGGCACTCCAATTTCTACAAAAACAAGGGATAACAGATTGCATTGAAACTTATCTTATCACCTTCGTGTGCTTCCTCAATGATGGTTTTAGCAATGAAACCTACCAAGTTATAAACTACACCTTCAGTTATTTTCTTCACTATGTGTAGCCACAATGTATTTACTGCGACCATTGCTCCTGGTTATTTAACTTTGTGAGGAGGTGTGTTGCTACCTGGACCATTGGGTACTTTTGTAGTTTGTCGATATCCATTCCACACCCTTGCTTGAGGTAACCTAGTGTCTTCCTTGTCACCATTATTACCTCTTTATCAGTGAGGTCACTACTCACTTTAGTACTTGAACTCCTAAGTCCTGTCAAACTCCCAATCAAGGGCATGGTGAGCCTCATCCGTCACCCGAAAAAATAGAAGAAGTCCTCATGGACTCTACTCATCAACCACTAGTATAATTTTTCTGGTTTTCCAAAATAGGGAGTTCATACACTTTAAAGCTCCCACCTTTGTCAACAGCTTCTCACCCGCATCATCATACATGGCCATATCATCCGTTGTTCTCTTATTTGTCTTCACAACCAGCAACTTATCTAGTTCATCCTTATTATCCTTCATTATGTGATTGTAATCACTCACCTTGCACCTGAACGTGTGAGTCCCAATTATGACCCATGTAAACCCCTTCTGGGTATTGCATCTTTGAGAAATGGATTTTTTGGGTTTCCTCCACTTCAACCTCAACTTCCTTTTGCTTATTCCCCCTTATGGCCACTCCAGGTGCTCTCTTAGGTGCCATACTAACTATAAAGGTGTGTTCTTTTAACTGATTCGATCTCTACAACTCAACTCTGCATGACCTAGATTGAAACCACATGCCCTATCTCAAATCCAAACCCTAGTAATTGTGTTCCATCCAGCGCCTCTAACCGGCAAGCACTGAATCAAGTATATAAATTATAACATACAAATCCCAACCAATGCACTTTATGTTTTCTAGGGTGGCGTAAAACTTGGAGTCATAAAGAAGAACCATTTTTCCAACTTCAAGCTTCTTATCCTTAATATGTCTATCATGACATTCCTTCTTCCTGGCCTTTTCTTGTTTCGACTCCATTACACTATAGCTCACCTTTCATCTAATTGCATTGCATCAGTTTGTCAATGTGTTCTTCAAGTTTTTTCTCATCATTCAAACCTCCTGCGTATGCAATATGTAGGGAAGGTAACATGAACTCCACTAGTAGAACAACCTCTGTGCCAAACACCAATTGAAAAGGTGTTGTTTTATTCAACCTTTTGTAGGTTGTCCTGTATGACAAAAGTATAGAAAAGACATTATCATCCCAAATGCTTTCTCCCAACATCATAAATTTAATTCAAGGTATGGCTCAATATCTTGCCGAAAGGCTTAGCAGCTTCATTTACTTGAGGGTGATAGGGTGTTGTTTTATGGTGTACAACCATCAATTCTATGAGCAATATCTTGATGGTATCATTAAGGAAATGAGTACCCCTATCACTTGTCAAACTTAAAGAACATCCATACACATTGATAATATTTTCCCACGTAAAATGTGATGTTGTAGTAGTCATGAAATCCTTTGTAGGTTTCACTTCTACCCACCTCGTAATATAATGTAAAATTTATAATATAGTGCAATCTAGTCTTACATGCATGTGGGAAATCAGATCCACAAAGTCAATTTCCCATTTTTAAACAATTATGCACTAGCAATCGACTTAAAGGCATTTCATCTCTATGCCCAAGATTTCCAAGGCACTAATAATTTTCATAGGCCTTATAATATTCTTTGCAATCCTTATACAATGTTTCCCACCACAAACCAGCCAATAAGATCTTACGCGCAGTGGCATCTCCCCGCATAGTTTCCACCTACAATACTACCATGAGCCTCTTCCATAATGGCTTTACACTCATGCTCAAGTACACACCAAAGGTGCAAAATTCATCTTAGCCTAGTTTGTATAAGTCTCCACTTATCAAAGCATGTAAGGTGCGGTGCGAAATGGCAAGTTGCTTCTTCTCCAAAGCCTTCATTTCTTCAAGCGCCACACTAGTTCTCAAAAATACAAGTGATATTCTCTAAGTCGAGGGTGCACAGTTCAATCTAAATATTTTTGCATCTGTATTGTATCCTAAATTTTGTGCACGTCCTCTCCTGTATTAATCCTTGATAAATGATTTGGTTTAGAATTACACTTGCCTAGCTTCACCACAACTATAAAGCCAAATTCTGAAATAATAGTATCCAACGGCATATGTGCCATTGCAAAACAATCTTGTTCACCAAGTACTTTAATGTCATGTGATCTGTATAGAAAATAAAAAATTTTGCTAGCAAGTATTGTCGAAATTTATGCGGCGTAGATCATGGAAAAGGCATTACGCTTCGTAGTAGTGTAATTCTATTTTCTTGAGTTAACTTCATGCTTGCAAAGCAAATAGGATGATTAACAATACCTTCTCCAGGCTGGGATAATATCGCGCCAATGGCCATGTCAGAGGCATCGACATACACATGAAAAGGTTTGGTCCATGAATGAAACCGCAAAATAAATGTTGTAGTAAGTCTTTCCTTCAATTTCTCAAATGTGTGTTTTTACGCCTCACCCTAATAGAACTTTCTTTTACCCTTCAATAATTCCTCCAAGGGTGTGGCGATCTTAGTGTCGCCTTTGATGAACTTCCTATAATATCATGTGTGCCCCAAGAATCATTGGGGTTAGCACACCGGTTGTATATATATAATATATCGATCTAAGCATACATATAAATAAAAGCGGATATTCTATCGGAAGAAATATACAAAATAAGAGACATGAATCAAAATCATATTTAACACAGTTCACCTAGTGTGGGTTACGTCCACCAAAAAATAATTCAATCTATTATCCAAAGCTTTGACAAGATATACAATGAAGATTTACAATCTTCCACACCTCTCAGATGTACAAGTATTTTCTTTCTCTCAAGATTTTTCTTCATCACCAAGAATTCTTGCTCTCACCAACCTTTTTCAATTTCTTCTTAATTCTTGTTAATCCCTACTTCTAAACCCTAGCTTTCATGCTTATATAGTCATTTATAGACTTAGGGCACTTAGCCATGTAATTACAATCAATAGATATACTTTAATGTTAAAAATAGATCTAATTCCCGAGAGTTAATTAAAATATCCTCACACAGGTAACCGATGTCGGTTCTCCCTAACCGATGTTGATTTCTCCTTGTTTGACCGATGTTAGTCCTGGGTGACCGATGTCAGTCCCTCCTAACCGATGATGGTTACTATGTTTTCCAACAAGTTTTACATTGCAAGATAAACTAAAGTAATTGAGCTCCACAACTCAACAATCTCCCACTTGAGATTAATTACATCGCACCATACCTATACAAAGGTCATTCTTGGATTCTTCCTTAGCTTTGTTTCTTCCTCCTCAAGTCTCGACTCAAGACCAATAGAAGTGGAGTGTAGCTCCAACTTCTCCTTTTCTAATGGCTTCATTAGCATATCTGTAGGGTTCTTGCTTGTATGAATCTTTTATAGATTCAATTATCCATCCTCCAATACTTGTCGTATGAAGTGATACCTCAACTGAATGTGTTTCATTCTCGAATGAAATGCTGAGTTATTTTCCAAATGAATTGCACTCAGACTCACATCGTATAGTTTATAATTACCTTTCTCCTTTTGAACTCTTCCATGAACCTACTCATCCATATCATATTCTTGCTAACCTTTGTAGCTGCAACATACTCTACCTCTGTAGTAGACAAAGCCACAACCTTCTGCAATCTTGAAATCTAGCTAACTGTCGTACCACCTACTATGAAAATATATCTAGTAGTGCTCCTTCTACCATCCAAATCTTCAACCATATCCAAATCAACATAGCCACATAATGAAATATCTGAACCTCCATAGCATAATTACATGCTAGATGTCCCTTTAAAATACCCGAGTATCAATTAGACTACTTTCTAATGCCCTTTACCTAGATTGGTCATATATCTAATCACAACTCCCACTGCTTATGTAATGTCCGGTCTGCACAAACCATAGCATACATGAGACTCCCAACCGCTGAAGCATATGGTACTCATGTCATGTATTTGACCTCTTCATGTGATGATGGATACTGATCTTTACTCAATTTGAAGTGTCCATCCATAGGTGTACTAACAGTTTTACATTTGGCATCTTGAACCTTTCTAACACCATGTAGATATAATCCTCCTGAGACAAATACAATTTCTTGTTTTTCTTGTCTCTATGTATTTACATGCCAAGGATTCTTTTTGCAGCTCCTAAATCCTTCATAAAAAATGTTTGAGCTAGCTTTCCCTTAAGCTCACCAATGTCCTACATACTAGATCATGTAATGAGCATATCATCCACATACAAGAACAAAATAATATAGCTCTCATTTTCAAGCTTCTTGAAATAAACACAATAGCTAGATTCACATCTCAAGTGACCATGCTCATGCATAAGACTATCAAACCTCATGTACCATTGTCTTGGAGCTTGCTTGAGCCCATATACGATCTTTTTCAACTCGCACACTAATTTCACCTTACCCTTGACTTCATACCCAAGCGATTGTTGCATATAAATCTCTTCATCCAAATCACCATGAAGAAAAGCCGTCTTCACATCTAGTTGCTCTAAATGCAAATATTCTACTACAACTAAGCTCAATACAATACGAATAGAAGTCATTTTAACAACAGAGAAAATATTTCACCAAAGTCAATACCTACTTTCTATGTGAATCCCTTTACTACAAGCCTTGCCTTGTACCTTTTCTGTCCACCCTCTTCTTCCTTGATCCTGTAAACCCACTTGTTCTGCAATGTTCTCCTACCTGCTGAAAATTAACCAAATCCCAAGTCTGGTTCTATTCCAAGGAGTCCATTTCCTCATCCATGCCATGTTCCCACTAGATGTGGGTCTTATCCTACATTTTTTCTTCAAAACTTTCTGGTTCACCATTATCAGTTAATAATAAATAAAATAGAGAAGGTGTAAATCTTTTTGGAGGTTTACTTACCCTTTGTGAGCTTCTCACGAGAGTTTGGGGTATCGTATGCTCAATCTGGAACTCTTGGACATTTGTATCCAAATCTGATAGTGACCAATGTTGGTCACCTATAACCAATACCAGCTTTCAACCAATGCGATTTGGATCGAATGTGATGTGTTGGTCAGGGTAAACCAACATTGGTTACTATGTAACCTTGTAGGTAATACTTTTAAATCTAAGAGTTCATTTTCATTCACAAACTTCTCAACCAATCCATCCTTGGGTACCAAAATTTAATCCCTGTACATTGTCTTTTCATTCCATTCAACGTTATGACTCCTAATAATTTTAGAATTCTCTAAATCCCAAAAATGGAAACCAAAATCACCAGATCCATAACCAATGAAAGTGCATCTCTTGGATTTTGCATCCAAATTTTTCCTATTTTCCTTATCAACATGCACAAAAGCTTCAACCAAAAAAATTTAAGAAAATAAATATCTACCTCTTTTCCGGTCTAAGCTTCCTCTATTACTCCTCCATCTAGTGAACTTAAAGGCCCATGATTAATCAAATAAACCATTGTATCAACTGCTTCTACCCAAAACCTGTAAGGGTAGTCCAAAACGTATCCTCATACTTCTAAAGAAATTCCATGATTGTCATGTTCATTCTTTCTGTAACACCATTCTCCTATGGTGTTCTTGGAACCTTTCTTTCTATACGTATCACATTCATTGAACAATAATAATTGAAAGTCTTGCTACAAAATTCACCACCAATGTCATATCTAAGGCAATTTAACTTAGAATTTGATTCATTGTCAACAAGGGCTCTCCATATTTTAAAAGTATCAAAAACATCAAATTTACATTTAATACAATAAACCAATACCTTTCTTGTAGCATCATCAATGAAAGTAACATAATACTGGGATCCTCCATGAGAAGCTACTTGAGCTGGTCCCCACACATTTGAGTGTACAAGCTCCAACTTTTTCTCCTTCTTAGTTGCCCCAAATTTGAGAAATCTCACTCTCTTTTACTTTCCAAATACACAATGCTCACAAAAATCAATATTTAAACCTTTCAAATATGATAACTTACCCTTAGCCTTTTAGAATCGCATTCCTTTTTTACTCATATGGCTCAGCCAATTATGCCACATGCATGTATATGAATCAAGTAGATAATGTCGAAAAGGAATCAATAATACAGTAGATAAATATAACATTCTTACCTTCTTACCTCTTGCCACAACAAAAGAACCCTTGGTGACTTTCCAAGAGTCTCCGTAAAAGTAACCATGTAACTAGATTCACCTAGTTTCCTTGCAGAAATAAGATTCCTTCTAAGGCTTGGCACATCCCTCACATCTTTCAATACTCATGCATTTTCATTCTGTAATTTTAGATGAACTTTGCCTTTACTAGTAATACTGCAAGGTTCATCATCACCCAAATAAACATGCCCAAAATTTCCTGGACATAATTTCTGAAATAACTCTTATTAGGGGTTGCATGGAAAGAAACTCATGAATCTAAAACCCATGATTCAATTCTATTATCTAAAGAAAGAATAAGAGCATCTTGCATTACCTCTGATGTAGCAAGATTTGTTTCTTTACCTTTGTCAGTTGTTGATTCTCTTTGTCCTTTGACCAACAATATTTCTTTGCATGTCCTTTCTTTCCACATTTCCAATAAGTAATTCCCTTACTACGGATTTAGATATGTTATCCCTTGAATTCGATTTCCCATTACTCTTATTCTTGGATTTCTCCTTCTTCCGCCCTACTTTCTATATTCAAAGCATTCCCAGATGATGATTCCTCTGTACTCTTCCTACAAATTTCTTCATTCAAGATTATACTAACCACATCATCAAACTTCAAAATATTATTAGCAAATGTTGTATTACTAACAGTCATTCCCAAGTTATCCCAACTAGCGGAAAAGAACATAAGAATAAAAGTGTTGTCACTTCATCATAAAACGGTATATCAACCTATTTTAACTAATTTACAATAGATCGAAATCATTCAAATGACTAGATGTTAATCCGCCTGCAAGCATCTTAGAACTAAAAATTTTCTTCATCAAATAAACTTTATTTGAAGCACTAGGTTTTTCATATAAATTAGCAAGAGATTTCATTAACTCTATCGTAGAAATCGCTTATGTAATATTAGAAGCCACGGATGCTGCCAAGCTCAAACTTATAGATCCCAAATCCTTTCTATTAAGAATCTTCCATTCTTCATCAGTCATCTTCGTAGGTCTAGACTTCTCATCCAATGGTAAATACAAATCTCTTTGATACAGATAATCTTCAATCTGCATCTTCCATAATTGATAATTACGGCTTTCAAACTTCTCTACCTTGTATTTGTTTTCTTATGCCATTGTGGTAGTTCCCACTCAATCAAAAAACCCTCTATGATTAAATTTGTCAACACACAAAACCCTCAAATAAAGCTCTGATACCAGTTGTTGGGGTTAGCACGCCCGATTGTACAGATAATATATCGAGATCTAAACATACATGCAAATAAAAGTGGATATTCTACGGAAGAAATATGTAAAACAAGAGACATAAATCAACACCAAATTTAACGTGGTTCACCCAAAGTGTGGGCTACATCCACCAAGAAACAATCCAATCTATTAGCCAAAGCTTTGACAAGATATATAATGAAGATTTACAATATTCCACACCTCTCATGTGTACAGTGACTTTCTTTCTCTCAAGCTTTTGCTTCATCGCCAAGAATTCTTTCTCTCACCAACCTTTTTCAAGTTCTTCATAATTCTTGTTAATCCCTACTTCTAAACCCTAGCTTTCATGCTTATATAGTTGTTTATAGACCTAGGGCACTTAACTATACAATTACAATCAATAGATATACTTTGATGTTAAAAATAGATATAATTCCCGATTTAATTAAAACATCTTCGCATAGAGGTAACCAATGCCGGTTTCAAAAGAGGATTTAAAACCCGCAAGTGAGGATCACGCAGACGATGTGAAAATCAACGGATGTGTGAACGGCAAAGCGTGAAGAGATATCGGAAGAGTGAGCATCAACCGAATGTCCATGCAAAGATTTGAAACATGTGGGAGAACTTGGTTAAGCCATAAAACTCTCCTCTCTCTCATAGATCAAAAGGGGTGTACATATAGGAGGTGTTGAGTAACCGAGGTGTTGAGTAACCCTAGTGCTCCAATCATGAAAAATCGAGTAAAGAGGGGGAGTTACATTCCCAAAATAGAAGTAAAACTCTCAATGACGTAAATGACGTCGATGCACCGATGCGTAAGAGAATCTCATAATGACCCCTAAAGGACACATGGACCTACGATCTCACCTTAGTGAGATGACTCACCTAATGATGTGGAAAATAACACACACCAACACCCGCCTTTCATCATAACTTAGGATGAGGCGGCAAGTCAAAAACGAGAAATGGGTCCCGGACAAGGCCCGATGAGGTACCCACGTACAAGAAAAATATTCCAAGCGGTGAAAGAAAACCCAAAGTGGGAAAAACATCCACCACAAGAGAAAAACACACTCTCTAATATAAGAAAGATGTCAAATATGGGTCCCAGCTATAGACAATCCTGAAAAGGTACCCATGTACAAAGAGGTAATCTCTCAGAAAGAAGAAGAAGAGAGAAGAAGAGGGAGACGAGAGGAATGCAGAAGATGCCATGGATGAATCTCGAACTCTGCAGCTCTGGGAGGTCTCCCGAGGAAGAATGTCGATGATGAGATCCTCTACCTATGGAATGAAGAAGAAGAGCCACCCACACCGAACTATGTGCCTGCCCTTAGGAAGGACAGAAATTTCGTGCTAGAATTTTTCCCACTCCACAAAGGAAAATGAAGGCAACAACACGAAGAACTCTAAGTCTGGTGCATGGAAGTGTGACATAGGTCTAGCGAGTGAGAGCCAAAGAACTGAAGGTAATGTCACGAGTGCGAGAACTATCAGAGTATGAAGAGTGAACACCCGTAGAAAGGATGTCCAAATGATGTGAAGGAAACAAAACATCCCCCACAATAGAAAAGGGATCCACAATCGAGGGTGGATCAATGAAGGTCTCCGGAAAAGTGGAAGTGGTAATAGTCCCAAAAGGGGCACTCCCAACAACGAAAATGATGAACTCCTCTGAAACACCTGTAGATGGATGAGGGACCTGTAGTGCATCACAATTAGACTCTGCGAAAAGATGACTAAGTTCAGAGCGATACTCGTCCCAATGAGAGGGTTCAACAAACGTAAGAGTGATGTCGAGATAGGTATGAGTCATCCAATGAAGGTAGAGTAGTGAAGTGGGCCTCACACACTAGAAGTGAAAAAGAGGTGGGTGTGATGACCGTATGAGACTCGAGAAGGAGAATTTTTGATATCTCGATGAGATGTGGGAAGTGTCAACACTCGTTGGAATAGTGAGAGAAAGAAGAGAGAAGTCCTCTGTAGTACTCTCGACATCGAACCGGATGCACAATCCTTATCATCAAGTACAATCAATTGATTCTATGTCAATGGAACTACCATCACATGAAGAACAGGAGGAGACAATCGGATCAGCAAAGCACCAACAATGGCGGCAAAGATGTGAAGGGTCTACATAGAGGGACTGAAGAATGCTCCAAACCAGTGAGGTGGATCTGAGTCTACCATGTGAAACCAAAGAGATCAAGAGACATGCATCATCATGTGACCAAAGACATGGTCACAAGTGTCAAGGAAGTCCTCCAAATGACAATGATCAATGGGTGCAGGAACTGGCCCAAGCAAGAAGGGTAAAAGACCCTCGTGGGCAAAGTAACGTTCCATGGAAGCACGCCAAGCTGAATAGTTCCCTCTCCCAGTGAGAAGTGGCGGAGGCTGTAAGGCGATCCTACGATGCTCAAGTCTAGAAAGATAACTCTCCATGATGCGGAATCAAAAGTGCAAGGTGCACAAAAGCAAGACGTCGGACTCGGTCGATAATGCGTCTGTGTGTGAAAACCCAAGAGTACTAGTCAACCCCCCCAGAATGTGGAACTTTATAAATTAGTGAATTTACAAAACTGACAATTTTGTCATGTAAAGTGTGAGAAATCATGCAACTTTGACTAAAGAAGCGCTCAAAAACGAGCAACGAGTCAAAAGTTATAGCATTAAAATGATTCCCGCAACTAATGGAAAAAGTCAATAAATGCTGCAAATGCATTAAAAAAGTTCCCGAAATGGGTGCAAAGGGTGTCGTGTGGGTATCTGTGGAAATGGCACAAAATTTTAGATCAGGTTTGTTTTGCTTACGAGGGGGGATTAGCCTCCTACCAACCCCGGACCTTTCCCTCTGTCTTCGACGCTCGTAGGAAGGGCATAATACAAGCCAAAATACAGCCTTAAAAATTAATTTACAATGTCGTGATAAATGTTTTGCCTCAAAACATTAAAAATGAGGAATTGTTTTGACCTACAAACAATTTTAAAAGGAAAATATGGGGCCCACGTTATGGAGCAATGTGAGAGCAGCGAGTTCTACGAGAGAAGGTAAATGAAATGCCAAAAAGACTAGGTCCACGTGGTTGTTGTTTGAAATGATGACTAAGTGGATGACACAAACTAAGCTAAGTTTAGCCACATGGTTATTGTGCATGTCGATGTAACCATCCGAGCGAGAGAAGGGCAATGAGCGTGCAGGACCTGTAAGGCCACGTGCAAAAGGAAACGGTTGTGCATGATAATGACTTAACCGAAAGCAGGTCCGGATTCTGCAAGCGAGGATCGTAACACGCAAAGAAGAGGAAAAAAAACCAAACGCAGGTCTGGATTTCGTGCCAAGGGTAGAGCTGGACGTTGTGTTGAGCTGGTAGGAGCTGGAGTGTTGAGCAGGAGAATGTGTTGAGTTGGTCTGCAGAGAAAAATGTGTATCCATATCCCAATAGCTACTGGCGAGGGAGGAAGATTTCAGTGGAGGGAAGACGCGCATATACTTATCTACCCAGTCCCTGCGTGGACAGTGGACACGCTAAAAACAAACAGAGTAATCACAAGTCAAGACTCACTCCTCTTTCTTACAACACAGGAACCCTTCTTCCTTACAAGGCTATTTATATCCTCCTCACCGACATTCAATTCAATTCAATACACCACTGAGATTCCACGCAGGTAACCATTCAAGGAAGACAGAAGAACATTGAGCCCATTGTTTTGGTCAATAATGGACAAAGGTGAAGACCTCGGGCACTTTGTAGGAAAGCAAACAATGAAGAATGAACCACCAACAACAAGAGGCAAGGTGACTAGAACACGGCAAGAAAGCCACGCAGAGCAGGATCCAAGTGCCTAGAGGCAGTGAGGTTTGGTGGTGGTGTGAGGCCATGTACAAGAGCAGTTGGCCTAAAAAAATGGTTGAGCAATGCAATGAAATGTCCACAAAGTGCAAGGAGATCAGTAACCAACAATTAGGATCGATCAGGCCATGAAGGAGCACCTTGAACCTACAATTTTCTCTCAACACAGAAAACACCAACATAAAGCCAAACACAAGAACCTCCTTTTTTTTTTTTTTCTTTTTTAAAATAATAATACCAGAAACTCGAACAACGACCTCGAGCACCGAATAAGAAACTGGAACCCAAGGAGAGGTATGATGTCGGAATCACTGTAAGTAGAGCACGATCGGAATCACCATTACGACACACACACAAAATATGTATATCACATCTAAGCCGAAAACGCATGAAACACGGTGAGTGCAGATCCACAAGATCCGCTCGATACCATGAAAGAGGGTTTAAAACCCGTGCGAGGATCACGAGGGACGACATGCACATCAGCAGGCGTGTGAACGGCAACGTGAAGAGATCTCGGGAGAGCGAGCATCAACCGATCCGTGCATGCAAAGATTTGAAACACGAGCACAACCTCGGTTAAGCCATAAAACTCTCCTCTCTCTCATAGATAAAAAGGGGTGTACATATAGGAGGTGTTGAGTAACCCCGAGTCTGCAATCATGACAACACGAGTAGAGAGGGGAGTTACATTCCCGAAAAGAAGTGTAACTCCCAATGACGCATTAACGCACCGACGTCTTGACGCTACCGATGCACCGACGCGTAAGAGAATCTCATAATGACCCCTAAATGACACATGGACCTACGATCTCACCTAAGTGAGATGACTCACCTAATGATGTGGTAAATAACACACACCAACAATGGTTCTCCCTAACCGATGTCGGTTCCTCCTTGTCTGACTAATGCCGGTCCCGGGTGACCGATGTCGGTCCCTCTAACTCGATGACGATTATTGTATTTTCCAACAAGTTTTACATTGCAAGCTAAACTGATGTAATTGAGCTCCACAACTCAACAGAATCTATACACCTCGCTCTAGCTAGTAGGTTCCTCTAGGCCCAAAATAACAACAACCTTAGCAAGATCCACTAACAAACCTTCCTTACAGATGATGTGTCCTAGCAAAGTCCCAAAGGGTGTAGCAAAATGCACTTCTTAATGTTTAAGGAGATGCTCAACTGCTAGCACCTCTCAAACATAAGCCTTAAATTATCACAGTGATCCTTCATGAGCCCATAGATTGTCCAATCATCTAGATAAACTGCAAGAAATTATGTATAAATTCTTGGAATGCTTGTACAACAATGCGCGAAAATAATGCAAATGTGTTCTTTAATCCAAAGGGCATAACCGTGTATGCAAAAATTCCCCACGAAGTGGTGAAATATTTCTTCTATTGATCCTCTTTGTCTATCCTTACCTGATGATATCTAGAAAATCCATCAGTGAAGGATTAGATCTCGCGCCCTGTAACACCTTCCAAGATTTCTTCATTAAATGGTGTGATAAAGGGATCAATTACACATGCAACATTTAACTCGTATTCCTCACAAATTTTGATTCTTGCCATCTTTCTTTATACTGATAACCATAGGGCTAACCCATTCTGACTCCTCAATGGGCTCAATGATTCCAGAATTCAACATCTTATCAATTTCTTCTTTCACCTTGATGTGTAGTTTAGGATTCATCCTATAAGGCCTCTTCCTAACCGGTGTGCACCTTCCTTTAGCTTGATTCTCATCTCACCCAAATATTCATGTACCCCTTTCAATTCATGATAGCCTCTAGGGAATAGGTCCTGGAAGTCATGCAGCACTCAATTATCTTAACAACCTCAGATTCAGACCAATAATCTCCAATGATGGCCTCCTTAGGTTCAACATCTATTCCAATGTTGACCTTTTTAGTTTTCATCGGCTCATGGTAGGCATGTGCCTTCTCATCTACACTTTCTAAGACCTCACATATACCCTCTGTATGCTCAACATCTAGATTCTCAACCTCTTCATCATCAATCATATAGACCATCTTACCCTTTTCTTTTTCTAGGCAGGCACGCCCAAGCTGTTCTACATTTGTTTCTTCCTCTTCAAAAAGCACTGCGCAGTTTGACTCACCTAGTAACTCTTGAATAATTTCATCACTGTACTATTTTCCATTATCAAGCACTTCATAACATGTAACACCTCATTCACCGAGGTTTAGTGGAAAAATAGTCAAAGGTTTGAATCATACTTGTAGTCAATTCTTGCCAATTTCTAGTCTCTCTATTCAATTTTTCATAGAAACACCATGCGCGCATGCAGTCTTGCAAGCTAAAGTAGAGCTTTTGCACCCACAATGAAGGCATTAAAGCTTCCCACCCCTCTGTCCAAAGTCTCTCACACTGTTGAACGTGGTGTTGAATAGGATCCTTACCATGAAATTCATAGATCTGAGTAGGCACATTACTCCTGAGAAATATAATAGAGAAATCATTTCTCACTTCTTGTCATTCTAAAAGATCATCTCTATGAACCATCCACCAAAGGTGTGTTTTGTCCCGCACATATTCCTTCTTTCCACCTCATAGATCCCGCGAATAAACTAGCATATTCCTTCTTTCCACCTAATCTATCCATTGTACTTCCATAGCATGTAGGAATACATCGATTTCCTTAATATTTATGCTCCTAACCTTGAAATTCAACGGGAAAATATTTGGAAGGAACTTCTTGATTTTCGTAATAATTGCAAGCATCTTCCATGGATCATAGCTGGTGATTTCAATACTCCCCTATATCTCTCGAAAAATAGGGTGGTACTTGTATCAACAACAATAGTATGGATGCTCTAGCTGACTTTATTAGACAGGGGGAATTCTTCGATTTCAACCTTCATGGTGCCTCCTATACTTGGTCTAATCGAATACTTGGAAGCAATCATATCCAAATCAAATTAGACAAGATTCTTGCCTCTATGGACTGGATTGGTCACTATAATGATTTTTATCTTATGGCCCTTCCTAAAATCACTTCTGATCATTGTCCCTTGCTCCTTACGGCATCTCAAATCCATAGCTCGAAGCATCCTCCTTTTTGGTTTGAGCTTGCCTAGTTACAAAATCATGATTTGGAACACCTTATTGTCGATTGGTGGAAATTTGATATTCAGGGCTCTACTATGTTTAGGTTTGCTAAGAAACTTAGTAATGTTAAAAAGGAACTTAAAATCTAGAATAAGAAGGTGTTTGGTGATATTTGTAGAAGAAAGGAGTAGCTAACTGAAAAATTAGCCACTATTTCTACCAGCATTGATTCTTACGGCAGAACCCCCTTCTTCATCAACAAGAGCTTACTCTACTCAGCGATTACCATAACACCCTTGTTGAAGAAGAATTTTACTAGAGGCAACGATCCAAAGCTATCTAGCTACAACAGGGTGATCGTAACACAATTTTTTTCACACGATGGCCACTAAGCACAAAAGCAGAGATAAAATCAAAGAGCTTATTACCATGGAGGGAAACTACTTAAACAAGGAGGATGTCATTGTTGTTGAATTGACTCAATATTATACTATAATCCTCCACAAGGAATCTCTCCCCCATGTGAAGAGGAATGCCAAGAAATGTTGCAACATATTCCTAAATTGATCTCTGAAGAAATAAACTCCAAACTCACCCAGTCATTCTCTATGGAAGAATTTCATGGTGTTGTCTTTGATATGAAAGGAGATAAATCGTCGGGCCCGATGGCTTTCCCAGCAGCCTTCTTCCAAACATTCTGGCATATTATTGAGGCTAACTTGTTTGTAGTTGTCAATGAGTTTCAGAAAAATGACACTCTTCTAAGGGAATGGAATAATACTTTTGTGGCTCTTGCTCCTAAATCCATTAGTTCTAAGTTGATTTCAAATTACATGCCCATAAGCCTATGTAATACTTCTTATAAGATTATTACTAATTTGATGGCCTCCCATCTCAAACCCCTTATGGAAAATTTAATTTCGAAGCAACAAAATGGCTTCATTGGTGGCAGATTGATCCAAGGTGGAGTTATAAATGTACATGAAGCCATACATTTTGCTTCCCTTTCTAAATCGGTGAGTATGGTCATCAAACTTGATATGCAAAAAGCCTTTGATAGAGTGAATTGGTCTTCCTGTTAAAGGTTCTTGAAAAATATGGGTTTGGGGGAAAATGGTGTTCTTGGGTTCATAACTGCATTTCTTCCCCAAATTCTCCATTCTCATCAATGGCATCCCTCATGGTTTTTTCACCACCAGTCATGGAATCAAGAAAGGTGACCCTCTCTCCTTTTTTATTTATTCTTATGGTTGATACTCTTAGTAGAGCGCTTGTGGCTACAAAAAGAGAAGGTACAATTAATGGTATTACTACCACTTCTAATATCACTGCTGCCACCCATAGTCAATTCACCGATGACACTCTACTTCTTGGTATTGCTTCGGTTTTGGAGGCTAAAATGTTGAAACAAATTTTGGATTGTTACCAATCTGCTTCTAAGTAGTTAATCAACTTCAGTAAGAGCAGCATTTCCTTCCTAAACACCCCTGCCATCGACAAAGAAAGATTGCAGCAATTTTTGGCTGCAATATCATGGACCTTCCTTCATCCTATTTGGGTCTCCCACTTTTTCAAGGTAGGCAGTTGAAATCACTTTGGAACGGTTATAGATAGATTTAAAAGAAAGCTCACATGATGGAAAGGATCCCTCCTTAGTCAAGCAGGTAAGTTACAATTGGTTAAGGCCACTTTGCAAAACTTTCCCATCTACTTCATGTCTTTGCTTAAAATGCCTGCCTCGGTAGCTGCAACTATTGAACAAATTCAAAAAAAGTTTCTATGGTTAGGGGCTGAAGATAGAAAAAGAATGCACCTTGTTTCCTGGAATGTGGTTTGTAAACCGACTTACTATGGGAGGGTTAGGATTACGAAGAATTGCTGATATGAACTCTGTATGTTAGCTAAATTAAGTTGGGAAGTTTCTACTAATGGGAAGGCTTCTTGGACACAACTGTTGATTTCAAAATATCTCTCTTCAAGAGAAGACTTCTTTGTTAAGGACATCCCGAGTGGCTCGGCCATTTGGAATTCTATTAAGAGATCTTGAAATCATGTGCACAGTACCAAATGGAAATCGTGGTAATAACAAATAGATTGATTTTTGGAAAGACTGGTGGATTGGGGAGAAATATTTAGCTTCAGATCCGTCTTGGGAGCCTATCAAAAATACTCTTACAAGATTATGTGGGAGATTTATAAGTGGTTATATAGACAGTACCCCTCGTTTTCCCGTTGGTCCATTCCTAGATGGGAGGGTGCTAGCTCAACTCAGTTACAACGACTTGATATGATTTTTCTTCTATTATCCACATATTATATCATTGTTTCTCCTTTGGAAGATGTGTGTATTTGGCCCCTTTCTGCTTCTAGTGATTTTTCAGTCAAGGCCGCCTACTTATCTCTACCCCACCATTCGGAGGGCACCACCCTTTATCACATCTAGTTTCCTCAGGTGATACCAAAGATTGGTTTTTATTCTTGGCTTGCCTTTTGGGATGCCTTTCTCTCGGGAAAACCTCAATCAACATGGTTATTCTCTTCCTAGCAGGTGTGTACTATGCCTTAATGCTCTTGAAACTTCTACTCACTTGCTCCTCCATTGTCATTTCTCTCATGTTTTTTGGAGTTTTCTTCTAAAAAATTTTGATGTCTCGTGGGTTTTTCCAAAGTCTATTTCGGAAACGTTTTTACAATGGGTACCTATGTTTCGCCACCCTGTGGCAAATCTTGCCTAGAAACTCCTTATGCCTCATACTTTATGGATGCTCTGGAAGGAAAGAAACATGAGAATTTTCAAAGAGCTATCTCAAAGTTAACTCCAAATCTTTACCTTGGTGACTGTGGACTTCAGAAAATCAATTGTTGTATTCGGAAGTAGCATAAATTCAAAATCTCTCTTAATGTGAAATGATTTTTTCTACAGCATCTCCAAATCCCATTGCATCCTCCCAATTCAGTTGCGATGAGAGTTAATACCACTTGGATCCCCCCTTATAGGATGGCTTAAATTCAATACAGATGGTGCTGCAAAAGGCAATCTGAGGATCTATGGCGGAGCGGCCTTAATTCGAGATGAGATGGGCCAACCGATGGCAAAATGCTATTAATTTCAGAAAAGGTATAAATCATAGAGCTGAAGCCCTTGCAATCCTTAAAGGTATGGAGCTTGCTACCAGATTTGGGAAAATTAATATCATTGTTGAAAGTGATTCCCTCAATTTGATCAACCTTCTTAATAACATTGGTACTGCAAGCTAGACCATCAGCAATATCATTGTTGATATTCGGAGCCTTCAACCTACTTTCTACAACATTTAGTATCGCACACTTATAGGGAGGGTAACAAGGTGGCTGATCTGTTAGCCAACAAGGGCATTTCTATTGAAAATCAACAGACTTGGATCGGGAATCTTCCTGATTTTCTTCTAAAAGATATTGTTGATGACAGCCCTAAGAGAAACTAGTTGGAGGATCTTTTTTTGGCTTACTTGCTTTTTGTTATATTTGATATCGGCATTATCCTTCACTATTCCTTCTCCTCCACTAGAGAGGATTGCATTAATTGTGATTTGATTGCGACTTCTTGTCATGATGGCCTTTATACGTGGGAAAGAAAGATCTCGGTCATTTTATTGATAGGGATTGCTAATCATAAATGGGTGCAGTTAAAGTATACTTTGGCACATGGCAGAGGGGGCATTCCTACTATTAAAAAGCCCCACTTTATTTCTTTCTTTTCCACTTTAAGTTTTCATATCACTCTGGCTCTGATAAGTATGGGGGGTTATCTGGTTCGTGTTGAGCCTGCAATTGTGATGATCTCAAGAAGGATACCGAAGTTTGGGATTTACTTAAGGAAAATGGCATTACTCCATTTATAGAGTGCCTGTCTGGTCATTTTGTTGTGGTTTTGAGCAGCATTTTGGCTACTTGGAATCGGGAAATGTGAAAGTTGGGAAGATTAAGTTTGAAATCTCAACGGAAAGCATTGCTGTCATGACTGGTCTCCCAGCTGAGGGTGACATTTACTTCAAACGTTCTTTAAAAGTAGAAATGGGGGCCTTTTGGGGAAAAAGAAAGAACGGGTGAATAAGTATTTATCGGGCTATGAGCGTGCTTCTCTAGAAAACTCCTTGGGATCGAGTTGCTGAACAAATTATGCGCTATTTCACGCTTGAAGGAAGGTACAATCTTGTGTTCGGCCCTCAACTCTTTATCTTGGCTCATTTCCGCAATAATATTAAGGTAAACTTGGCCAATTTTCTTTTCCAATCCCTGGACTTATCCATAAAATAGGCCCATGTTGGTGAAGGCCCTCTGCTTCACCAAGGTTTATTATATTTGTTGTTTAAATTTGTCGCCAGTACCAAAATGTTGTCCCATTTTCCTACTATCTCCTACTCGCCTCGTCTTCGTGCCCCTCCTCCGCCCCATGTTTGTCTTACACCACGTCGTCTCTGCCCGCTACCTTAATCATCCGCCTGTTGTTGACTCGGAGGTGAAAATCATGGGTCACCGTGATGCCACCCCTCCTCCCCACCATGTTGCCACCTCACCTCGGTATTCCCCTACTCATTTGGTTTCCTCTCACCCCGTGACGGAGCTCCATCCTACTCCCGTTTCCTCCCCTCATTTTGTTGAAGACATGGAAGTGTCTAGCCCTATTGTTGGAAGTGCTATCCCCAAGGTTTTTCTTGTCCTAACTCAGGCTTATCCTGATTCTCCAAATACTTCACTTCCAAATTCCCCTCATGTTTCTCACATTACTTATTGAGAAGTTGGACGTTATGGAGGATGTCACTTTGTGGCGTAATTAAACATGTTATTGAACATCTCGTCGAGGATGTTATGGAAGTTTCTAGCTTTGCGCCTAAGGTTTTTATGGAGGATCATGTTATTACCGCCACCGCAAATAATTTTGGGCATAACTCTGTTGAGATGCTTCAAGGTGCCATCGATAATATCAACAACACCTTCACCGTCATCAAGAAATGGAAGGAATATACTAGACGATACCTGGGCTCATCTCTAGAAAGGCGGTAAGGAGCTTATCACTCTGATGGAAACTATGGTGGAAAAGAACTTTGATGTTGTTGTTGTTGAAGTAGTGAATGTCCTTAAAAATATGCTTGATATGTAGCCTGTTTGGGCCTTTTTGCTCTTTTTGGAATGTTGGTTCTTTTTTACTTTTGTCATGATGTAATTATGTTTTTATTGTTATATCTGGCTTTAGGGGCTTTTTGTAAAAAGGATGTGGGTCCTTTCAACACCCTCACCATTTACCAAATTCCAAAAAAAAAAAAGAAATTTTATAATGCAAATTAAAAGGTCACTTAAGTGAATAAGATGTAAAAACCAAAAAGTGTATTCTTAATGAAGAATTAGAATTTAGAGAGAGAAGGAAGAGAGAGAAGAATAGAGAAGTGACAATCCGGAGATGAGGAATATTTTGATCATGAGGAGCTTGCTTCGATGTAAATTTTGGGAATTATTCAAGAATGAAGTTTTTACCTCCAACCTCTTTACTATACCAAGACATGATGAGTGTAACCTCCTTTTTAGTAGGATGAGAACATACTCCAAATCATTGATCAAGTGATGGAACCGTTGAACCAATCTTCGGGTCCCTATTTCATATTAGTGAAATGATAACAAGAAAATAAACAACTCCAATATGAAAAAGAAAGATCCTCCTCACAACGACCTTGGTAACTTTGCACAAGAAAAGAAAAACTCAACGAAAAAGGATCAATATATTTGATGGTGAGTTGCCCGACAATGTCGGTCCCAAGAAGTGAAAACTTCTTAGGATGGATGTCAAACCACTTTTAGATAAAATGAAATAATGATGGATCTAATATGGTGCAATAAAATCTAAGATGAAACAGAAAGTTGAAATGCAACAAATGAAGTAAAATGCAAATCTAATCTAAGTAAATACAAACCAAATCAAACATGGGTGGGTTGATGGTGACCTGAGACTACAGAGCATACTCGATGAAAAATGGGACAGTGTGGAAAGAAAATGCATAAAAGTGGACCTGAAAGACTTCTTGAAGCCTAACTTGGAGCCGGTCCGAATCGGCTGGAGATGATGTTGCGTTGTTGTGAGAAGACTGGATCTGATGAAAATAGAAAGGATGCAAGAAAATTAATGAAAGATGAGAACTTCTTGATAGGGTTGATAATGAACTTGACCCGATTAGCGGTGATTGGATCTCGATGAAGTTAGGATCAAGAAGGCTGCAGTGGGCGAATGGAAAGATTAGAGGATATGAAAGCACCGGGGTCGGGAAGCGAGATGATTAGCATAATGAATGACAGAAATTCAAACAAATGAAAGTTGGGTCGATGGGGATTGGGTAGGGTCGAAGGTGATTGGGAGTGATCTAGGGTTTGATGGAAAAATATGGGTGAAAATGATGATCTGCAGATGGAAATGAAGATAAGAAAAAGTAGAGACATGGCTCCAGGATGACTGATAGACCTACAAAAAAAGTTGATAAGGAAAAGATGATGGAATGGAAATGGTGGATCTAAGCATGCAAGAGAGAGAGAGAGAGACTTAAAATCTCCAAGGGTGAAGTACAAGATCTCCAAAATAGATCCAAGATGGTGATAACAACTATAAAGAAGAGCAACAAACATAGGCAAGATCACAAGAAAGCTCGAAGTATCCAAAATTACATCCTGGAAGGAGGGGTATGGGCATATTTATAGGGTCGATGGCAATCGCGGCGGACCACCGATTTGGGCGGCGGATGATGCCCAACTCGAGGCAAAATGGGCCTAAAGAGGGCAGATTAGGGTTTTAGGTGATAAGGACGTGAGCTAGGGTTTCTAGGGAGATAAAAGGGTAGGTGAGAGGTGGAAAACATTAAATAAAGGAAAATGGGAGGTAAAATTATTAAATAAAGGCCTAGGAAAGACCAAAGGAAGATTTAGGGAGAGTAAATGGATTAGATACATATTTAGGATTAATTAAGGATGGTTAGGGATGATAAATTAAGGACATAATTAGGATGGGATTAAGGATGGGGAAAATAATAATTAAAGGGATAAATTGAATTTAGGAGGGAAAGGGGATTTAAATGAGAAGAGAGGTATGTATGTAGGAAATGACAATGAGGGGAACAAATGCGGGATATAGGATAAAAGATACCAAAAATTGTTGTCTACATTTGCCCCTTTTTGTCAGGCAGTTTGCGTTGGGCAAGCCATGAGACAAACATGAGAAGTGTTAAAAGATGATGCTAATTGAGGTGCTCCCCTTCAAAGTAGGGATCGACGATATGAAGAAAAATCGATCACAAGTTTAAAAGAGATAGATAAAGAAAAAAAAGAAAAAAAAAGGCGGAAAGGATGAGAAAAAGAGAGAAGATGAGATAAGATGTCCCAAGTGGAGAAAGATAAACAAAAGCAAAAACACAAATATGCAGTGATTTTGGAATCACTTTGGTAGGGAAAAAGTATGGCCTCAATGGAGACGACGGCAATTTCCTACGGACTTGTGATTTGGCGAAAATCATGGCAATATGGAGGGGGTCCAATGGGAGTCCACTCGGATGGATGTGTAAGTCATGGAACCAATGGGTCAAAGGTAGATATCAAAATATGTGCAATAAAATGCAAAGATGGTCGGGACAAGGGTCACGAAAAATGCGGGCAAACACAGATGTGATATCTGTCATACATGAGGAACCAAAAATATGCGTCCGAGTAGGACGAGGATAAAATATGGCCATAATGGTGGGCTTAGGATGAAATATGGTGCCCTAAGGGGGACACGAAGATGATCACAAAGCGATATTGGTGGATGTTATGAAGGGCACATGATGAGATTAGGATAATCCCGAGGGGATAAATAAGAGTATGTTATGAACAACACACAAGTCAAAAGTGGAAGAAAAGATAATTTAAAAGAAGGATTGGGTGAAAGAAGAAAAAAAAAAGTGATAGATAGGGTTAGGTCAATGGTGATTGGTCAAAGTCGAAGTCGGCGGCTAGGGGTAGTCGATGGTGACTGGGGTCGGTGGCCTATATAAGCCACGAAGGTGGCCAACAGAGCTCATTTGCACTTTGTTGGACTTGATGATCGAGAGCTCTGAGTGAAAGAGAGATTTGAGATTTTGAGTGAGATGGAGGTTGGCGGAGCAGCGAGGAAGTGCCAAAGGACTCGAAGGATTGTAAGTGCCTAAACCTTGCCTAGATTTTAAGTTATGTAAGTGTTTTTATTTATTTTTGTATTTTTAGAGTTTTGGGATTGACACTAATGGTGGTCACCGGTGTCCTGGACATGTGTCGACCCGGGGCCTCAAAGCGGCGACCCAAGATTGGATGGCATTGACCCAAGACTAGGCGCGTCGCCGACCCGGTTGGGTCGGCGTTGACCACCTTATGATGTGAAATGTTTTATTTTTTATGATGAAGGATTTCTACTGAGATGTTAATGACTACTTTTTTATGGGTTTTGCAGGCTAGGGACACATTGTATCTTCGAGATAGAGTTCCAGGTGTTGTATGACCGGATTAGAGGTGATGCTTACTAACACGGAGTGGGATCACTTAGCCATAGTGGGGTTGGGTGGGTTCCGACACTACCAAAGGATACCCAAAGATGATGGATTGATGATCACATCAATTGTGAGATGGGATGTGCCGACTTAGCACATTTTGGTTCAGGACTGGGGAGATGACAATCACGCTAGAGGACTGTATAGTATATTGAGGTTGTTGATATAAGGGGAGCCGATAGAGTCAATCACAAGTGATAGAAGATTGGGGGTATAAACACCTCTATTTGGAGCCGATGTCCCACAAATTATATTCACATTAGGGGTTTGCACATAGAGGCTCGATATGAGGCATGGACAGCGAGGAGTAGGTTGATCTTATGTGATTATGATGGCTATCTCATGCGATGCACTTCCAAATTCTAGTGGATCGAGATTTCCATGGATATTGGTTGGGGTACTCAAGGATATAGTAGATCACCTGGATAGTGTTTTCATTTGGCACAACATTATTGGCTCGGTATACCATGAGTTGTGAATGTATGCAAAAAGAGGAGGTCAAGATTGGATGTTGGGTTCTTATTACATTGTTGGGCCTACGAGCATATTGTTATGATTAGGCCACCAAGACTTCCATGGGTGATAGGAGAGCACATCAAGCTATTAGTTGGTTTTTTGAATGGAGATCCGACTCAAGCTCATGAAGATAGAGGAGAGAGGGAAGAGGATTGGTACACAGATAGATTGGGTGGATTGGAGATAGAGTAGAATAAATGGCGGCCATACCGAGATTTTCCCGCATGGCTAGGAGTAGATATTCAGTTGTATGGGATGAGACGGATTAGATGGGTTCAAGGAAAGAGACCAAAGATGGTGGAGGAAGTACAGCTTCCATGAGTTATGAGGTAATTTGGGGTCGTCTAAACAAGTGTCGGGAGACCCTATTAGATACAGGTGGGATGAGGCATAGAGGGAATTTCCTAGTCCTATGATGGTTGATCCATTAGATGAGGCAGGAACGCCCTGGGACAATGATGATGATGTAGGGTAGGGTCTAGATTTGTAGAGTTAATGACGAAGGCATGGGCGGCCCAGCGAGAGAGGAGAGGGCTGAGTTAGGATTAGATGAGGAGGAGGAGCCAACAAGAGGAGGAAGTGGCACTTGGAGGAGAGCGGAGGTGGAGATGGAGGGGCGACAACAGAGATAGCATGCCTAAGGGTGGAGCGAGACACGGTCGATAGGAGAGAGATGCGGTGCGTCATGAGGCAACAAGATTACGCGAGGAGAGGGACCTGGCCATCATGCGAGAGAGATAAATATATGAGACAAAAGGAGGCCTACAAGGCCAAATTCGATGATCTTGGTCCTATAATCACGGCATCATGAGGCGAGGCACTAGTTGCATCGTAGGGAGCCGGCCCGATGGCGTCGCCGAGTATTGTGTCTTTAGACCAGAAAAAGGCATTAGGAGCGAGGCGTGCTATTATGAGTACATAGTGACATCAAGGTTGTTAGACATGCCGAGATATGCGCAGCTACACTGGAAGGGTAGCGAGGAGCAGGAGCTTAGTGCGGCTAGTGTCATTCGAGAGCACGGTTAGCATTGTGAAATTGAGGTGAGATCCCAGGGGCGAGACCCGGAGCCCGATGTAGGAGGAGATGGTCAAAGAGACGTGCAGGCACATGCCCCAAGGGGTAAGGTTCAATATAGAGATTATCGATGTACAGTTCACAGATTAGGTGGACTTTAGTATGAGATATTTTGATGATAGATTTTGAGATAGAGCTCATAAAGGCCTATCATGGATGTATGGACATACTTTGATGAGGATATATTTACATATATGATTTTTTTGTGGCTTATATGATGTGTATGATGATTATTCATGCGATGGACTTGATTATTTTATACCATGAATGTTAGGTGTAATGTATATTTAATGATATGATATACTAAATTAATCTTAGATGTGTGATGTGATGTTTTAATTTCATGATTTGATTATATTGATTGGTTGTTGTCATATGATGTTTGAAGATGAGATGTGTGATGAGTAGACGAGAACATGACTATATGATAGGATTTGATGTGAGTTATGTTAAATTAGCTTGATAGATGTGTTTGAGATGATATGATTTAGACTATGTTAGAACATAATATTAAGTGTTGTTATAAACCTTAGTTTATAATTAAATAATTCATAATATTTATATTCTTAATTATTTAATATAAAATATGTTGTTTATGGTTAATTGGTTTTATTAAATCAATTTTATTAAACCGGTGCTTCGCAGGAGTCACATCCCATCACTTAATATTTAAATGATTTGTGGGGTCAAATGATTTATGTGGCATGATCATTGTAAATATGGTGGGCCATAATCGGGTGAATGGAATTCACACCTAGTAAAAACATGGAGCATGAGTAAGGAAAGAAGTTACTGGACTGTGTAAGGAGTCTTGATTAGGCCCTTAGCAATGAGGACTCTCTCGATTTGTGTTCCCTTCTCGATTACTTCCTTGAAGTTGGTTAAAAATGCATTTGCATTTGGAATGATAATTCAAGATTGAGATTAGGTATGAAAATGCTCACTAATTGGTTCTCACGAATTGAACAAAGGAATCGACTTGTTATCCCTTACCATTTTTTAAAAAATGATGTGAATTCATTACTTCTTTGCTTTGTGTTGCAAACGCCATCATAGTGACCTCGAAATCTAAGTTTAAAAAAATATGTTTAACAAATTTTTCTGATAAGTCGGCAAAAGTAGTAATGGATCCTTTAGAAGGCATAAAAACCAATATAAAGCCTATAATAAACTCTTAGGGAAAAGACGCAAGAGGTATATGTCATTGTAAGCTACTTCTTGGCATGCCATGAAGAACTCTTTTACATGTTCTCTTGGGTCATTATTTCCTTTATATTTGTCAAATTTAGGAGTTTCAAATGATGGAGGAAATGGTATATGCAACATGTCAAATGGATAAGGACAAAGCTCTTCAAAGTTAAATTGTTTGGTTTGTTTTTGTAATCCCATTAGCATTTCTTTCATGTTCTTCCACTCTTGTGCAAATGGAGAGTTTGTGTGGGTGTTTATGACTTCATTGGTTTCTTGACTAGGTTGTTCTTTTTCTTCATCATTTGAGTTTTTGGTAACTTTAGAAGCCATATGGGAGAGTTGTTGTGTCATCTCATGGATTTGCTTTAACAAGGCTTAATTTGATGCTTTCTTTGAATTGTTGGATTAGTGATTTTTTTCCTTGATTCGAGTTTTCCTAGGAGATGTTGCAAGTTATCTTCACCAAAATTTGATGGTAGCTTTGCTCTCATTTCTAGGATATGAATAAGGTACTGATTTTTGTTTTGGCTCAATAGTTCGTCTATTTATTTTTCTTCTTCTTGAAGAAGTTTGGTTTGCCTTGCCTTGCTCTCTTCATCATAACTATCTTTGCTAAGAGGGTTGACTCTATCAAAGTTATCATAGATATTGTGGCTTTTGTTACAAGTAATCACCATTTTGCTAAAGGTAAGAACCTAAAGTGAAGGGTGAATTTGTGGTTTTTGCTTAAAAGTTGGATAAGTGTTGGATTATTTTCAAGCTCACATGATAGTATTGGATTTTTGTTTACTTGGTGCTAACTTGTAAATGTGTTTAAGGAATCAAGTTTAGTTCAATAAAAGGTGTGTATCCAAAGGATAAATTTTCGCTTTGGATTGGGTAGATTGGATTTTGATTGTGTTATGGAACACAAGTTTTGATCTACAAATTTTGATTCAAAATAACGTTTACAAACAACAAGCAAGCAATGAAATTTGACTCGATTTAACTTAAAGGCAAAATACCATCGTGAAATGTAAAGTTATGATAATACAATCAAGTAGAATGTTGTGGAATGAACAGATGCAAAGGCGCTTATAACTCCCAATAAGATGTGTCTTTCAATATATCCCAGACTTGATATACCAAATCTGTATGGGGACAAAAGTGGTACGGGGAACCCTTGGAATACTAAAAGAGACTCACCTAATCAATAGTAGCCCTCTTAGAGGAGTGAATCACCACTCCAATGATGGGTTTTATGATTAGGTGGTAGGGTAATGAGGGAATGAATGTGAATGGTGTCTTTATTTCTCCCCAAAGATTTACAAGGACGATGTCACGACGTCATTGTTACAGCTATTTGAGGCGTATGTAGGCAATAATCCGCCACGACAACTTTCCTCCGTAAGCAAGGAACAAAGGCAAAGAAAACACCAAACGTTGTTTGAGACTAGGTCTCAAGTGCAATGTAGATGCAATATGAGTGGTGTGTGGTAGTGAAGTCCATGTCACCGATGTAGCTAAATAGTGATGAAATCCGTGTCACTACATGCAAATACAACATTCTTTCCAACTTTGACAAAAATAAATGCGTAATTGACAAGAATAAACAAAAGTTATCCCTCGCTTTTTAACAATTTTTTGAAGAAATTGTTTCCAAGCAAAAGTGGTCCTACATGAAAATGATTAGTTGTTTGTTTTGTTTAACATGCAATGTTCTTTCCAACTTTGACAAAAATAAATGCATAATTAACGAGCATAAACAAAATTTATCCATGGCTTTTTAGCAATGTTTTTAACAAAGTGTTTCCAAGCAAAAGCGGTCCTACATGAAAATGATTAGTAGTTTGTTGTGTTTTTTTTGGTAAGATTTTCCAAGTGAAGCGGTCCATGAAAATGATTTGAGTAGTTTTCTGCTGCAAGACAAAGTTAGGCAAAATAAATGTAAAAAATTTCAGTTGTTTCGATTCTCAAAATCACCCAAAGGCGCAATGTAGAAGAGCATGCACGGTTTTGTATCGTGAACGTATAAAATGAACAATCATAAGAAAAAATGAAAAAAGACAACTACTGAAACAAATGATATAAGAATCTCAAACGCTTTTGATTCTCAAGATCTCCTAAAGGGCGCGAGAGAAGAGCGTACACGAGTTTTGATCATAAAAGAGAATAATAGGAAAGGAGAGACTATAAATGTCGAGATCTATTTTTTATGAGTTGTCCTACAAAAACAGTGTCAAAATTTCAAAGAAAATTGTAGGTAAGCAAATACAAACATTCTCGGAAATTTTAAAAAAATAGAACCTTTACACCCAACACTAGCACAAAGACTAGCATTTTAACGCAAAGACTAAAACAAAAATGCACTACACAAACGCACCTTGAATGCATGCTAGCGCAGAGACTAGCACACACAAATGCAAGAACATCCACGCTAACGCAAGCTACGCAAATGCGGGGACTAGTACGCTAGCACAAAGAAATCAATGCTAACACAGTCTACAAAAAGATTAGAAAATAAAAGAACGCTAGTGTAGATCACGAGCTAAGCTAGCGCAAGGAAGGCTACTGGCACGCAAATTGACATATAACTACAAAAATGTCAAAAAGCAACCAAAAATGTCTTATTTTTGAAAATTGCTCTCAATCCAACTCACGGAATGACATGAAAAATTGTCAGTGACCTCCAAACAAGAGATTACATGAAAATTATGTTAGATTTGTACAATATGAGTAGAAACTTGTGGGGGTCCCACAAGGCATGCCAAAATGCGAACAAATAAAAATGCAAACAAAAAAGGAAACAAACAAACAAATGAATGAAATGCAAACCTTTCCGAAGCAAATTCCTTGTCACCTCAGATTAGATGAGACTAAAGAGTGGGGCCAAGTGACATTCTTCTTGAATCCTCTATGAAGTTGATTTCTTTGATTTGTGGTTGCTCCAAGATATTCCAAATGGAAGAAAATCAAGCTACGAACGGTGGAGATTGATTGATTGAGTGGTTGAATGATTAAATGATGAAGTGGACAACATAACGATATTCAAGAGTGATTTCCAATGGCAATTTGGCAAATTAACAATACAAATTCCTCAATCTTTCAATGATGATTTGAGAGGAATGGAGCTTCTTATTTATGGATGCAAAAGAAGCCATGGCTTGAAGAAAGTGGAATTAATTGAGTTGTAAGCAATTGATTTCATTTTCCTTATTTAACATGATTGATTTATTTTGTGAAATTAGTCTTTTCAATGAAAAATGAAGAGGTTTTATTTCAAATTAATTAGTTCTTTAATTATTCCAAAGTGAACGTGCATATTTACCTACATGTTTTTATGATTCTAGAACTTGAGTGAGATGACTAGTCAACTTGAGTGAGTTGGCTAGTGAAGTGGAGATGAATGGAAGGTGAGTAGATAATTGATTTTTATTTGGTTTTTTTATGGACTAAATAGTTAATTAAATTAGTTGATGAGGGCAATGATATGTTTTGAGGGCGAATAATGGATTTAATATTATTTATGGGTGTTATAATGCATAATGGGTATTTTTTTAATGTCTACAAATTGAACAATAAAAACCTATGCAACAAGTCACAAAATTAGTCCCTAGACCTTGTTTTGTCTAACATTTTTGCCTTCGACAAAAAAACACAATTGAAGATCTCAAATTCAAGATGGATGTAATAGAACGTAATGCAAAACACATGAATATTTTGAGAGGAAAATATCTTCAATTGGAAAATGGAAGATATCCAAAACACTCAAAATATAACGAAATTATGTTTAGCATTTTAAAACCGCATACTGCAAATGTTTGAACTTATTGTGTCCAAAATGAGATGTTCTACGGCATTTTACAACCCCTTACTCAAGGATAAAAAACACTTGACATGGCATTAACATCATGGCTCATATAAGCTCTGTGCCAAATGACACCAAACATTTGGTAAAAAAAAAAAAGGCGGGTCGTCATATAATGACAGTGCTTGGAAATTGATGTTGACACAAAGGAGGACCAATTCCCACCAGCTGGCCATTAAACAACAATGATAGATACGTACTCTATGACAGTAACAAAAACATATCTTTCAGTGTAACCTTCATGAGCGCTAAAAATCACAACAATGATAAATACATACCTTGACAAAGAAAAAAACAAATCTTCACATGTAACCTTCAGGAGCACTAAACATCGAAAGGCTAGTAAAGATGGAAAACAATCCTTAACCTAAAGAAATTTTCCAAATGCCCATGCCCCATAATTCTAGATTAATTCCAATGCATGCAGGTGCCTCGTTGACAGTGAGTTTACAAATCTTGTTAGATTTTAAAGAAAAAAAAATGGTCATAGGAATATGGTATAGTTATTTAGGTTATATTTGAGCAAATAATGTGAAATCGATTTCATCCATCCAGTTACAGTCAGCAACTAACGCAATTGTTTTTAGGGTTTTAAAAGTGCATGCTGCAAAAAAATTGTATTGCTTCCATCAAAAATGGGATGTCTTGTGGCATTCAACTCCTTCAAGAATAAACATTGCTGCTAAAGCAATTATTTTATGGGCCTATGGCTCATATAAGCTCTGCACTAGATGACACCAAATATTTGGTTAAAAAAAGACGTGTCAGCATACGATAAAAGTGCATAGAAATTGATGTCAACACAGACAAGAATCAATTCCCCATCAGCTTGCCAATAAACAAAGACGATAGATACATACCATATGATTAAGTTGCCAAATTCAAATTTGTGTTGGAATTCGCCAATGATGAAATTCATTAAAAAATCAACAATAAAATTCATGATTAAATTCGACTATAAGAAATATACATTTACATATAAATAACATAATAGTTAATAATTTATGTTATCTATACATTAATTTAAAACTTAATAAAATAGTTAATAATCTACAAAGTTACAAACAAACATTAAATAATAATGAAAATCATAAATGCCTAAGTTTTAGTTTTAATAAGCTTGGAGATTTATGTTATCTATACATTAATTTAAAGCTTAATTAAATGGTTAATAATCTACAGAGTTACAAAAAAACATTAAATAATTAAAAAATTAATGCATAACTTTTAGTTTTAATAAGCTTGGAGTCATCTTCAACTGCTAACTGGTTTGGACTGGCTTCAGGCATTTAACAGCGATGGCGGCTATGGACTGTTTTAGTCCTTTGGATAGTCCTTCAGGCTATGGCAGCGATCTCTTACACAAGCTTTCCACAAGCTACTCTGCCGATTCAACCCTATTCACTGATCCACACCAAATTCACGCTACCCCAATCGATGCATGCACAACTGAGGCGACAAAGAGTGTATGCTCTTAAAAGGAAGGAGTGAATATATACCCAAAAATCGACAAAAACAAAAACCCTAACAGCAGCGAACCCTAAACACGAATTTCAACAACTTTAACACAAATTTCAAGATGAATTTCAACGAATTTTATAAACAAATCTTAATGAAATTTGTCATCCAAATAAATTCACTATTTCTGGTGAATTTTTCTTGTGCCTTGAGATTTGCTGAATTCAATTTCAAGCTTGAAATTCGGCAAATGTGGTTACTAAGCTCTATGACGGTGGAACAACAAACCTTTCCATGTAGCCTTCAGTAGCACAAAAATCACGACACTTGCGCAAATGGAAAACAATCTTTGCCTAAAGAAAATTTCAAAATGACCAGCTTAAAATTCAACAAATGTGGTTACTAAGCTCTGTGACGGTGGAAAAATAAACCTTTCCATGTAGCCTTCAGTAGCACAAAAATCACGACACTTGCGCAAATGGAAAAGAATCTTTGCCTAAAGAAAATTTCAAAATGACCATGCCCTATGTACTAGAAGTCTAGATATATCTCAATGTATACTGGGGACTCATTAACAGATCACAAATCTCATTCCATTTTAAAGAAATACAATCATAGGAATATAGTATGATTTGAGTCATATTTGAATCGATAGTGTGAAAACAATTTCACCCATCTCATTACAATCAGCAACTAACAAAATTATTTTTAGGGTTTTAAAAGTACGTGCTGTAATTATTTGAACTGATTACATCCGAAATGAGATGTTTTATTGCATTTAAGAACTCCTTATTCAAGACAAAACACTGGTGCTACAGCATTAGTTTTATGGGCCTATAGCTCATATAATCTCTCCACCGACACTAAACATTTGGTAAAAAATGATGTGTCAACGTGATGACAGTGCTTAGAAATCGATGTCAACACAAACAAGGATCAATTCCCCATCAGCTGGCCGGTAAACAATGATGATACATACATACTTTATGATGGTGGAAAAACAAACCTTTCCATGTAACACTCAAAATCGTAAGGCTGGCACAGATGTAAAACAATCTTAACCTAAAGAAGATTTCAAAATGATAATGCCCTGTATACTAGATAAATCTTAATCATACTGGGGCCTTGTTGAAAGATTACAAAAATCATTACATTTTAAAGAGAAAAACAGTAGATGGATGTCAAAAATTACACTAGGCAGCTGCACTCATACGAACTTCTCTGTAGCAAGCCCTCTTAGCAGCTCGAATAATATCTTCTACCTGTAAGACAGAAATAAGAAAAATAAACGAAGGTAATCAATACCATAAAATGTGCCATCCCACTACAAATAAGCTTTCTTTACTATTATTATAATCGTATGGCACAAAACCATTATATCTGGTTTCCGCTTTTTACATTCAAATCCAATGAATTTCATTCCACAGCATGCTTTACAAAACTAAAGAATCCTAACTTCTAGGATCGACTAACCATAATTTTCGGTGACATGTTTTACAAAGCTAGAGAACCTGAACTCTAGAATCAACCAGACATTAAAACACGTCATGTGTTATATTCTACAACATATTTCCTAATATTACATATTTAGAGCATTGTGCAATGCAAAGAAACAATAAAAACCAGATATAAAGAGCAACGAACTCTGAACCCTTTAAAAGTGATGATCCACACTAGCAACACAAATTAATTGCAGGGCCTGCAGGAATCAAAACTTTCAAACCAGAAGAACGCCGACACAATCACGATAAATATAGAAATATGTGAATGAGAGATAAAATAAGGAATCTGCAAAACATTTGGAAAAAATACCTGTGGAACAGCTAAGCGCTCCAAATTTGCAGCGTAAGGCATGGGAACATCTGCCCCAGCAATTCTTTCCACAGGTGCATCCAAATATTCAAAGCTTTCCTCAATCACAGAAGTACTGTTCAAGACATCATGTTAGGATCATATGAGCAAAGGATATATTAACGAAATGTAAGCAAATGAATAGAACTCAGAAAGAGAGATGATCCAGAAAACACATGGAATAACATTTTACCAGATTTCTGCACCAATGCCATGTTGTGGAAAACCTTCTTCTACTGTCACCAGCCGGTTCGTCTTCCTAACAGAAGCATTGATTGTAGCTCTATCCAAAGGTCGAATGGAACGAAGATTTATCACCTGCAGCATAAAGTGTCAACATTTATGCACAGTATTCATAAAACAAATTGCATTAAAAATTAATACACACAATGATCATATTGAAGAAATACTCACCTCAGCATTGATTCCTTCCTTTGCAAGTTCTCGTGCAGCCTGAAAAAACAAATTCACAAAATTTGTTTTAATAAATAACAATTGTTAGCACACATTTTAATAAGAAAAAGCACATGTTTTCAAAAAATGAGGGAAAAAATGCTGTTGCAAATGCAAATGCAGATTCAAATCCAATAATGCTGCAGTCAGCTCTTTGTTTTCTTGACCAAATCCCTGAATTTTTTTCTTCTGTTATTGAATGCGGGTCCTTCCTACATACAGCTATCAAGAAGTAACCATACGGTGATTACTGGCTCTTTTATCTTTTCCAACGACACTTCTTATCAAGAGTTTTAAATAAATTTAATTTTTCAAATGCATTAAAAAGAAAGGGTACAGCATATTGCATTGATGACTGGATAGCTAGAGGAATGCAGCCTCCATGGTCTCCAGATGCACCAATCTTAAGGAGATGTATTCTGAACACAACATTTTTGAATTAATACAATCCTCACTGGGGCCTGTGAAAACACAGCTTCCTCGGCAACCTGTGATGCATAATCGATCTGCTTGCTACCAATTCAAGGTAGAACGAAGCTCCTCAATAGATGCAGACTGCAATGTTTATTTAAAGAAGGCTACCTGACAAATTTCATTTCCTCACCACACTACATTATCAATTTTTGCTACACACAATTTGTCATCTTCACACAGCCCTGCAGCAGAATTTATATTCCTTCCCATGCAGGCTATAAATGAAATGTAATTTTGCTCTCAAATCTAAACATCTTCCCTATTTTTTGTTGATGGCAAAAACCAAGACTGAAAACTTAGTCCTGAAAAAAAAATGAAATTGAGGGGCGGGATATCATAAATAGCTAATACACTAGAATCGATATCAGATGATCACTAGTCTTTGCAAGTTTTGATCCACATCTCAGGAGGCCCGGGGACAACGCTCTAGATGGGGATCTATATGTGTTGTATGCATGTGCAAAAGCAATATTGAATAAGATGGAGACTAGAGAAAGTAATAGAACTGGAATATAAACTTATAATAATTTGTGCATTTTGTACATGGCATATTCTTGAGAACGATGTATGGCTATACTATACGACCATCTGCCTACTTGGGGCATGACATACTCTTAGGAGATGTATGGCTGCAGGGCATACTCCTGAGAAAGATATATGGCTGCACAGTATACAAACATGAGAGAGGTATGGCTGCTTACCCTCAGCTATCTGCTTGCTATCTAATGCTACAAATGTGTACATTTATACTACAAAGCCATGAAGGCATAAAAACAATTATGGAACTTAATCACTTATGGGCTTCCCAGTGTATCTCTTCACCTTTCAACCATACACGGCTCGACTAACAAGTATCGATTGTTCTTTGCGTTTGCAATGGAGGTGTGTCAGACCCTGCTGAAGCCGATGGTAGGTACCGTAGAAGATTAATCGCACGCATGGGTGGCGCCAAGTCCAATCTGCACAGATTGCACTATGCCACTGCAGGAGTGTGTGCGGCATCTGCTGGAAATGGATGGATGGTCATGGAGGTACTGCAAACCTCTAGGGGTTGCTCTAGACTACCACAGACCATGGAAGAGGAACCACAAGAGCTGCAAGCTATAAGAATAGGCTTGACGGTATCACAGGAACTGCTATTTATAGGTCTTCCTAGATCAAGTTTAGTGGACTACACAATTTTATTCCCACTCCTTGAAATTCATCAATTCAAAAATAAATCAATAAAATTGGGTGACATAAGACTTCATGTAAGCCAGCCATTTCTTACAACATTTATGTGCAGCAATGAATATCTATTCTTTTGAGAAAAATGGAAATACCAGCTTCAGCTATTGTATGAAAAAAAAGCCAACCAAGATAAATGCAACACTTCTGCTGCCGTGTTTTCACATATAAACATTATCTTTGAAGCACCAATATATTTAATACTGCTTGTGCAGCTGAAGAAAATGAAATTCTCATATAAATATTTCTAAGAATGTAATTTGATCAAGATAAGTTGATTCTAAATTAGGTGTCAAAAAAAAAAGATAAAAACGCAGAACACACAAAAATCTTACCTGCAAAGCATAGCCGACCATTTTCGAAAAGGCCGTGATCGTCACGTCCTTTCCTTCTTTTTCAATCTATAAAAGAAAGATTACTAGATAAGACATGGATACCAGAAAAGTTTGAGGAAAGGGCACCAAACAAAACATCTGTACCTTTGCTTTCCCAATTGGAAGACAGAAGCTAGAATCAAGACATTCTGCTGAGACTGGAAAAGACTCACCATATCTGTCATGATATAAATCAACAGTAAATGACTGTCTTTGAAACAGTGTCTTTCAAGTCAAGGTAATTATGGAAAAATATAGTCTATGCATTCAAAGCTTAAAAAGCTTTTTTTCAGAAAACCATCTTGAAAACCTCATGTGATCAAGCAAAGATCAGCACGAAAATATTCATTTATTAAAAGCATGCTTGTTATGCTTACATCAATTCGCTTTTCAAGAAAAATAACTGGATCTGGGTCCCGGATGGCAGCTTTCAGCAATCCACGAGCATCTTCTGACGAATAGGGAACCAAAACTTTCAGACCCGGCAGGAACCATACCATGCCGCATAACACTGCAAAATAGATAGAAACTTAATGAAATGGCAATCATCTTAAAGTCTTCTCCTTCGTTTTTGTTCTCTCTTATGCATACATGCACACAAAATGAGCAGTGACGAACCTGTGAGTGCTGAGCACCAACTCCAGCAGCAGCACCATTTGGTCCTCGGAAAACAATGGGCACAGAGATTTGACCTGCAGACATGTAATTTGACTTGGCTGCAGAATTTATGATGTGATCGATAGCCTGTGAATAATAAGACACTATTATCAGGCACACAAATGAGCCGTCATTTAAGAAAGACAATGTGGAATAAAAATCTAATGCACTATAAGAACGCATATGCCGTGATCATCACCCAAGAACCACAAAATATCAGGGATATCGAAATAACAACATGAAGCGAAAAATAATACGACATAGATTTATGTATTTATCATCGGTATGGAAATCACAGTTGGAATTTGCGACTGTTATGCATGCTAATATAATGCAGAAATAATTGTTTCTTTATGTTGAATAGACATTAAAATTGCAAAATGTGTTAGGGTAAAAATAGTTTACTATAAGTAATTATGCATTGCTCTTAGGTAAATAGGTGGTTCAATAGTTTTGTTATATGGTTATGTTTTAATAACCATTTATATTGTTTTTATTTCATACGTGAGGTTGTTATAGTATTATTGTTGTATTGTTTCAACTTCATATTTGTTTGTGTATTATTTCACGTATGTAATTTGTTGCACTTGTGCAACATCCTTCTTTGTTTGTACCCAGCTGTCCAATATCTATAAATATTGCAGCCTGCACTACTGTATATGGTTTTGATTGCATATTAATAAAATTATCAGGATTCCGTCCCTGTTCGATAATTTCATTTGGTACCAAAGCAGGTTGGAGTCCCTGGTCAGGTTAGAGAGAGGTTGCAGAAGGTAGAAAAGTTTTTGGAGAAGAATTTTGCGTTCCAGGAGAGCCAGTGTTGCCTCCAGCAGCTTCCCAGAATGTCCCTGCATTCCCACAACCTCCTGTCATTCTCCAGGTAAAAAAAGCAAATTTTTTTGCACTAGTGCCCCCTGCATCAGGCAAAATTTGCTTCTAGAGCCATTTTGATTCAAAAATCAAAATATATATATATATATTATTTTTTCCCCATTCTGGGTTTTACCTCTAAATTTAGAGGTGTTGACAGCCTCTGCTATTTTAGCAGACTGCTAGTTTTGGAGGTCTGTCAAGTTGACCAAACGAGCCCCCACCGAGTTACACTCAGGCGAGTTGCATTGCTGCTCGGGCTCTTGGGCGAGTTGATAGTCATCTTTTCATTGAACAAAGCTTGCTCTCACACCGAGCTAAGATCCTGTTCAAACCAGGCCGAGTTGCATCCTTGCATTGGGCGGTTTCAACGTTGGTCGAGTTCATTGTGCATTGGCGGGTTGATCCTTGCAGACTGAGCTACCTGTGCATTGATCTCCGTGCCAAATCCATTCAAAACGGACGAGTTCTTTAGGCGAGTCGTCGGAGGCATTGATCCACATAGGAGACAAAACAATTCACAGAGAGGCATTTAAGCGGCCGAGTACCAACCCCACTCCTCAAGTTGTGCCATTGCCATTTGAGCCGTCCTATCAACGCCGAGCTCTGTTTTGCAAATCCCTCTATCAATGACCAAGGCCAAGCCCCGTAAACAACCAAAAGCGATGGAGAAAAACAAAGAACCGGCGACTGCGACCTGCAAAGCAAAAGCGGAGAAAATAATCAAGAAGTTTGCAAAGAAATAACAAACAGCAGCGTTGGTGATAACAAGGAGTAAAAAGAAGCCTTGGATCCATTTTTTGCGGAAAACCTAACTAGACATCCCTTCGCCCAGTCACAGCGACAACCACGTGGAAATCCCTTCTCGCTGCCATGTCCTTCTCAAAAGGTCAGTCAAGTTTTGTTAAGGTGAAATATTATTTACTTCAATTGATATGCAAAGCGCTTAGTGCGTTGTCGTGGCTAGTTGAGAGTTTACAAAACTCTTGTAAGGGGGAGGTGCCTGCTTCGACCCTCACCACAAAGTTTTGTTTTAAAACTATAGAATTTGGCGGGTAATTTAGTGACAGCCACCAAATTTAGGGGCAGATAACCTCAGCTAAAGCAAATAGTTGTGACTAAACCACACACCAAACTTAGCGGAGAAAACCCTAATCTCGGGTCAAATTTTTATTTTTTTCTCCCACGTAGCTCAATTTTTCTGAGCATCTTTTTCCAAAGAAGGGGTATATAAAAACTGCAATTTTAGCTGTTTTTTTGCGGTTGCAGTTTTTTACATAGAGAGCAACACGGCTCAAAGCAACCAAGGCCTCGCAAAACAAAAACAAATTGCCTAGCATTCAATTCTTTCAGCATATTGGATGTAATTGTATTTTTCAGTGTATTATACTAATTTGCAGGTTGCCACATTTAACCACAAACATTCTAACTGTTAAAAACACCGACGAGTTTTGTAAACAAAGACAATAAAAATTTGGTTTTATAACACTCACGAGATCTTCGGATCTCTTTCGCAGCGTTCGGTATAAACAGTGCCTCTAGGAAGCGCTTACAGGTAAAGTCGTCACGACTATTACTACACTTAACGCCTAATATAGTTGCAACAACGTCGTCTGGGCATCATCCCTATAAATCGATGGGGAGTAATAAGGACACAGTGCACACACTTTGAGCCCTCCCATCCGTCTGTGAACGATTGCATGACATAAATCCAGGACACTGAAATTATCCAAGTATATAGCGAAGTTACGCGTGCGTATGAGGATATTTCTTGGAGTCGGTGTCGATAATTGCATAGACCACTTTCAGTACTATCTTGGTACCATGTATCGGATTCTTTCACAGACGTTAATGCCTCTTTTACGTCTTCAACGAGTATATAGAAAGGGTGAGCTTCTTCCATGTACCGACGGGCATATTGGAAGGGCGCATATATAGAAAGGTTCGGTATATCGGACTGACGGTATATAGATTGGGAGACCTTATACAGGGTGATAAGAGTCTTACCCTTTGCCAGTGAATTCGAAATATGGGCACCAACACCCCCAAGTTCTTTCTTCCGGACTCACAACTCCTCGGGAGATAACTATGTTGTATGGAAAACTATAAGATCAAAACACAACTTGAGTTTGAAGAGATATGCCCAGGTGTGAATAAATCTGTAACCAAATCACCGATGATGTTGCTCTACAAAGACAGTTTGACAAAGCCAATCGGAAGGCAAAAGTCATTATTTTATTTGCAATATCAAACAATGTGCAACCCCACATTCGAGATGCCAAAACAGCCAAAGAAGCGTGGGATAAGTTGAGCACAGTGTACGAGGCCAAGAACAAGAACACAATTCTGAATTTGCAGAGTCAATTACACACACTAAAATTCAAATAGAACGAGAAAGTGGAAGCTTTCTTAAGAAGAGTTGCAAAATTGAGGGCTTCACTTCTAGCCACAGGGAGAGGAGGTCACTGATATAGCTCTTGTTCCCATTGTTATGAGAGCACTCCATTCTTATCGCATTTTTGTGACGACACTCAACTTGTCGGATCGACGCAGATTAGTTTTGACAAGTTGGTGAATCTACTGCAACAAGAAGCATTGTACGATAAAGATGATGAAGAGGAGCAGGCACTATTTTCTCATTAAAAAGGAAAAGGAAAAGGAAAATCTTACCCCTCTCAAAAGTCCCGAAACAATGAGATCAGCATTGGGACAAGAATAAGAATAAATGTCCTATTTGCAATGGAAGACATGATATAAAAGATTGTTGGTACAATACATTCAAAAAAGGCACACACTGAAATTCAAACAGAACGAGAAAGTGGAAGCTTTCTTAAGAAGAGTTGCAAAATTGAGGGCTTCACTTCTAGCCTTGGGAGAGGAGGTCACTAATACAGCTCTTGTTCCCATTGTTCTGAGAGCACTCCCTCCTTATCGCATTTTTGTGACGACACTCAACTTGTCGGATCAGACAGTTAGTTTTGACAAGCTAGTGAATCTACTGCAACAAGAAGCATTGTACAATAAAGATGATGAAGAGAAGCAGGCACTATCTTCTCATCAAAAAGGAAAAGGAAAAGGAAAATCTTATTCCTCTCAAAAGTCCCAAAAACAGCATCAGCATGGGGACAAGAATAAGAATAAATGTCCTATTTGCAATAGAAGACATGATATAAAAGATTGTTGGTACAATACATTCAAGAAAGGTTCATCAAGTCATTCTGGACCTCAAAATCAGCAATCTCATAAGGGACATTCACACTACAATCAAGGGCAGAAGAAGGGAATTGGCAAAGAAAACCCCATCAGCAAGGAAATATAGTTGAGCAAGAAGAACATTCAGAACATGAGCACTTCTTGTACACTGCTCGTTCTAGTGACCCATCCATGTCATCTAGTGACATTTGGTATGTTGATTCGGGAGCTACTCGACACATGATCGGGCACAGAGACTGGTTTACCACAATGAGAGACACCCCTTCGAAAAATCATGTTTCGTTGGGTGATGATTCTTCTTACACAGTACAGGGGATTGGGAACATTTCTCTACCTCTTGTTTCACGAAATTGCAGATGTATTATGTCCCTGGGTTAACAAAAATCTACTATCAGTTAGTCAACTTCTAGATCACAATCTGAAGATTGACTTTGATAGTCATTTCGGTAAGAAAGTGTGTTTGATTCGAGACAAATCAAGAGGCTTGAAAATTGTTGCAAAAGCCTCCAATGTGGGACGTATGTTCCAGCTTGACTTTGTCCACAGAGATGATCAAGCACTTGTGGCTAAGAATTCTTCATCAGCACAATTGTGGCATCGGAGACTTGGTCACATCAGTTTCAAGTATCTCAAACACTTCATCGGTACAACATGGTGAGAGGCTTGTCATCTCTCCAGAAGGATATAGATAAATGTCCTAACTGCCTAACAGGCAAACAACACAGAGCTTCATTCCATAAGAGTACTTATCGAGCTCATGGTAAGCTTGATCTGGTTCATGTTGATCTTTGTGGTCCAATACAACCGAGTCATTTTAGATTTCAGTACTTCATGCTTTGTGTTGATGACTATTCAAGGAAAATGTGGATATATTGTCTTCGTAAGAAAAGTGATGCTTTTGAGAACTTCAAAAAGTTCAAAGTGGTTGTAGAGAACGAGACTGGTTGTCATATCAGATCTCTCCGCTCAAATCAAGGGGGGGAATTCACCAGTAATGAGTTCAAAGCCTACCTACAAGCTCACGGGATTCATCAATAAATGCCTCCTCCACACACCGCAAAGTAGAATGGTGTTGTTGAGAGAAGAAATCATACTATCATGGAAATGGTGCATTGCATGATTGATGATTCTGGACTAGCGAGGACATTTTGGGCAGAAGCAACAAAGACAACAGTTTATTTGTTGAACAAAGTGCCCACAGTTGCTCTTGATGGAGTGACGCCACATGAAGCATGGTCGAAGAGGAAGCCATCCGTTGCACACCTCAGAGTATTTGGGTGCAAAGCAAGCATGCACATACCCAAGCGAACAGAAAGAAGTTGGATATGAAGTCACAAAAACTCATCTTCATTGGCTATAGTGAAGAGACTCTTGGGTACAGATTGATGGATCCAAAGACCAAAAAAGTCTACACCAACAGAGATGTTGAGTTCTTTGAGAAGAAGGAAGCAGAGACTCCTCCAGACTCACCTAATGTAGATATTTCACCTATTGTGAAAACAAAAGTTGATGTTCCCTTGAGATGATGACAATGATGATAGTGATGATTAGATAGGACCACGACCCATGGGAGCAGTATAGCGTATGCCCAAGTGGTATACTAATATGATACGAGATGCAAAATTGGATGCTCCACCGGATACATCCACCACTAGACCACGGACTCGCAGTAAAGCACAAGAAGAAGTAAACTTTGCTTTGATGAGTAGAGTTGTTGAATCTGTTGAGCCCTCTATTGTCCAAGAAGCCCTACAGTCAAAAGCTTGGAAAGATGCCATGGATGCTGAATATAAGTCAGTGATGAAAAACAACACTTGGCAGCTTGTCGATCTTCCACCAGGGAAGAAACCCATTGGTTGCAGATGGATATTCAAAACAAAGTACAAAGCAGATGGGACCATAGACAAGTACAAAGCAAGACTAGTAGCAAAGGGGTACGCACAAAAAGAAGGCATTGATTATGAGGAGACATTTGCTCCCACAACTAAGATCAAAACGATCAAGATGATCTTTGCTCTAGTTGCACAATTTGGTTGGAAAGTCCATCAGATGGACGTGAAAAGTGCCTTTCTGAATGAGAGATCTACAATAAGAAGTCTACATGACTCAACCTGAGGGATATGTTGTACCTGGAGAAGAAACAAGGGTGTGCAGACTCAGGAAATCTCTGTATGGCCTTAAATAGGCACCCCGGCTTGGTACATCCAAATAGATGAGTATCTCGTACAACATGGATTCGTCAAAAATCCATATGATCCCAATCTCTACCTCAAAAAGCAAGGGGGGAGATTGTGATTGTTGTTTATGTTGACGATCTAGTCATCATTGGCAATTCAATGAAGATGATCGATGTAACGAAGAAAGATCTTAATCGATCGTTCGACATGACAGATCTCGGGCTAATGCACTATTGTCTTGGATTGGAAGTATGACAAAAAGAGAATCACATCTTTGTTTCTCAGTTAAAATATACCAAGACAACACTCGAGAAATTTAGGATGATGGATTGCACACCTATGGAGACGAGACTGCAGTTATCTCGTTCAGATCCATCTCTTGTGGTAGATGCAACTCTCTATCAACAGTTGATTGGGAGTCTCATTTACCTAACTTATACTAGACCAGATATCAACTTTGCAGTGAGCTATCTTTCCAAGTTCATGCAGGAACCCAAATTTTGTCATTGGAAGGCAAAGCAGCGGATCTTGAGATATCTCAAGGGTACAGTGGATCTTGGTCTAGAGTATAAGAAGAATGATCAATTCTTCTTGACTAGATATTCGATTCAAGATCATGCAGGTAACATTGATGACAGAAATCCACTTCTGGATTTGTATTCTTTTTGGGATCTGGACCGATATCATGGGGAAGCAAGAAACAACACTTTGTTTCTCGCTCTTCTACAAAAGCCAAATATCGTGTTGCAGGTGAAGTTGTCTACGAAGCGATATGGCTACGTCGCATACTGGAAGGACTTGGAATACCACAGACAAACCTACCACCATGTATGTAGACAATGAAGGTGTTCTCAAACTTGTTCGCAATCCAATGTTTCATGAGAGAACAAAGCACATCAAGGTACAAGTTCATTTCATACACGAGCATGTCTTGAAACACAACATACAACTTCAGTTTTGCCCAACAGATGAACAACGAGCAGATATCTTCACAAAGTCACTTACACATGACAAGTTCGAGTTGTTCAGAGAATTCCTCTCCTCATCCCTTGAGACAATGCAAAATTAAGGGGGGGAATGTTAGGGTAAAAATAGTTTACTATAAGTAATTATGCATTGTTCTTAGGTAAATAGGTGGTTTAATAGTTTTGTTATATGGTTATGTTTTAATAACCATTTATATTGTTTTTTATTTCATATGTGAGGTTGTTATAGTATTATTGTTGTATTGTTTCAACTTCATATTTGTTTGTATTATTTCACGTATGTAATTTGTTGCACATGTGCAACATCCTTCTTTGTTTGTACCTGGTTGTCCAATATCTATATTGCACCGCACTACTATATATGGTTTTGATTGCATATTAATAAAATGATCAAGCTTCCGTTCTTGTTCGATAATTTCAAAATGAAGAAAATAAATTTCATCATGCCCCACCTATGTACACATTCCCTCACCATCCATGTTGCATCTACCAAATTTGCGAAGAAGACATTAGATGACTTCCAACCCGTCTGTGTGATGCTAGATGACTTATACACGAATTTAGTAGGTGTCAAATATATATGTCAAGATGACATTAGATGAGTTTTTCCAGTAGACTTAAATCCACCAAAGATGATACTAGATGACATATACACAAATTTAGCAAGTGCTAAATATATATGTCAAGATAACTTTTGACAAATTAGATAGTTTCGAATATGTCAAGTGGCATTAGATGACTTTTTCTTATAGACTTGAATCCACCAAAGGTCTTTCAAGAGTTGGGACTTCTGTGATTCCTCTTCACTTGATTTTTGGGAAGATCACTTTCAAATTACATTTTCCTTGGCTCGGTTGGAAAGACATTTGTCAATTTCGAGGGGACACTTATTTTAGAATGTTGGATGGATGTTTTTGCATCTTTAAATTTTTAGGTAAACTAAGGTTAATTATGCATTGTATTACCTTAGGTAATTAATAATTCATTAATGTAATTAGTTATTGATTAATTGTTGAATGGTTATGATTTTATAACCATAATATTTGGATTATTATAATCCCGTAGGTTTATTTGTTTCATTAGTTGGAACAGTCATTTGTTTGTATTATTATCGGATGTATATTCTATTGCATAGTTGCAACCACATATTTTTTTGTACATGACTGTGCAATATCTATAAATATTGCAGTCATTCATTCTGTAATTGATTTTCCTGAACATTAATAAAATCGTCAGGCTTCCGCCTGTGATATATGTCAAGATGACTTTTGACAAATTCAATAGTTTCCAAATATGTCAAGATGACATTAGATGAGTTTTCCTATAGACTTGAATCCACCAAAGATGACTTAATACACAAATTTAGCAGGTGCTGAATATATATGTCAAGATAACTTTTGACAAATTAGATAGTTTCCAAATATGTCAAGATGGCATTAGATGACTTTTTCTTGTAGACTTGAATCCACCAAAGGTCTTTCAAGAGTTGGGACTTCTGTGATTCCTCTTCACTTGATTTTTGGGAAGATCATTTTCAAATTACCTTGGCTCAGTTGGAAAGGCATTTGCCAATTTTGAGGGGACACTTATTTTAGAATGTTGGATGGATGTTTTTGCATCTTTACATAATTCTACCTATCAATTTTGGATAAATAACTATAGCACCCGAAGTTTGGTCCTATAGCGCACTTGCCAATAATACTTTGACATTTGCCCTAGCATTATCCTATTTATCCATCTATTTTGGTCCAGCTAGGAGGATATTGGCGGAGGTCTTAAAAAGGGTCGGATGGAAACATGTAACAAAACAACATGAAGCGATTATGTTTGCCCTTGCCCTCGTGCCCTCTAGGTCACCCTTATCGTCCAGCTTATCCTCTCCGTTAAGGGACAACATAGCATCAACAAAACCAATCACCATTGTCATTGGAGTCGAGGTGTCCAATTCCTTGAGTCAATGCTCCTACGCAAAGTACATACCATATTTTCACTTGTGTTTACCATTTTTTTATCTGTCTTCCATGTTTACATTATTAAAACACATTACATTGTGATTGTTGTAATCCCTACAAGTTACAAATACAATAAAAAGCAGGGCTTTTCAAATTGACAGCTATTAAGACAGATTTAATGTTCAACAAACATTGCATTAAATAGACGATGGTAAGAAAAAGTGACATGTGGTCCATATGTGACTTGTCGGAAGAAAAAGGGGATCGCCTATGTTCCCTCCAATAGATTCCCCAACCCAAAAATTCTCCTCCCTCAATCCCCTTCTTCATCACGACTCTTCCCCATCCAATGTTTCACCTTCAATCTTTCAACTTTAACTTCTTCAACACCTCCCTATCGGTGGCTCTAGTGCACCGCCTAGTGCGATTGCTAGTTACAATGAATAATTAGACTTACCTTTTCCATCATGGTACATTGGAGCGGAACATGTCTACCTAGCATGAAATTCTTAGCCAAGTAAGCTTAGGACATCATAAACCATCATTTTCTTAATTGAAAAAGAATACCCAAAGCAAGGAAATTTTATTTCTATTTTTTTCAAAGGCTTTTGGGTGTGTAGGTCAACATCAACAATAACACACTATAGTGGATCCATTCATTGCAATATTTTGGGGATGAGAGATGATGTTTGAACTTGCATAACACAACATTGGCATTATTTTAGAAAGTTAATAATGAAGTGGTTCATGAGATATCCACGTAGCACCAAATAGGAAACAATTTCTACACATTAGAAATATGAGATGGCAAAGATAAAAAAAGCTAAATGTGGGAAATGTATTAATGTTGGGCATTGTCTTTTCACAATAGCCATTCTTCTCCTAAAGAGGAAAAACGAATAGGGTGGCCTTTCCACGGTTTACAAAGAGTTAGATATTTCCAACATAAGTAGAACCGTGACACTTTTTAGTATACTAACTTTGATAGATCGGTCAAGTTTTACATTTTTTTAATTTTTGAGAGGTGACGAATTTGGAAAGATATTTTGACATATATATAAAAGGTCTAATTAAAATATGTTCCATATCAAGGAGAAAACAAGGAGACAAGCTTTTGGGGGTGGTACACAAATGTCATGAAATAAGTATTAAGTAACACGAGTCAATCAAAATAGCATCGAGCTTAAGAATAACGTTGTACTGAGTCTATTTTAAGCCATATGGAGGGTCACTCAATTGGCATCATTAGCTTGTTCGTCGGTTCTAGGATGCCAAAATACCCGCACGTCCCACACCTATTCCGCGGCTCGATTGTTCTGCCTTGACTAATATATATGTTATTTGTGCACTTTATTGTCTCAATCTTGCTCGCATTATTTACATGAGTGCAATTTGTGCTTACACGGCTGAAATAAAACACAAGGAAAATCTAATAGGTTCCGGGTTCAAACCCAACCACAAAAAAACATTCTGTAAAGAACTCCACAATTTGGTACCATTGCCTTAAAAATATCGTGACATCTCGTAAGGTATTCAATGGTTAAAGTTTGCCAAATACTTAATGGGCAAACCACATGTGTATATGCCCAACATAGACATTTTCTACCCGACGACCTTTCTCGCAGCTACGTCCAAGCGTCGGACGCCATCTTCTCAACAGTTTTTTGTTTGTTTTTGTTCTTTCCATTTCAATACCCCCATTTTGAATCTCCCCAATTGTATTGAATGTTAATATCTCAGAGCACCCAAATTATGAGTCGACCATCATTCTCTTTCATTTCACTAAACGCGTGGAATTCAAATCGTGGAAATTTTTTAGATGGTTGAATATAGTTTCCAACTAATTCATGCACACATTTGTCAATGTTACCAACCGTGACATCTATTCAACAAATCTGATCACAATTGAGCTATTTTGCAAGTGAGACATATGTAATCGATTTAAACTGCACAAAGCTGTCCCAAATATATAGCAATTTGGTGAAATTTGTGTGTTCATTGGTTCAACGTGCGGATCCCAAGGAGTATATAGCAGACATTGATTACTGTGTGGCAAATTATATAGCCCGAGGAAGAAATATAAATTGAAATTGTATTCGAAATTGAAACCCTAGGTGGATACTAGAACACGGAAATTGAGGTCAACTTTGGTGACAATGGCAACAGGACAAGATACCCGTATGGTGCTTCGACCTCCTGATTCACGCAACCAAAAAAATCAACAGCTGCGATTATCAAGGACCAAAAATTTGGACCCTTCATTTGCTAACTTGTGTCAAATGAAATGGGTGTGACTCTAATTTGGCAATGCCAAGCAGCCTATCTCGACCTCTCGCGCATCGGATGCAAGCCGTCCCTTAATGTGGAACAGCGATATCGACGTTAATAGTGGCACAAATTGAACTTAAATTTTGTTAAAATATAGAGCTATAGAGCATTATATAGAATGTAATGTGGTTCGAGGCAATTGAAGAGGTTGTAGCCAAACAACCAAATGTAACTAAATGTAACTACCTCTTCCTATAATAAATTCACCCTGCCTATATCATTTGAGCAGTGCAGTTTTGCCTTCTCTAATTCTTTCTTCTCTTTGCATATGCTAACATTGGTATCAGAGCATCCAAGGTTGCAGTTCGAGGAAGCCTTCAAGAGGCACAAACAGAAAATTCGAGGAAGCCCTAACAAGGCACGAATTTGGCAAATCGTGGGGTATTTGGAGAAAAATACCAAACGCGAGGGGCAAAGCAAAGAAAAACGAGGGCACACGTCCAGTGGAAGAGAGACGTCAAAGGCAAACAAGGGCAAAAACACAGTCGGTTTTGCACAAAAATCGTGGTTCGAATCCCGAAGATGTGGTACGAAGGCAAAAGTCATGGTTTGTAGAAAAAGCTTCAGTCGCAAATCCTGTCATAGGAAAAGGCAAAGTCATCACAGAGAAAAATGTGAGCAACTTGAAGGCAAAACCTAGTTCGAAGATTCGAAGACAATACAGTCAATTGAAGGACATACATTGCACAAGTTCGTGGCTGCGGAAATCGTGGAGCAGAAGTCGTGTGGGAGGAAAGAATGAAGTCGTGTGGGCAAAGGTAAAGTCTAGGAGCATAAGATTTATTAAACTATTTTTGTATAATTTTTCTCCCCTTGCCACGTATTGGTTGTTTGAATACTTTCCCTGCCAAGTATTTGCATGATTTTATTTGCTGGAAAAAGCAATATTATTTTATTAAGTGTGGGCAAAACTTTATTTTATTATTTCCGTTACTTTGGAATAATAAAATGGAAAATATTTCACACTTGTCTTTGTCGGAGACACAAAAATTAACAGGCACTAATTTCAATGTTTCGAGTCATAAGATTTTAACGGTTGCGGAGTTTCGTGATTGTGATAAAATAATCACGGGTAGTGAAAGTCGACCAACGACGAACTTCGAGGATTATGACAAACGTCATAAGGAAGCGTTATTGCTCCTCAAGTTGTCGGTGTCGGATGATTTGATACCAGAAGTGCGGAATGCTATCTGTAGCAAGCACGTTGTGGACCAATCTGAAGGATAAATATCAGACATCAAAAAGAGTCAAGTTTTATACTTGAAGAATATGCTTTGTTCCGTAAAGTTACAAGAAGGTGGATCGTTGTCTGAGCACCTACTTCGGATGAAAGACCTCCGAGACCAATTATCTTCCATCAACAAAAAGGTGGACGACGATGATATGGTGGCCCTGGTTTTGAACAGCTTACCTTCTTCGTATGAGTCATTTGTGGAGGCACTCCATTTAATGGCTAAAAGTTAAACACTCATGTTTGACAAGGTGAGTGCCTACTTGTTGCAAAAGGAGCAGAGACAACTTCAGGCAGAATCTAATTGTGACCATTCAGAGAGTGCTCTTGTCACTCAGTCAAAGGGAAAGTGGAAACGTCAATCGGTGAATCGTCCACTCGGTGTCAACTCACATGCTATTATCATGTCACAAGGTTGGGCACCTCAAGAAGGATTGTCGGAAGCGTATGATCTTTCGTAGCGAAACAAAAAGCCATGTGATGAGGAAAATGTGGCAGCAGTTGCAAAAGAACGAGATTCGGATGACAGGCATGCTCTTTATTGTCTTACGACATCATGCTCAAATGACAGTGGTACCAATTGTTGGATCATTGACTCTGGTGCGTCTGCACACTTTTCATGTCGTAGGGACTGGTATGTTTCATTTACTGCAAATATCTGTTTTGAATCAGTAGTACTAGCTGATGGAGAATCACTTGCAGTAGAAGGGATAGGAGATATATGCATTGTATTGAATAATGCTCATAAATTGTTGGTACGGAATGTTAGATATGTACCTTCTTTACAAAAGAATCTTCTATCTATTTGTCAATTGACTAAAAATCCCAATATTTATGTGGATTTTTGTGGAAAGAAGTGTGTTGTCTCTGATGTCAAACAGAGACAGATAATTGCCCTTGGTATTGGGGAAGGTGGTCAATATCGGCTTGTTGATCCGATTACGATCAACATGAATGCACGTGTGGAGGACAGCTCCACCATTCAAGATGTGCAGGAGGCTGCAATGCCTTGGGAGGAAGCCATTCCTCACAAATTTGTTGACTTGGATACAGTCAACCTACATGCACCTATTGTGGAGGGAGTATCCACTATACCAAATGTACGGGAGGATGGATTTCCTCATTCTAAAGAACAGTTTGTTGTGGACGGAGACTCCACTATTCCAAATGCACTGACGGTGCATGGTGAGATGGCATGCCCAGCCACTCACTCAGAGGTCCTTGCTCGAAGGACAATAGAGCTTGAACAATTTGCTCATTGTGTTGTGAAGGATCTTTCCCAACAGAGGGGATAGATGAGCAAATAGATGAGGAGTTGATTCTCACTCCTACCACTGCTGAGACAGAGACCACTGCTGAGACGGAGATGGTTATTTCTCCTACTATTGCAGAGTTGGTTCTAACTCCTACTGCACAGATGGTCACATTTCTCTTATTGAGAAAGTTGGATGAGCACTACACGGTGTTGCAAGGACATGATCGAGGTGACTTCGATTGTAGGATAACTGAGTCTTTGTACAGACTCCAACAAGCTACACAAGCCTGGAACAGAGTTTTCAATCCACTTCTCCGAGGTTCTGATTTCAACACTCTGGAGATGGGGCTGACACTCTCAACCATTGGTGATTCATCACTAGTCAATGAATCACGTAACAGAGAACCAATGGACCACTTGCCATATCCTTTGTTCATGGGACCATATTTTTGTTTTACGGTTCTTCATTCGACAACCGCAACACAATCATGGACTGCTGATTTTGAAGTCCAACTATTGGCACAGTCTGTAGATGTAATGACTAAACATATGGGCTTTAGGAAATTTGTAAAATTTCGGGATAAACTTGGTATTGTTTCCAGTTTAGTCATTAAGAGGGGGTGTTAAAATATAGAGCTATAGAGCATTATATAGAATGTAATGCGGTTCTAGGCAGTTGAAGAGGTTGTAACCAAACAACCAAATGTAACTAAATGTAACTACCTCTTCCTATAATAAATTCACCCTGTCTGTATCATTTGAGCAGTGCAGTTTGCCTTCTCTAATTCTTTCTTCTCTTTGTATATGCTAATAATTCGACTCCGACATTAACAGTGGCACAGATGGACTTAAATTCAACTCTGCCATTAACAGTGGCACAGCTGGACTTAAATTCGAGTTGTATCTATCTTTATTCTTGAGCATGGGCAGAGAGCATGTATGTCAAAAACAACACAGAACAAAAAAACAAATCTATTTTTTCCACCAAATATTTTATCCATGATTTTAATTAAGTTTGGGCCTTAGCTGGCAGATGTGGTAATCTTTGTTTTTACATGTGGTAAAAAAATCTGCAGAAGAAAGCTTATGCCCTGTCAGTTACAAAACAAAACAAAAGCCTCACACACAGTCCAAGTCGGTCACCACGACTAATGTCGTCACCAAAGGCTTGAGCAGATTTGGTGTATACTTTTAATTTTTATGTTCCCTCCTGCAAAATCTCCAACGCAGGCACATGATCTGTACACTTGGCAGAGCAGCAAATTTTTGTTTGTTGGCTTTTGGTCTAGAAGGTAAAAACAACTTGGAGAAAATGTGTGCACCAGAATTTAAGTGTGAAATAAATTAGGGCATTGAAGGGGGTCAGTGAGCTTTAAAGGATTCAAACCCTGGATCTCTGAATGTGTTTGGTGATCCCCATTTCACCTACTGATGGTTGGCATGGCATTATATTGCGAATTTGCAATACATTGAATTGCTTTTAGGGCATTAATGGCAAGATAGGTGTGTAATGCCCTCTGCTCTCTTGCAGAATCGACTGACACTTCGCACGCATTAATGGCTAATCATGGTCTACAGTAATAAAATGTGTATGTTTTCATGTTCAGGCATGATTGCGGGAAAGAATCTGCAGACACGCTGTTAAAGCCGTTTAAACACTGCTGATGTTTTAGATTAAAAAAACATTGTAAACAGATACACAAGCTGACGCTGGGGTCACGAACCTTTATTTGAGTGTCAAAACCCTGGCGCTAAGCAGCAGGGTTTTTGCTTTGCTTTACTGTAGCTGAATAAATAAAGCTAAGAATGAGCAAGGGTTCGAATCCCGCTAAGGAGGAAGTTTAAGAAGGGTTTGTAGGAAAGAAAATTTAAAATGTGCACAGGAGAGAAGAATAATAAGGAAAACACAGGGTAGATGATAGCTAAAATGCTTGGCTGCGGGGCAGTTGAAGGCCGAGAAATTTAGGCACCTGGTGGTCCCGCCACGTTCTCATACGCAAGTGTGGATTATTCGTGTGAATTCCACGATTTTGTTGTGGACGTGCATTATTCAGCTCACGGCTTTGGGAGGATTATGGGGACTGCGTGTGTTCAAGGGCCTGCACTCATTCTGATCTGCCAATGCAGACGGCTTCTCAGATCCTTTTGCCCTCAAAAATGCCCGCTGCAGTGAAGATCGCCTTACCCCCCAAAAGTAAGCTTTATTTGCTGCATTTTTTCACATTCTGAATGGCAATCTGTATTTTCCACAGTTTTATTAGCAACTTTATTGGCTGTATTTCTTTGCATTCTGAGAGGCAATCTGTCTTTTGCAATGAAGTCTTAACCTGGTGATTCGCGCAACCAAAAAATCAACAGCTGCGATTATCAAGGACCAAAAATCTGGACCGCTCATTCACTGCCATGTGTCGGACGAAATGAGTGTGACTCATATGGCAAACACATCCGGCAAAAAGAGTCATTGTCCCAGCACATTGAAACATTTGGGAATGAGGAATGTCTAAAAGAGGCAGCCAATTGTACCAATTCTCCAAAGAGGAAAATAAATGCAAAACAAAATCAAGGAAGGTGCCAAGTGGAACAGTTAAATCTAATCCAAACTGTTCAAAGTTGGATTCCATTCTTTTATTATATTACTTGTGTAATCCAACATTGGGACATTCAATATTATAATGTAATAACTCCTGTGGATAAAGGCCAGATGTGGACACAAAAGAAATGGCTGGAAATAGGGAGGGAAACTGCAGTTATGTAAACCGAATTGCTGTATGTTTTCCTGTTTTCCAGGCTTCAACATCATTAATTTACCTAGTAAACATTAAACATTATAAATGAAACCAGAATAAACAATTACAAGGCCCAAAAACTAGTTTTCAGAACCAAAAGGAAAAGAAATTAGGTGGAATAAAAACACCAACCTGCATAGCGAAATTAAATGTCATAAACTCCACAATGGGTTTCAGACCATAATATGCTGCACCCACACCAATGCCGGTAAAACCAGCCTGCCATAGTAGCATACATGCAAACATAAAATGACTATATATGTGAATCATAAAAGATACACAGAGACAAACCAATCTTTTGTCATTAATTCAATAAGCAACTGTAGCTTCCACAAATTTGCAAACCTCAGTGATCGGTGTATCAATAACCCTGTCAGGTCCAAATTTCTGCAGAAGCCCTTTCAAACCTGTACAGAAACCAGGATATATGTATATAAAATACAAATTTCTCAAAATTTAACAAAAATTAGTCAATTCTTCAATACCACAGGCACAGGGTTCTAAACTGGTAATCCATATAATTTTGATGAAACCTCTGAAATTGAATTACCTTATAAGCTCCTTGGTATTCACCAACCTGATAGAAAAACACTCAACGAGATCAATAGGCATGTGCTGAAAATAATATGTTCAAAGGGATACAATGTACATGTTAAAAAGTTTTTGATAAACTTGCAGAGGGTATAAAACAACACAAACCTCTTCTCCCATTAAAAAAACTTTTGGATCTGCAGACATTTCTTCTTCAATTGCTGAATTAAGAGCATCCCGCACTGTCATCTGTAAAAAAATGTTTTAATACAATCTAAAGCAAAAAAATCTTGAAGTAAATTTTGATATTCATTTGAGATACCAAATTTACTTCTGAAAAAGTCCCATAAGGCTTATAGGAAACCAAAAAGAAAAAAGTGAATGAATTCACTTGCTACAGAGCTAAGGAAGTTCAATCTTCAAGAGTACACCATTCTTTCACATGGAAGATATCCATAAAAGTTCAACATAACAAACTACATTGTGAGAAACTGTATCAACAAACAATACATGATTACCATGCGTGAATACTAGAATGTGCTTCTCAAATCTCTAAAGACTGTAAGCCATTTTATCTGGTTTAATAACATACAATATAATGAGAGACCTCAAAGAAAAAATCACTATGTACACAAAGGATTAACAGCGGATTCCTAGCCAAAATTATGACAATTGAAAATTTAACGGAGACATTGCTGCGGTTTATCCAAAACACCACTATATAGAGATAAATCTAGTCATTTCGGCTAGTCACCCACCATCAACTCTTTATCTATCTCTCTATCTATATATTACCCCAACTAGCCCATCATTTGGTATGATCCAATGAATGGCCTATTTCAGTGGGCATTACAATATCATGCCTTGAAGAGGACTCAAACCTAACACTGTTTAGCACAAGATTTTGAGTCTCACATGTCTACCATTTCGCCATCAAGGCATATGGAGACGCTACACCTGTTCTCCCCGCCCCAATCGGATGGTCTCCATCTCAGACTAGGAGATGATCTGACCCTATATGGATCTATGGCACACCCATCTGAATGGGAGGAGAATCAAGGTTAGGACTTTCAAGGAGCAACTCCCAATGTTTTTCCTCCACCTCGACAATGAATAACATAAAAAAAATGGATTCTCTTTATTTAAATAGACCATACTTTTCATGATTTTTCATTTGTTTTGTAGAGAGTAGAAGGTCAATTGGGGATCATGAGCTTCTTGATGTGAGTGGCCCTCCTATATATAGGCGTTGATCTCCATAGAGAGTAGGTCGTCGCCATCTTAAGGACTACCAACAGATGGGATGGTACTCCCTTTGTATGACTTGTCTTATAGAAGAATGATAGATATATCGCCTTTGTATCACGTATGTAATGCCCTGAACTATCTAGATAGGGTCAATGCCCAGCTCATTATTCAGTCAATCTAAAGTCAGAGTGTCAGTATTGAGATCGGTCGTTGCTCTGAAGGATTGAATATAACTATGAAGGATTGGTGGTCATCAGATTGGTAGCCAATGTTCGGATTGGTCGTCAATGATTGGTCGTTGTTCTGAAGGATTGATACTCACCCATATATAGATAGGGGTAGCAGTGCCCAGTCATTCTGAAGAGCCCACGCTATATCAGCTAGGAGGCCCGGGCCGAGAAAACCTGCTCTGCTGAATTGTTCCACTGCCGGCACCCTATCTCTAATTTGGAGTGCGGACGATCTGATCAACTAGGAGGCCCTGTCATCATTCCCAATAAAAGAGTAATTATGTCAATTAAAATCCATATAAAACTAGAGATTTCTTTTGGAAATCCAAATAAATTAAAGTTTGTTCTTCGATATCCGCTATATTAATCATCATTTTAACAATAAATATATATATATATATATATATATATATATATATATATATATATAGTGTCAGTATTGAGATTGGTCGTTGCTCTATATATATATATATATCGTTATAGTGTCAGTATTGAGATTGGTCATTGCTCTGAAGGATTGGGTATAGCTATGAAGGATTAGTGGTCATCAGATTAGTAGCCAGTGTTCGGATTGGTCGTCAGTGACTGGTCGTTGTTATGAAGGATTGATACTCACCCATATATAGATAGGGGGTGGCAGTGCCCAGTCATTCTGAAGAGCCCGCTAGATCAGCTAGGAGGCCCAGGCAGGGAAAACCTGCTCTGCTGGATTGTTCCACTGCCGGTCCCCTATCTCTAGTTTGGAGTGTCGGTGATCTGATCAACTAAGAGGCCCTTTCGTAATTCCCAATAAAAGAGTAATTATGTCAATTAAAATCCATATAAAACTAGAGATTTCTTTTGGAAATCCAAATAAATTGATAGCTTGTTCTTCGACATCTGCTATAATAATCACCATTTTAACAATACGTATATATATATATATATATATATATATATATATATATATATATATATCGCAATCATTCATATCTATCACATATGTAGGAGGTTGTATGAGATAACTATAAACCATCGTGTATAGTTCATAGTTAGTATCAGATTGCATCTCGTGTGACAATGCAGGTGTGTTGCTTGCCCCTCAGGGATGAGGAGATAAATCTAAAGTCTGACTATCCATCTATGATCTATAGCCCAATGCCCAATGGCCAAATAGAACTAGAGGGCGTACGGAATCACACAGGATATATACAAAATGGGAGTTCCCAACCAGCCCTCTATAGAAATAGATGGCTAGTATAGAGAGATGGCCCCCTCTCTATATATATCTTATCAACATATTTGGGCGGGCACCCAAGATATATACAATGCAGGGGAGATAAATGCCCCAAAGATCCTCCCACACCCGGGCCATCACCATACCATTTATTTCAACAGGGTGTGCTATCAAGATAAACGGACACTTTCTATGCTAGCGTATCATCCAAGGTTTATCTTGAGCACTCATCTGAGATGCATTAAAACTGAGCCTTGCTTGGGTTGGTTAACAAAATATATAGTCAGTTCATGACAGCCATTAATCAATCTCAAACTTCGACATACATATAAGAAACCAGATCTAATCTAAGACGTTAACAATACACATACCATTGAATAGAGAATACAAATTGGGATTAGAATACTATCTTCATTCATCAATAGAATCTAGATTCTAGATACAGTAACATATAAATACATGCAAGGGTTCCAAGCTCCTATCATGGCAACTTGTACAATTCAGCACACTACAAAATATCTCTTTGAACTCATACCAACAGCTGAATACATGTAAGGGTTCTGAGCTCCTACCATTGCAGCTTGTACAATTCAGCATACTACAAATTATCTCTTTGAACTCATACCAACAGCTAAATGCAACAATCACTCATCTCCACAATACTCTTGCATAATCAGTGAACCCTTTAATGCATATAGGACCAGACCCACCACTCTCTTAAACTTCAGTTACAAAACACATGCATGCTTAGTATCTTATCTCTAGGCCTAACTAAGTGGTCTACACTCAGCTGAAGCAAACTTAGAGTCCACAAGCCCTTATCAGCTCTTAAATTTGCATTGTACTTATCCCGCATATTGTGCTCCATGCAATCTTCCAACCATCATCATCTGCCTTGCACCGTCTACATGCAATCTTTCTTTTCCACCCATGTGAACCTTTGTTCCAGACCCACCACCCTATTAAAACTTCAGTCACAAAACGCATGCATGTTTAGCATCTTATCTCTAAGCGTAACTAAGTGGTCTACGCTCTACTGAAGTGAACTCAAGAGTCCTCAAGCCCTTAGCAGCTCTTAAATTTGCATTGTACTTATCCCACATATCGTGCTCCGTGCAATGTTCCGATCATTGTCATCTGCCTTGCACCGTCTACATACAATCTTCCTTTTGCGTCCATGTGAACCTTTGTCTGATCCTTCTTCAAAACCCTACTCCTGTGCTTCTGTGCATGACCTTTCACTGCATGCTACCTTATAAAAACTGCCGTGATGCACACTTGTTCTTTGTCTTATCCTGCACATTTCCTTGTATAAAAACTATTATTATGAGCCCTTGCACCCAATCCAATTATGCACACCAAATACTTAGCCAAAATCGGGGACCAATGGGCACGGTCAAGCAAGAAATCAATATAAAATAGGAAGACGAGATAGTACTTCAAATTACTATCCCTTGATCCAAAAAAAAGTGAAATTAATTTAATGGCCATAAATGCCCCATTTACTAACCACTTTCAAGCATACTTAAGGAAATCCAAATCATAGAAAACAATCAGTAACTTTGTTGTTGCAGATCACAGGTTTTGGGTGCAGTTTTTGTCATTCAGAGTCAACTGCAAAAATAGAAAATCAAGATTTGACCAAAATGAAAAGGGTTTTCAAGCCAACAGCCTTCACCTTTGAAAGTTGGACCTGCCGTGAGGCATATTGAAGATGGAATCAATGGCGGAGCTCCTTTCTTAAAATATTAACTGTTTGAATTTAGGACATTCTTCAGCTCTAGGTATGGATGAATCCTCCAAAAAGTTTGCCTTCCCTTTCGACCTTTGATGCATACAAAGTAGTTTCTCCTGAAATATTGCTGATTGGTAAGATTTCAGTAAGTACTTTGGCTTCTTTCTTCTCAATAATCAGTGAGTCTTAACAATTTTTGCACTCTGAGATGTTAGATTTATGTCGCCTGGAGGCAGTTATTGAAGCACAAATTCAAACATTAGAACTGTTCCCGAGGTTTTTTCATGGTTGAGTTTAGGTCAAAATGACAGAAGTTGAGACCTAGAAACAGGTTCGCACATGAGTTAAAGCTATAACCTATACTCATGAAACTCTGCTTTCTAGAGCTTAAACATTTGTCTTAGTTATAACTTCAACTCCACTATAGGTTAAGCTTCCAAACTAGCTATGAAATCTTCCTATTAGAGATATAACCTCTGAAGTATTGAGATTGGACTCTAAAACAAAGCCTTAGAAGACAAAATATAGCTTTTAATGCAAGATTTACAGACACGGTTTTTGGGCTCTCTGAAAAAGGAGGTTGCCGCCACCCCCATCAAAGGAAAAGAAAAGAACAGACTCTTTTCCAACAAAAAGGTCAAATAATGTGGAAGTTGATGTCCTTGTTCCTTTTTCTTTATCATTTTCAAACTTCACTGCTGAGGCATAGAAATAGAGTTCTTTGTAGGATCACGATGCTTAGCATCTCAGATATTTGTCAGATTGACCTTAATAAATATGCTCATGTATTAGTTATACGACTTGGCATCTTTTAAGAAATACCTTTATATTTATGAATAAAAAAACCAATTGCAAGAACCTCACAGTAGAAAAATACATAGCTTCCATCAGATAAATTTGACAGCAACAAAAGCTTGACAATGACATCCTTACGTTAAAATTTTATTGGTTCCAAATAATTGGTTGGCTTTCATGATAAGTCATTCACATACCTATTTATAGGTTAAAATAGAAAGGTAAAATTATGCTGTAACTATTACTATTATTTCTCTCATATCTGAAAACTTTGAAAAACTATGCCCTCCTTTAAATTTTCACCCTTGACACATAAGTAAGAGAAGTGCTTCATCTTGCAGCAAATGGCACCATACATTGTTACCAGAAGCATGTGTACAGGTACAGGTGCATTGTGGGTGCGGATGTTGCAGGGTCCAAAAATTTAGGGAGTGAGGACTCGAGAAAAACAAAAAATACTACCTACCACTTGGACACATCATTTATACAATGCCCCCTCTTTTACAATGCTCCCTCTTTTAGATGAAACAGCTATAAAAACACTGCTTGTTATTAGTATGCCCTAAAATAACTTGCACACAAAAAGAGTTGACTAATCATGCACGTGTCCATAAAAGTTTTTATTTGTTATGATCCTCGCTTGCGCATATAAAACTCACAAAATCATGTTTGGGCTCAAATTTGCCTCCTTTTGGCAGATCACAAAGACTCTAACATTAATACCTGGGGTATGAAAAATAATTGTACCAAATGGGGCTCAATCATACAACATAAGAGAGATGTTGTCTCCAAAATGCCTACAATGTAAATCTGTATTTTCTATTGAGGTAAAGAGTGTCAAAGACAATAAATAATTAGAGCCATGATGACTATTCCTTTACTTGCATGCAAATTCTGCTTTACCATGCTGTCAATGCTTGAACTTTTGTTATGCAACTTATCTAATAAGAAACACTTGAAGCAGCCTGATTAAAGAGCGTTGGGGTCTACCAGAGAAGATCCTGCCTTCCTGAAGAATGTTGATTGCTAATAATATCGTTTCTTAATCCATACACTATTATGTTTTTCGTCTTTCAACTCTTACCATCATTATTTCCTTGCAGATGTTATCTAAATAAAGGTCTGCATTGCCAGAAACATTTTGCCAGGTTTGGTCTTACCCCAAATGTTTCCATGACGGAAATGCTTCAGAAGCAAAAACATTGCCCCAGAATTCATGCAGAACCATATCTAATGCGGGAGAGGCACCCCGGGGTAAAAATCCGATAACCGTAACATCGTAGTCATATATTTGTAATAATGAAATTCAAAATCATTATAGTGACTGTCAACAAAATCATTATAGTGACTATCAAACACAAAACTTAGTCATTCGAGAACACATTCTATGTGCTTTCTGGAGGCGATTGTTGGATAAATCAGTTCAAACTTCAATCTTATTCTCCAAAATGAAGAGATTTTATCTCTACTATTTGATATGTTACTAATCAATGTTCACCTTATAGATTGTTGTTACAAGAGATATACTATTGAATTCTCTGTTGTTTGAAAACCTATTCACTGCAAATGATGAGAAATGCAACGTATTCTGCCCATGTAATTATTTGTTGCCATTAATCACAAGCTCAAACCTTTCTAATTTTTGAGTATCATCCACTAAAACTTAGCTCAATGTGAGGTGTGAGAACTAATGCAGGTCGCGTTTTCATATCTTCTATTATTTTTCCCAATTGTATTTGCTGCTCAAATTCCCCAGAATTACTTAAAACCTCAATTGTTTATTGAAAATGTTTGCAATAACACAGTAACTAGGAAAGTAGAGGTAGCATCCTTTACATCTTCTCTCATCTGTGTCTTTATTTTATACTCTGAAACAATTTCTTCCAAAATCGTATAAAAATAGGATATCTAAACAATACTACACTACAAAAGCCCTCGTTATTTGCCCTTAACAAAATATTGGGTTCTGATAATCCCACATTAATAACAATTATGAAAAAGGAAGGTCTATAAGGCATACATTCTGTTAGGAAAACTATGTTTGTGCTCCACATGTTTGTATGGGTAAATAATAATTACATGAGTAATTATTATCATGTAAAAGTAAGTTAGTAAATATTGTTATATAGTTGTTATAATAAAACAACTTATAACAATTATTGTTAGTGAGTTAGAACCACTCATGTAGATAGTGTGTGGGAAATATTTGTGGGAAGGAGAAGTTGTAGCTACCTCCTAAAATATAAGAAAGGCATTTCCTATATATATATGTGTAACTTTGTAATAGAGAATGATTTGATATGAATGAAGATTATTTTCGTAAGTGTTTATTTCTATTGTCTGCACATCTGATATGGTGCTCTACATTTGGTATCAGAGCAGGTGCAATATGGAGTTGTGAGTTTTGAAGGGGTAGTCACTATTCTTTATTGCCCCTATGCATGTTTGTAGATAGTAAAATTTTAAACAATCTGAAAAGTTGAGTAAGCCAGCGTAAAGAAAAGGTCGTAACTTTTATTTTATGATCTGGGTCTTTGCGATTTTTAATTTGTTTAACACTAAATGTCTGGGAAAAATATTGTTACAATTTCAACCAAACCCACATCGTAGTTTATGAGAAAAGTGGAAAATATGACACAGCCGTTTCTAGTGATTTGTAGTCGACTCGCTATTATTGGCATTTCTGGTCTTGTATCCCAGGAAAAATGCGTTGGGGAGAATTCATCAAATCCAGATGCACTGAGATACTCGTGCAAAATTCTAAAATGTACAGCTACAAGTTTATGTGCAGCATTAAGTTGTTTCATATCTTCTCTTTACCATGTATTTTCTTCACCGTTCAAGCAAGTTGAAGCCCATCGTGCAATCTGGAGTCTTTTTCATTAATTTTGCAGTCAACATTTTACAAATCAACCGTGAGTTATTTCCAAATAAATTTGCCTTCCGCACAACAATTTTTGATTGGCTGATTTTATTTTATTTTTTTGCAAGACTATTTTTAAAATTTTAATTTGTCTATCATTTTTACTTAAATAATTGCATTTTGAGGGAAATTAATGCATTTTTGGCTAAACTAGTATTTTGTTGGTGTCAGTTCTTCAAGCCATTAACATTTTTGGAATCTTCATTTTCTCCTAGTTCCAACGAGTGGTCACACGATAAATTTGCTCTCCATCTTGAGCAATTTTTTAATTGTTGAGCCAATTTTAATTAAATTGGGCCTTTTTACGGGAAATTGAAACCTTAATAACTTTTGCACAGTAACTCATAATCAAGTTCCGTTTTTGTAAAAGTGCTTATTTTTTCATCCTCGTCACATTGTTCCAATTTCGTTGGAAAATACCAATTTTGAAAAATACCCTCTTTTTTTGTCATCCTGTGGGCATCTCCTTGTTTTGGGCTTGTGTACTTTTGGAGATTTTTGCAGCCGCTTTGAGCCTCATTTTGTCATCAATGCCAAAATTAAAATTTGTTAAGGAGCATTATCGCTGGAACGAGACATTCAATTTGTGGGGGGTGCTTCTTGAGCTTCATGATCAAATCCCGTTGAGTTAGCAACATCACACTGAAGGACGGAGGCACAGGAGGCTGGAGGTCAATCAGCGACCTCTCGTTAATCGCCAACGACAAGGCCACACTTCTGGTATGGTGACTTATTTTTCCAGTTGTGTAGTGTAGATTTCAGTTTTTCCGCTTTTCAGTGTGGTGTGTAGATGCTGAAAAATAATTGCATTAGAGAGCAAATGACTCAGAGAGATCCTCTGACTATCGTACTTCATTGGAAGATGATTAGTCCATGAATATGTTCACTAGTAATGGTAATCATGTGCAACAAGATCTAGACAGTAGTATGTAGTATGATACGATTCGTTTTCGTGTTCCTATTTGATGAATAAGTGGAAATTTCACATTGTGGGGGGAACATGACACCAATGTTCCATTTCCATTCTGCGCCAAACCGGCTAAAGTCAAGGGAAGCTTTCAAAGTGGCAATGGCGGTGGCGCTGTCTATATTGTTCGAAATTGAGTGGCAAAGTGATCGACAATAGTGGCTACAATTAAGAACATTGTGATTCTTATAGGATGTAATGTGAAATCTTTCCAAAATGTGTTCTATTGTTCGGTTTTGTGATAAGTGAGCTATGATTCCAATATACTTCAAATTGATGTACAAGCATAGTGGCAAACAAAAACACTAGAGTAAGCCAATTCATGGATCTTGAAAACGTTTGTTGGAGATCCAGAAAACCACCCGAGGTGGACAGTTGATGGGGTTTGTTCATGTCAAGGTTTGTGGTAAGCTTTGTTTAAAACTATGTAAGGAAAGAGCCTTTCTTTTGGATCAAAAAGTCACATAGTAGGACATGCTTCATAGGGGTGAGCATACTGCAGATGAGTATGTGAATGTTTTTCTACCATGTTCGCAATAAGGGGGGAATGTTAGGAAAACTATGTTACTTACTCTCACATGTTTGTATGGGTAAATAATAATTACATGAGTAATTATTATCATGTAAAAGCAACTTAGTAAATATTGTTATATAGTTATAATAAAACAACTTATAGCAATTATTGTTAGTGAGTTAGAACCACTCACGTAGATAGTGTGTGGGAGATGTTTGTGGGAGGTGAAGTTGTAGCTACCTCCTAAAATATAGGAAAGACATTTCCTATATATATGTGTAAGTTTGTAATAGAGAATGATTTGATATGAATGAAGATTATTTTCGTAAGTGTTTATTTCTATTGTCTACACATCTAATCTGTGCTCGCACATTCATCGAAACTTTGTTAATTGACAAAGAGGCTAAAGGGTGTAAAGCCCAAAGCGGTGGATGTTCTAAAAATAGTTATTTCTCCCCATACCAACAAATGCTTAGAGTTACTTGTGAGCTGGTCCCCTTGCCTTGTGATTATTCACCAATGTACATAAATTAGTCATAGAGAAATGGTTATTTGTGGAAAATGGTCATCGTGGTGATGCATTGAGTATTAATAATATTCCCACATAGTGAAAACTCCCACGAACATAAAATATATTTAGTAGTACTACACTATGAAAGCTCCCGTTACTTACTATGGGCGAAATGTTTTGTGATAATCCTTCATTTGCTAATAATTATGAGACAAGGAAGCCTATAAGGCATAGATTCACCAAAAGCTTTCCCAATAGGGGAAGAGTCTAGAGGGTGTAAAGCTCAAGGCCATGGGATTTTCTAGAAATCACAATTCCTTCCCCATACTAAGAAATGCATAGTGCTGCTTGTGTGCTTTGTGGGTTCCCTTGCCTTGAGATACCAATATACGAGTTAAAAGTCAAAGAAATGGCTACTCGTAAAAAAAATCACCATAGTGATGCCTTAAATATTAACAGAGTCGCAATGCGACTCGTCCCTACCATAGCATGAAGAAAAGTTAATTGAACAATAAAATGGATATATTCGAGCACAAAAATATTAATTATGTAGTGAATACAATTTAAAGCTTTCTAAGATGAAACAATAAACCGTAGTTGTAGCCTCAAAGATGATGCTACATGAAAACACACGTGACAAGGGGCCATTGAATTGCTTATCACACATGACATATAATTTATGTTATTAGAGACGGTCTCATGTAAAGTAAGTTGATTTTTTTGAAAAAGGCAAAAATATTGAGAGCATGGCTTTAGTAATAGTTACTATTAAATTGTTGAATACACATGACATAATCTATGTTATTAGAGGTGATCTCATGTGAAGTAAATTAATTGATTGTTAAAAAAGAAAAATATTGAGAGCGTGGCTTTAGTAGTAGTATTAAATTGTTTAGTAACATCACAACTAGTAATATATGTTGACGTATCATTTGATATTTTTTTTTTAAAAATATAGGTTGATATGTCATGTTGTATTAAAGTGTTTAGTAATTCAATGTTGTATTTCAACATCATAATTATTGATATAAGTCGAGGTGTCTTATGGTGATCTTAAATGTTTTACATGGCATCATAACTATTTATATAGGTTGACGTGTCATTTGGTAGTTGTTTTGTTTTTTTAAATATAAGTTGATATGTCATGTTGTACTAAGTAATTCAATGTTGTATGTCACATCATAATTATATAATATAGGTTTTAGTTTCATTTGATGCTATTTTTGTTTTTTAAATAGGGGTTGATATGTCATGTTGTAATAAATTGTTTAGAAATTTTATGTTGCATGTCACATCATAATTATTAGTATATGTTGAGGTGTCGTTTAAAAATAGTATTTATAGGTGAATAAAAATATTTGAAACTCACACTAAAAACAGTGAATGATTATTATATTTCATTGAAGGGACTATTATGCAATAAGGCTTATAGAAATATTTCACTTGTTAACAAGTAGGGAATAAGATAAATGCATTTTAAAGTATTTTTGGATAAAAATATATATAAGTCCAAGCTTTAAGACATAAGAAATTCAGCATACAAAAAAATAATATCAACTTCAAATTGGTTGAAAGTATGAAGTAATAATAACCAGCAAAGCACACTTAAGTAAAACTGATTGTCATAGTACCCTACCTTTGACAAGGACTAATAATAGTCAATGTAGTGAAAAATCCCACAAAAATAAATTATCTAAACAATAATATACTATGAAACCCCCTGGTCACCATTAACAAAATATCAGGCTGCGATAATCCCACTTGATAATAATTTTAAAATAAGGAAGACATATAAGGCATATAATCACCCAAAGCTTGGGCAATTGGGAAGTAGGCTAGAGGGTGAAAGCCCAAGCGTGGGATTTTTAAGATTACCATTCCTCCACCACACTAAAAATGCTTAGAGGTGCTTGCACCCTATGTGTATCCCCTTGTCTTGGAATTATTCATCAATATATATGAGTTAAAGCCTAAGTTTTTGGATAAAAATATATAAGTCCAAGCTTTAAGACATAAGAAATTCAGCATACAAAAAAATAATATCAACTTCAAATTGGTTGAAAGTATGAAGTAATAATAACCAGCAAAGCACACTTAAGTAAAACTGATTGTCATAGTACCCTACCTTTGACAAGGACTAATAATAGTCAATGTAGTGAAAAATTCCACAAAAATAAAATATCTAAACAATAATATACTATGAAACCCCCGGTCACCATTAACAAAATATCAGGCTGCGATAATCCCACTTGATAATAATTTTAAAATAAGGAAGACATATAAGGCATATAATCACCCGAAGCTTGGGCAATTGGGAAGTAGGCTAGAGGGTGAAAGCCCAAGTGTGGGATTTTTTTAAGATTACCATTCCTCCGCCACACTAAAAAAGCTTAGAGGTGCTTGCACCCTATGTGTATCCCCTTGTCTTGGGATTATTCATCAATATATATGAGTTAAAGCCTAAGTTGCCGATACATTTTGGATACGGGTACGGATACGAAGTATCGATACATGGATACGGAAAAAAAAATGGTCCCAGATACAGCGTTGGATACAGCCGTACAAAATATATATAAATATTAAAAATATATAAATTCCAGCCTAATAAATAGGAATTAACCACATATTATGCATATGAAAAACAAAACAAGCTAAATAACCACAACAAACTACTCATAATTTCATTGAACCTGGGCACAAGCATCATCCCTACCACATCTAGTTGAGGTGTTTATTACATTTATCTCATACATGCTTATTTTTGTCCTTGTTTTTGATGGCTTCTATTTGGTACCTTCCGTAGAATAATGCTGCTGCAAAAACTGTAATTTCTGCTGTAATGATATATTAAATTTAAAGTAGAAAAAATAAAAATAAAAACTGTTTCAGGCCTGGAAACTGTTGGGCAGGTTTGGATACAGCTGGGTACATCCCCAGCCGTACCCTGACCTGCCCAGCTGTTTCCAAGGTGTTTCCGGGTGCGTATCCAGGATGTACCCGTACCAGGTGCCCTAGGGGTGGCATTTCAGTAACTTAGGTTAAAGCTCATAGATAAATGGCTACTCATGGAAAACAATCATCATGTTGATGACTTGAATATTAACAATACTTCCATGTGGTGAAAAATCCCACAAAAATAGAATATTTATAAGGTGGAATTTTTAGTTGGTAACTAATAACAAAATTACAATGTTATAAAAATAACCTTAATACATGTAATTAATTTGGATCTCAAAGGTGTAAAAATGCTACAACCAAGCAACAAAAATAATTTGTTCTTTGACTGATGCTATTTGGTTTTAAGGATGAGTTTTTTTACCTAAATTATCTTCCCGCCCTTTGATTTTGAGGTCATGAACTCTTCAAGAACTCTTATATTAAGCCCTATGGTCATCTTCACAAATTAACAACTGCCAAGGTCAACCAAAATCCAAAATGTGGGATGGCAAATGCCCTCTCGTAATCAGCATATTGCTAAAGCGACTCAATTTCTAGCTAATCAAAGAGAGAGAGTACTTGCACCAAGAAAGATTTTCCAAATTTGGGTGGCATATTGAAGATGGTGGATTTAGACATAATAATCAATTAAGAAGGTTTGGGTGGAATATTGAAGATGGTGGATTTAGACATAATAATCAATTGAAAAGGTAGTGGCAGTTCCATTACCCACTCTTTCTCTTGTTTCGTACAGACTTATTCATAGATGATTTAGCTAAATTTTGCCTTTTTAGCAGAACTCTGCTTGGTGAAGTATTTTCCCATCCAACCTCTTGTTTTTAGTTCTATTACATTTACAGAAAGTGATACTATTTTTGACCGGAAATTTTTGTGGGCCGAAAATGAAGGAAATCAAGGCCTTTGATTCTAGATATCCTGTGCACATGCAATCAGGTAAGGCAAAAAAATTTACATTTCTCTTGGGAGTTTGGTACTTCTTTAGAACCATTTAAATTCTTTAAGAAACATTTTTTCATGGCTGCGGTGAAGCCTTTTCTAATAATATTTGATTATTTGCTTGGGAATTTCTTAGCTCTATGAGATTCATAAAGGAAATTAACATTTAATATTATTTTAAAAAGCTAGGGCATGTTTTTTTCATTGGTAGACGGAACTGGCCCATCAAATTGCTTGAGAGATTCTACTATTTGTTCTGGTTTATTAGATTAAATTTTCTGTGTCAGACCAAGAGGTATTTTCCTGCAATCTAACACACAGACTCCCAAACGTGTTGAAACATTTCCATCCGATATCCACAATAGTGTTTACTCAATAAGTATAGCAGTGAATTCAAAGTAATGTTGTATTTAGGAGTGATCTTTATGTTTATTTTAGACTTTCATGTAGCAATATGTTCCAGATGTTACAGCATTTTTGTGTGGAAGACCTATGGTGGAGCATTTAGGGCACTGAAACTTTTTGTGTAACAATTTTCAAAGTTTTCTGCTCGCAATTACTCTGTCGAGAATTGTTAAATTAATTTCTATCAGATGCAGTTCCTGTGTTTAATCTTTCTCATGCGATGTGTATGAATTTTCTTGTAGTCTCTTACCAATTACGCATTAACAAGAGTAAATATCTGCCAGACATCAGGTGGACTCTACAGCAAAGCTCGATTGATTCTCTTGTCCTTGAAAGCTGCATTCGGTACTGTTGCCATATTTCATGTGCTTTGAGGAAGACCAGTGATTTTCAGCAGTTTGAGAAGCGTATTTTATACTTGGCAACATTTAAGTTTCCTGAGGAGATTTTATTCAAACAACCCTCACTCTTTGTAGCTGATGCGTTTACACTTACATTTCATATCAAAGGCTGTAAATGCTCTTTTTGGCGGAGAATTATCTTATGGAAGCAAGGGTGTAGTAAGTTTTGGGGTAATTCAGACTTACAACATTATAATTACTTTAGTCAATGAAATCTGTTATGGTTTTGGGTGACTACCACGGGATTTCAGCTATGCTGCCCTTAGTGGTATCATTTGGCTTGAATATATTGACAGTCCAATTTATATTTCCAAACATCAAATTCAAGTTTACATCCATGTCCTCTAGTTCCATACAATACAGACTAAGTGACCATAAACACCAAGAACTTTGGAGTTAGCACTACAGCATTTCTGAAACATCTCAGAAATAGAAACATCTTCTGAATATCTTGTAAATGTCAATAACTGACCTGCAAATGGAAATGTCTTGGGTCAACAGAAACCCCGGTAGAAACATTTCAGGTCTAACAGAAACGGCCTTGAAACAGCACCGAAAAGGGTTGACTGTGATGTCAACCATCCTTTCCTCACACCCTTTTCCCCTGCATTCTACTTTTTGTTTAAGTTTGAACATTTCTAAATTCTAAATATCTCTCCACAAGTTTCCAGTTGCTCATCAGATGACAGGAACAGAAGAACATAGTTCATACACTCATTTACTTACAAGCAACTGATTGGGAGCGAAGAAGGCAGGTGACTTGGTATTTTCACATCTCAATTTGCATCTCTTGACACACAAGGTCAATAGTTATAAGCAAGCACCATCCATACATTAAAATGTTGACCAACAGCTGTATGCCTGATTTGTTTAATATCTTTTTTGTATGGATGTGTCTATGATGTTTCATGTCCAAAGTTTCCTGCAGGATCAATGTCAACCGTCCATTTCCATTTTGGTTTCCTGGTAAAGATTTTTTTCATAAAGAAAAATTTTTTAGGACCTTAGGACTTTGGTAAGATGGAAGAATCAGCAAACAGGTTTTTGGACAAAAATAGTCTGAATTCATAAAGGTCCGTTTTCAACAATGCTCTGATGTGTGACATGTAGAGGTGTTCAAAAGGCACTTGCTTGTCTACACTTCAAAATTTCAAAGCTTTTGTTCTTTACAAAATGTAAGCATTTGGAGCCTATGAGCTTTAGGCCATATATGCCCAACATTTTGGTTTTGCAGAGAGGAGTTTATAGATAAAGCTGTGAATACAGTTGGGAGATATTTTGGTGTTTGATGATACAGTTCACTGGGATTCCATTATAACTTCTTTGAGGTCAGATTCAAACATATGAAGATGTGCTTGTTGGTAAGTGTTTTATTTCAATCTTTAGCATTCTTTTTCATCAATAAAAAATTAGCACCCAAAAATGCACTTAAGTTACTGTCTTAACTGCTGTGGAGATTATACTACAATTTTTATGGTTGTCTAATTACCTCTTTAGCAGCAGTAGATGAATTTCTAAATTGTGTGGATATCATAGGCACCACCGTCTCTGAACCCTGGCCATGTCTCTGCACAAAAATGCAAGAAACTAAAATATCTGTCAAAAGGAAAAAGCAATTAACTACGGGCAACAAACATAATTCTGAATCATTACAACAGAAAATTCAATGTGTACACATAGCAAGCTCTGTCTTTTCATCCCATATGTCAGCCTTAATAAAGTAAAGAACGCAAATATACTAGCAACCAAGCTGAGATAATCAGTTATGGGATACAGTATGTTCATGCATCACCGTTCACCAGAAAAAATATTTGAAAGCTACAATCAAATTTCAGAGGCTATTCATAATAATAACCAATTAAGCAGAAGGCCGAAATGTACCAATGAGGAAACAAGATTTATCAAGCTAGTTGCAGATTTTTGCCGCAAAGCACCCAACATTTTTCCTCCTTGGAATTTAACTGCATCCATCCACCAGTTATAAACTTAGTGTTTACTGCTGTAATACAAGAAAAATGAAAAACCCAGTAATCTTCTAGGGAATATGCAGTAGCAATTCGCAAGAATTTAAATTTTTTCATAGACAATGGCACATGTGCATACAATATGCTGCTGGGGGTCTCATTTTCAGTAAATCTCTTTTAAATATTTCACAAACTTGGGATAGGTATATTAAAGACATTATTTATCATAAATTAGAGATGAACATGCATACATTTCTTTCTAGTCACAAAAACTTACTACCTCATATTATTTCACTCATCAATACCAAATAAATTTTGAATAGATTTGCTTTTGTTTCTGAGCCTGTGTAACATCTTTAAACATTACACAACTGTGGGCCTCTATAGGAATTTATGGTGTGACTTCTTGCTAGTAAAAATCTTTAAATTAATTACAATGTGAATCTGATGTTAATTTGACACCTGAAATAAGATTACAAAGGCACTGAAAGAAAAATGACTTCATCAGCCTGCACCTCATCACTATCAAAGCAACTATTTTGAAACCACTCGCCCATTTAATAAAGCTTTCAACAACACTATAATGAAGTACATGTCGTTAATAGTATGTGTTAATCAGGATAAGCAATTGGGCTTGGGCCCTTTGTGCTTTCCATGTCAGTGTTTACCTGATATTTGAAGTTCTTGCCGAATGTCATCTAGCTGGCATGCTTCTTGGGGTGAAATCCAAAAAGATACAACAAACGTATGGAGCATATCACTCAGAATAAAGTTCTACTTCACAGAAAAAAATGCCTTATTCTAACAGGAAAAAGCAGCCATGGGTTTTGCCATGCAAATGGTCAATAGATCCCAAATTAACAGCGGGAAATAAATAGATCTTAATTGAAAAGAATGGATGTTAAAACAGGAGGTCAGCATTTGTTCCATTTCTGATATACAGTGCTGATGATTTTTCTTGCAAAAGTCATCAACAACTGAATCCCCTCGAATCTTAACATGTCCACGCTAGGGCACATCAAATTTTAGCGAATCTAATAATTGTTAAGTTGCAAGGAATAACTTGAAAATGTGGGATACAGTTACAGGGATGTTTTGGGTGAAATGGGTTCAGGAATATATGAATAAGGGCATGGCTTTATCACATTTAAATAGTCACCCGGAGATGTGGGTAAGAATATTAAAAACTTTGTGGCTGACTTATTTTAAAAATGAAAATCTGCTACTTAATAGATTTAATTTCTACAAATTGTGTAAACAGATCCCAATTGGCAAAAAATAGCCCCAAAAAATTCCCTGCTCAGAGTTATGATATGATGGAAATGCTAAATACACCCAGGGGTACCAACAGCCTGGGTTTAATGTATTACAAATAGCCTATGCTTGGCTATCAAATCAAGTATCCCAGTTCTGGTGAATCCCTTGTAGCTCAAAGGGAATGGTCACATTTTCCCAAAAATGAACGGGGACTATAATCAAGCCATACCAATCACATAGTATCTAAAACAACTATGCTCTCTGGAAGCATCCAACCCCCAAAAATATGGCAAAGAAATTTTGAGAAGAAATACTCAACACCAAAAAAATCTCTTCCATCTCATACACTTAATAAAATCCCTATATAGTTTATTACTAACATAGAGGGAGAGGGAGAGGGAGGGAGAGGGAATGGAGCTCCAAGTTTGCAGACCCTGCGATTGCCCACACATCAAGTGGGTTTGGATACTCGAGTTAAGGAATTGAAAGATCTGTTGTTTAAAGACGATGTGAAAAAGGTAGCAATCACAGCAATGGGCGGCAGTGGCAAAACAACCTTGACAGCTGCTCTGCTCAAAGATTCAGAGGTGAAAGGTACACACTATTACTCTTCTATTCCAGAATTACAGAACCCTGCCACCAAATCGGGGGCTTTGTGACGAGAACATAAACTAATCCCATCCATTCAATAAGAGGTTTCTACAAGATTACCTCATTCAATAAACAATTCAAAAATAAGTTGCGTTATAATTTACAGATGTTTGCAAAAAGACATCCATATGAACAAGAATTTTACTCACAAGAAGATTCTAGATTAACTTGATCAAATGACTAGTTCATCAAAACAAATGGCAAAAAGGAACATAGTTTATCCTATACGTGACAGATCTTTGCAAAACAATATTTATTTGAACGCGAATATTATTCTTATGAGCATTCCGTAGCCATACAGAAATTTACCAAAAAGAATAATAAAAAATCAACTCTTCGCAGTTTTATGCAAAAACTGAATAAAGATTGTTGGTGCTAACAGTAAGTTCTCAAGAAGTAAACAAATCCGACCATAATTTGCACTACTCTTCGCAGATTTTTGCAAAAACAGGTAAATTTGCGCAAGGATTTTAGTACTCTGCAGTCATACAACAATTCATCGAGAGTTGTACAAATCCAACCCTATGTAACCTATATTTCACGTAATTTTGCGAGTCTTGTGTCATACTAATAATTCATGAAAGAATAAACAAAGCCGTTCCTAATTCGCTATATACCTCACAGGATTTCGTGAAGAAGGATTCGTTTGAAGTGGAATCTTAATCTTAATCTTTATACTAGGCCTTACTAAGCCTAGCAATTCGTCGAAAAACTAACGTATAAAACCCTGATATTCTCTAATATTTCACAGATTGTTTCCAAAAGACATTCATTCGAACGGGGATTCACAGCAGAAAATGAAGCTGACCTGGCGATAAAGTGATGTGGGAGGCTGATTTGAATCCAAAGTTCAGGGAACAGAGATCTCTGATGAAATATAATATGGAAATGATTATTTTTCCACCAAACCCTTGAAACCTAACCTAGGGTTCAAAATTAACTATCTGCCCTTCATCTACAAGTTCCACGCCACTGTCTCATTTCTCAAAAAGATGTTTTTATTTTTAAGTTTACTTATAATAAAAGTTTAACTAATTGAGGAAAGGAGGATATTTGAGGGAGGTGGGCGTACTTGAAAATTTTTGAATTGAATATGTTAGAAGTGGGACCTATTGAGGATCTTTGGGAATATTGTGTTTGGGAAAGCAATGGCTAGCAAGGGAATGACTTATTCCTTCATTTATGTCGCCTTTCAATTTATACATACAAATTTGAACATTCATAACTCTCTTTAAAGTTTGTGAGATTTAAAATGAAAATCATGAATAATAGTGGATATATTTATATTGATATTTATAATCGTAATTTGATTCATGGACTCTTAAATGAAAATAACATATCAAATTTAGTAATTTTATTTTGAATTTGAAAACTCCTTCAACCAAATCTCTATACAAGTAAACATGTCGTAAGTTTCAAGTGGGAAGGGTCAAGGATTGTTATGGAACTTCAATTTGAAAGGATCCACAGATTACAAAAGTTTGCATTAACAAAGAAAGCTAGGAAATAGTCATCGCAAATGATCTATGTGGTAGTTCAGCATCTTTTGGGCATAATCTTGAATAAAATAGTATATCATCAATACATCATCTTGTCGAGGTCTTAACTCCTTGACCGTGGCTCATAATTTCAAACCGTCTAGTCTAGTCTAGTCTAGTCTAGTCAAGTGTCTAGATGTTTTAAATGCATGCCTTCGAAAACTATTTAGAGCATCTAACTTAATTTTTAGGCCAATAAGTGTTCGGAGGGCCTCAAAACTATAAAATACAAAAACGTTTTAAAATATCTTAAAATATTATAAATGTATTTGTGTATTTCTATGAGTTATAGGTCAAAACAACACCCCTAAACTACTACACAACTTAAGGAATAATTGGTGCATGTATTTTTGGATTCAAAATCGAATTATTTTTTCTTATTTTTAGACAACTTGTTTATTACTAAAAAATAAAGGAATTGGCACTGAATGTGATTTCATGTAAATTGAATTAAATCAATATTTCGAGTAACTACTCAGTAGTGTATGATATACAAATGCTATCAGACAAGAAAGACGCAAGCAATAAAGCATGTATAACTTGAAACCCTAAGCAAGAAGAAGAGATAGAGGGACTTAGTGATTTCTAAGAAAATTGGAAGTGATTTGGGCGGTGAATTGTTGGAATAGATTGTGAACAACGTTGTTAATGTTGACTAGAGGTTATGAGACCTAGAAATGTGCTCGGACATGAGCGCCCACATGAGGACAGGAGTGCCCAAGCGCTAGCATCCATTCACAGGCACTAGTGTACATGTAGATGATCGGGATCTAATCTATTCTATGCAAGAGAAGCTTCGTTATTAGTCTTTGTTTTTCGCTCTGGTTTCGCTCCTTGATCGTTGAATATACCTGTAATCTACAAAACAACTTGTCTACCTGCACATGTCCATAAACCACGCCAAATCTTATAAAAAGATTCGAGAATGTGGAGTTGGGTGATCTCAACAATCATGCGAAGAGTGAACTTAGTACCGAGCGTTGCACTACATTTCAAACTCCATGTAGTTCTATGTGAATGTGTGTGTAATGATGCCCTAGGATGCCCTTGTGTAAGTTACACAATGATAGTGGGCTAGATCTAGAATGTAGCAAATGTATAGAATGTGTGAGATGGAATAAAATAGACTTCCCTCCTATGTTATGTATGCAGAGTGATGCAACTCTTATCCCTTGTATGGATGTACTAGATGAATGTTTTGTAATGATCTTGTGCCTTTGGATGCAAGCTTAGGTGATAATAGATAATGCTAGTGTTTGGCCCTTGATTTGAGAGCAATAACTAAGTATATATATGATTCCCTTGTTTGAATTTCGTAATTAACAACCTGGAAGGTAGGTAGACCCAGTATTAAAAGTTACACAAAAAGTAAAAGAGACCCAAAAGAGTGAGAAAAAGGGAGATAGGGTCAGGAGTGCCCAAGAGGGACAGGGCACCACTGGGCACATGTTTCCTAAGCGGGCAATAATGTTTGGGGTCATAAAAGATAAATCGCTTAAATACCGATAGGGTTGTAAGGTGTGCAAGATCAATAAAAGTATAAGAGACAAAGCGAAAGACCCAAAAGACATTGTCATTATTAATTTTATGGCTTAAGAATCATGTATATATTAGTAAGCTTTAAGACCTATAAATGTACCTAAGTGCATAGATTTTGTGACTACTGAATGTAAGAATCAAAATATTGGAGCCTTACATCTCTTCTCATAAATTGTTACCTATTCTAATTCACATTTGTTATCGAGTTTATGACCTTTATTATATAATACTATTAACTTCAATAAAGTTTCATCTACATTACAACATATTGTTATTTGTTATGTGTATTTCCTTGATTTAGTTTATTTCTCTTATAACACGTTAAATTTGTGTAAATTAGTAGGTTATCCATTTTATTCCAATGAAAATCTAGATTAGCAAATAAATTTGATTGAATGATTATGTTCTCAACACACTTTCATGGATCCTAAATAGTACTTTGGACTTAAGGATGGAAAAGTTATCATCATTATCATCAAATATTATGAGTCTATTAGAAAATGTTTTAATGATTTTACGCCAATTACATAAAATAATTAAGAACTATGTGTATTTCAAACTATAGAATATAAACAATCCTAATCATATGTAATACACAATAATTACATAAATGTGTGTAATCTAAAAATATTAAAAGTCATGCAAACCGGTAGAAACGTAATACTTTAATCTATTTTAGCAAGTTTGTCGAGTGAAAGAGGATTATAGAAGCTATAAATGGGCCCAACAAACAGATCATCAACAAGTACCAAAATTTTGATGCTATGAAAGCATGTATACGATAAATTCTTTAAAATACAAACAATATCATCAACAATAGGGTCCACAGACAATATCATGTATGAAATCATCCAATGTACTTATGAAAATGACCTCAATTTTCTATTGCAACTTTTCTTATGTCTTATCGTCTGGATTTTAGAGTTTTGCATGTTTATTGTAATGTGACAATACATAGTTGTTTTTTTCCCTCACCAAAGAAATATAATTAAACAATAATGCATAGTAAGAAAGTGTTAGAAACTATCGGGATGGATTAACCTTATTCTGAACCTAATGTAGACTAGTATTGTACTACTCACCCGTAGATGCCTATTTAGTAATTTATCACTTGATAATATTGTTGTTGACTAAATCCCTTTAAACATGTCTTGTGTAGCTATTTTGAGCCTAATTGTTACATCCTTACTCCTATTGCAAGAATTGATATCTACATTTCCTACTCAATCACTTACAAAAATGCTTGTATCATACATAAGTAGTCCACTTCCCATATGTTTTGTGCACAGAGCTTCGCAACACCATGCTTTACTCCTATACCAAACCATCCAATAGAACCAAACCACCAAAAAATTGGTCATGTTGTAGGAAACCCATCCAACGAAAGTGTTTAGATTGTGCAACTAGGTCTATGTTTGGAGGTAATTGAGGGACTGATGATCTATATGAATTATTGTTTCCTTTCCCATCAAGTAATGTTTCCATTTTTTTACACTCTACACCAAAGCATACAACTCTTTATCATAGGTTAGATAGTTTCTTACCGCACTATGAAGGTCTCAGAATGGTAACAAATAAGCTTATTGTTCTACATCAAGATAGCCCCCATTGCATATTCATTGGCATTCGTCTTAATCTCAAATTACTTGTTGTAAATCTGGAAGTGCTAAGACAGAGCATTACTTATCCTTTCTTTCAATGTATCAAAAGCTCTCTGATGTTTTCCTCCCCACTGAAATACATGTTTAATGTTAGTCAAAGAATGCAAAGGAGATGCAATAAATGAGAAGTTAGCAATAAATTTTCTCCAATACTGAACTGCACCAAGAAATCTTCTAACCTTTGTTACATTATTGGGTTTAGGCTAATTAACAATTACCTCAACTTTTGCAGATCAATTTTCAATTCACCATGTCCCACAACATAACCTAAATAAACCAAATATGTTTTCCCAAATTCACATTTATACATCTTCAGATATAATTTCTCCTTTCTCAAAGCATCTAAGACTTTCTGAATATGAATGACATGATCATCCCATGATTTACTAAAAATCAAAATATCATCTAAGTAGACTATCACAAAATCATCAATGAATGGCCTAAAAACATCATTCATCACATGCATGAATGTAGTCGGTGCATTGCACAATCCAAAAGGCATAAAAATCCATTTAAACAAACCCTATTTTGTTTTAAAAATAGTTTTCCAAATATCACCCTCACTGATTCTTACTTGATGACAACCATTTCTCAACTCTAACCTAGTGAAATAAACAAAAAAATTTAATTAATCCAATAAATCATCAATGCGAGGAAGAGGGTAATGATTTTTCACCGTGATTTTATTTAAGGCACAAAAATCAACACACATCCGCCATGTGCCATCTTTCTTAGGCACCAAAATGATAGGCAAACCACAAGGAGATGAACTTGGACGGATAATTCCTTTTGCCAAAAATTCCATCACATGTTTCTTGATTTCCTCATTTTCAACCACAGACAATCTATACATACCAATGTTAGGAAGAGGTGCATCCTACAATAATTGTATCTCATGTTGAACCCCTCTTTTAGGAGGTAGACCTTGTGGATCCTAAAAACATCATCATAGTTAGAAACAATTTTAACCAATTCATTATGATGTTTAGGATCACAATCCTCAAAATCCTTTTCATGATCTTTCTCTTTGGCTTTGATCACCATGAGTACAAAATTATTGCTTGAATTTACAAGCCTTTTCATCTCCTACTGCAATAACTAAAGAAATACTTGTTTTCACATGATGAGCTCTAACAATATATTCAATCCCATCTTTAACAAGCAAGTATTTATTCTCTTCCTGTAGAAGATTGTTTTATGATCATAAAGATAAGGACTTCCCAAAACCACACCACAAATATCTAAAGGAACAACATCTAAATCAACCTCATCAATGAACTTGTCTGTAATGGAAAATCTGAATCTACAAGTTTTCGTTACTTGTAATTTTACATCATCACAAACCCAACCCAAAGGATAAGGCTTAAGATGTGGCTTGGTTTTGAGTCCCAATTTCTTCACAACCTCCTCTAAAATCAGACTAGCTTGAGATCCGTTATTCAATAGGATGTCTATTTTTGTATGCTTAGAAACAACTCTAAGGTGGAAAATCTCATTTCTTTTCTTTTCATCATGCATAAATTATTTTTTAGAAGAAGATGCAACATTAGATGAACTACGCGAAAGAAGAGGAAGAATTACAACCTTGTAAACCCATGGTCGTGATCTTGGTTTCATCACTAGAATCGGATCCAAGATCCTACACCATAATATTGGTTTTCTTCTCTTTTCCTTTCTTATTGTTAAACCATTTAGGCTTTAGTTTCGAATGTAACTTCCAACACTTAGATTCATCATGATTCTTTTTACAATGATTGCAAAATGGTTTTTCATCTTCTTTCTTAACAGTAGAATTATTCTTTTGCTTACCCTTTCCTTTACCTTGTTCTTTCAAACCTTTTTCCTTGCCTTCAGATTGCTTGTTCTTGTGTTTTGAGGAGGAAGACTCCTTAGTCATTTTACCTCTTACTTCCAAATGAGTAGCTTGCATGCACACCGCATCAATATTAGAAGGATTAAGTGTAAGAATCATAAATCTCAAATAACTATGTAATCCACCAATATATTTTAGCAAAGTGTTTCTTGTGTATGGAGAGAAATACCAAGAATAAGAGCCCTTTTTCTAAACTCCTATGTATAATCCTGAACACTTTGTCCCTTAGTTTGTCTCAAACTTTTCCAATCCATCATGGCTTGTTGCATATAACCCAAAGGATAAAATTGTTGTCTTAGATTAGAAACAAAATCATTCCAAGAAGAGATTACTTTACCTTTTTTCTCATCTACTTCCTGAAGCTTACTCTCCCACTAGATGAGTGTTGTGCCACCCATTTGAAGAGTTTCCAAATGAATTTTTGCTTCATCATCAACAATTTTCTGAACCCTGCAATATACTTCAATTTACTTGATCTAGTTATCCAACTTTTCTACATTAAGCTCTCCATTATACATTGGCAATTCAAACTTAATATCCAGTTTTAATGAAGGAAGAAAATCATATTTTTGTTTACCATTTTTGAAGACAGAGAACCAGATTCAGATGAAGAAGAAGACTCTTCTTTCTTTTTACCTTTCTTGGCTTCTTTCTCCATCTTTCTTCTCTGATCTCGATACAATTCCTCCACCATCTCTTTCATTTGCATGAAGGATTGTTGAAATTCTTCTTCTCTGTCCTCGGCCATCTTTGTGCTTTGTGACCGTCTTGATCCAATTTCCAAATCAACACCTATTAATTCTCCTTCACCTTTTCTAGAATAGGACCTTGTCAACATTCAACACAAACTTGCAATCCAAACAATTGTTAAACTAATCATAGACCAACTCTGATACCAAATGATCTCGAAATCATAAGCAATTTAAAAACACACACCAAAAATTGCTTTAAAATGATGATTTTTCGGATAAATTTTAACATTACGACCTTTCCATATTTTTAATAATTTTTAAAAATTTGCAAGTTGACTATGGAATCAAAAAAACCAGTAAAATGTAAGAACAATGACACCATCTGTTGATAACGGAGTTTAGCGTAAAGCCTACATCTCCAAGTCCATTTTAATGGGACCAACTATTAAAATCACTTTAAAAACACTTACAATGGTGTATAAAATGATTCAAACCTTCAAAGACTTGTCACAATATTCTCCCTACAAAAGAACCCTAACTTCCTTTGGAAATTTTCCTCCAAAATGCTTCTAACTCCTATTATTGCCCCTTTGGCTTACACAACCTGCACATATTAACTATTCAAATATAAATTGGCCCCTTATATAGCACGTTTGAACCATGTGGCTTAGTGGCCCACTATAATTTTAGCAAAATATAGGTTAAGGGACAACCCCCTTAACTTTTAGCTACTAATTTGTTTTGCTAATGTGGGGAAAGATCCCACATTGTTTGCAGGAGGCAAAGGCGGTTTGTTTAAAATAAGGCGAGTTGGGTATGCTAAGTGGCTTCGGCCACTTTTATTGATGGACATGTGAGGTGGCCAAATTGAGCAGTGTGTTAAGTTTGGGCTCGGTGGGAAACAAAGTGAACTATGTTAAGAGTTGGTGGTGTGAGGTGTAAGTGGAGGGATTTAAGGAGATATAGAGTGGTACGGTGAGCTAGTGACTTATGTGGTAGGGTGAGCAAAGTGAGTGGTAGGTGTATAAGGCAAATGAGGTTACATGTCACCCCTCGATCACCGAGCTGAAGCTCGACTCACCAAGTCGGGTCACACTCAAACTTGCAATCTAATTCATAACACAATTTCAATAGTCAATATTCATCCCACATGTATCATGATATTAATAACACAAACACTTATATATAAAAGCTCAAACATAGTGATATGAATATCGAGGCAAAAACACCCCTCTAAAAAAATTGTGTGTCAACTCTAGTTAAGGGCCCCCAAGAAATAATGCGAGGCCCACCCATTTGATAACAAAGTGTCGAAAACCGAGGCGCAAAACAAATTTTACTTTTATACCACATTTCCACTTATTATTGTTTCATTGGTCCACTTGGCGGATGTGCATGCATCCATGTCACCACGAACCCGCATGCAATCCAATATTTTGCTAGTTGGCCAAAAAAATTAGTTTGTTACATCTTCGCATGCGGTCTTTGTTTTCAGTGTACAAGATATCATTGGAAAGCTCTTGATCTGCTCTACACAATGCAATTAATTGTGGTACATTCGGAGAAAGTCATAGACTCGGTGTTTCTCAATGAGTATTCTCTGGACCAATACGAGCTTTATGTAATCAAATTAATCAATTTTATAGTGAGTTTACCGCTCAAATATACTTATATGATTTCATTTGGTATCAAAGTTGGTTGAAATTGTGAGAGATTTTATGGGATTCTAAGTGAGGCAGGGGGCATCTCCATTTCTACTCTTGGCTGCCCCTGTACATGGAGTTTTATTTTTAGTGACATAAAGATCTATAGAATATATATTTCATCATTGTAATAATATGTTTGAATTTTCAGTAGATGGAGTTTAAATATTTAAGAATGGTGTAGAATCAGAAGCTTGTGCAAGTACATTAATAAAAGAAGGAGGTTAAAAGAATCACATCACAAAAATTCCAGCAGATAGTGCACAGTAAAATAGACATATTTTACTCATATGATAAAGGATTAATGTCTCATTCTTTTTGTTTGAAAGATAAGGAATAAACACACAATTCATTTATTTACATCGTCTTCAAATTAGGATTGTAGATGTGGAGAAATTTCTATCAAACAAAGATTTTTGTGGCTAGAATTTCACACTTGGTGAAAAAAATCCAATGCACATGTCTTTTATGATTGTATATTTTGTTTATGCACATTTAAAACCAAAGTCTTAAATATCCATAAAAAGGGTTGTTTTATTATTTATTATGTTTACTAGGTCACTAGTTATTTATGTCTATTAGCTTGTTTGCTTGGTTTTTAGTCTATAGTACGTATGTTGTTATTTTATAGGTTTGCACTATTTTAAATTAAAAAGGGTCTTTTCAATATAGTTTTCCATGGTCAATGTGTATCATAATATAGTGTCACAATAGTCTATTTGTGTCATTATGTATGTGTATTAAAAAAGTAATTAAATATTACTTTTTTGGTCATATTTATCATCTTGTCTAGGTTAAGTGTCAATAAATAAATTGTTTGTGTCTATAGTTGTAAAAGTGTCAAATAAATTGTTTGTAAACTAGATGCATTTTCGGTGGAAACCGACATCCCGAGTCTAACGTTTTCACATTATGGGGAGGGGAGACAATAAACATAGTGTGGAAACCATTGAGCCTCAAATTGAAACTTACTTGAGTAAGAAGTAATAAATTGGAGGTCAGAGACAATAATGGAAGGAGGTCAATCAATGACCTCTCGTCATCTCTGTTAGCACGACGGGCCACACATCCGTAGTAGTGGCATATTTTATTTTCAATTTTATGTGTGTGAAAATAGGAATAGAAGTATGTGTCTATTCATTTGGAATGTATGACCATGGTATTCATGTTGTATTTTCTCTTGGATGTGTTGTGAATTTAGACACCAAATTTGGGTCACACTCCCCTTGGTCCCCTTCAATTAATTAACGTAACACATTTAACTAATCATGACCCCTTCATCCCATATTAATATTCATCCTCACATTATTAAATTAAATTAATTATTTTAATTAAGTTAATTTCATCCTCACACCTCCACCTCATCATGACACCTCATTCGGACCCATTCCAGGGGGCATTTAATTCACGGTGACCAAGTCATTACTCAACACTCGAGTCATCACTCTTAGTGTCGAGTCACTACTTGACCTAACTAACTAAGAATTATTCTTAAACCCAATTGGACTTCTTAAGATCTTCCTACCTTCTTTCATAAGAACTCTACTTCCTAAGCAGACCTAACAAGGAAAACACGCCAAATCTAGGAAGATCTCGCCTATTTTTGGTAAATAGGACTATTTCACCCTAACCGACATTGGTTTATGATGGGTTGTTGTGTTCTCCAATCATTTAACTAACATGATTTCCTGTTAGTGTCATTATAAACTAGGGTTGTGTCCTAGGTTGTATGCAATGGAGCTTTATGTAACCAGTTCCTGTTGGGATTTCTGTTGGGGGTGTTGTGAGATCTTTTAAGTTCGTTACTAATATACGGAAACCTAATGTAAATCTATGGAATTCATCTACTGCAATGAAAGGAAGTATAAAAGCTACACTTGTAATTGAAATTGAAATACACACACACACGTACTCAAATAAATGGAATTGTAACGCACAATTGAAGCTAGAACTTAGTAAAAGTAATATGACATGTTAATTAGACTTTGCATAAAAGAAAACACATATTCCAAATAAAAGTGTTGGTAAGGAAAATAAATACATTCAACCAAAGATGCATGAAATATACTGAAACAAGGATTGCAATAAGACTTATCAGATAACCGTATGCATATGTGAACATAAAACAACCTCTTGTCTCCTGGGTCGAGTGGGCCCTTTCTTTCCTCTTGGGACGAGAGGAATTACCAACAACTTTAGATCTCTAAAGTGACATTTACTTCTATAAATTTATTTAAGTTCCATATCATAGACAACATATGAAGTTGAAATTTTTGAATACCACAAACGATATATTGCAAAGTATCTCCAAAAATAACAATAGCTAACCATGTTCTTAAGAAGGTGTCTTAATATAGACACAAACAATTACAGAATTCACCATAATAGGTGGCACTAACATCTTCCACTAATAAATACTAACTAAAACTCATAAATTCCTATGGGACAGTTAGAAACAAGTCACATACTGATAGGTCGACTGGTGGAAAAATTCTTATGCTCCCGTATTCCAACTCCAAACTCGGACTTTGTAATTACATCAGCAACAAATGTTTATCATTTTCCTGCAAACATCATCACATTTTCCTCACAAAGACAGTTAGTAGGAAGTTTACACACCGATCAATTTTCATGAACAAAAGCAAGGAAAATGCATCAAACTCACTATGATATAACTATATAAAGCATCCCCATGCATTAGTAAATCATATCTAAGTGGCAATTTACTTGATCGTAGGAATGATATAAATGAGCCAAATAATGTACTCATCATTTCCCCTTACTTTACCTATTGCATGTCCCAATGCAACCTATCTACGTCTTGCTCGAGACCAAGCTGTTGAGCCATGTCATACTCTTCGAATTGATCAACATATTGCTTCCTCATACCTTTACATCCCTGAGTATTTGAAGTGACCTCGACCCAAGCTATAAAACTCTCGTTTGATTGTGCAGCATTGTTTTGCCAAGTGGTAGTAGGACTCAAGAGGAGGGGTGGATGCACCTGAAGTCCTACCCATTCATCATTGTATTGCTTGCTAGTTTTTTTTGACGATTGTCTTATAATTGTAATGAGGGAATCACCCCGACGCATACTCCAACTCAAGTTCTGAGGGGAAATAACCTCCCTACATTTCAATGGCAAGCTCAAAGTGTCCCATCTCCTGTCACAGCCTTCCCGGTGCCCTAAAGTGTCACGACTATAGGTTTCAAAATCCTCTACACATTTCAAAGAGGATTTTGAAGTATTCTCTCTAATACCTACTTAGTAGTAGAGAGATATCTGAAGTTTTTTTCGCAAAGCCACATCGGTATGATGTGTAGGAAAAATATAAAACCTATTGTTTGAGCCGTGTGATTGAAAATATCCATTTGCTCACCCCATTTGATCTAATTTCACAACAAGGACTGAAAGGATTTTAATTGAAAATCCCCCATAAATAAGTTAATTAAAAAGTCAGGGACATTGGTAACTAACATATTATGGAGGTAAAACTCACAGAGCAATTTTTGAATTTCAGGTGTACTGGACTTGTAAATAGATAAGAAAATATTGCCATCAGGAGCTTCGTAAGGCACCTGACAACACAACTGAAACAACTGCCAAGAATAAAACTACTCCTAAATAAACATGTTGTAAACTGAGGAGGGTTTCCTACAGGATAAGAGCTTAAAATCCAAAGGACAGACAAAGTCCAAAAGAGAGAGCAATTTTTGTTTTTCATCTTGGATAATTTCCATCTCCCCTTTTAATTTCTTATTTTCCTTTTTTAATTCTACATTCTGAAGAGATATTTGGTGAAAATCATTCAAAATGCTAAGACCTTTATCCTTTTGTTGCTTTAAGCTACTAACTTCAATTTGTAAAGTAGTTATTTCTAGATAACTTTCTCCACTGTGCATTGGGTAAATTTAGTTTGTAAAGACAAGTTTGTTTCCTCTATACCATTTAATTAGGCCTTAAGGAAAGTGATTTCTTCTAGATAATTGTGAGGATTGGCAACTTGACATGACTCGAGACAATCAATGTCCATTGCAGTAAGTGTGTTGAACAGATTCTCGGGCTTGAGTACCAAAGTAGTTTCTGAGTCATGGAGTGAACTTCTAAAGATGTAGGAATGTCTTAATAATGGGGAAAAGGATGTGCGGTAGTGAAGATGGTGTCTAGTAATTTTTCAGTGGGGACAACCTCGTTGTCTCCCTCATTCCCCACTTCCCACACAGGGGCAAAAACATCAATGAATCCCTCCGACCTGAGCTTCCAATTTTATGCAATGTACAAGACCATCATGGTCGGGGGCACATAGAAGAAGATGGAGTAGAGGTATTCCTACCTCTAGAACTAGAAGTGGTCGAAGATGGACTTACTTGAGCACCTGATTTGTCCACATGCTCTGGAGTGCCAAGTTCCTCCTTTTTCTTGTGTGCAGGGTGAGAGGTTGGTGCGGGAATGGACCGAGGTGTGGAAGATGGCCCTAATTTTAACTGTTTTGGCTTGGAACCCTCCCCACAAGAATCCTTTCGAGCCTCCACTTTGGCTTAAAAATACTTGATGTGAGCACAATAAATGAATTAGCCCTGGGTGTTTCAACACCACTTTGCCTCCTCCAAACTTGTATTTTTGGCCAACTTTGATAACAACGTCCGCCAAGTATTCAGGTAAATTTACCCTAAGGGTTGGGTTGACACATCCTTTCTTCAAATGAATAAGAATCTTGAGTGCATCGCCACCCAACACAAAGGGCTGACCATCACATATAAAATACATGTTAACCCATTTGGCCATCTCTCTCCAAATGTCGGCAGGCTATCCCACTTAACGCCTTTCTGAACACCCTAGGGGTAAGGATAACCTCGAGGAATACCTCACCCTCCTCATGAAACAAAGAAAGCAAGTCTTTGAGGGGAGCATTCGTCATTACTTTCAAACCAAAATCGACAAGCCGATAGTTCAGAAACTACTTGGCTGGTAATCTCAACTCATTTCCCTCCAACACGTGAACAGGTAGCTTCAAAATTTTCCAGGAACTCCTCCACGACACCCTCATCAAAACCTTCAATTTCCGGATGAAGTCAAGCCAACTGAATCATAAAACACATGCGAAAGCGCAGTGTTCTTGAGTAATGGGTCCGAGAATCGTGCTCGATTTCTTCTTTTTTGTCCCATGCTAAAGGTGAATGAATCCAGATAGTAGAGAAACAAGAACAAGACGTGCTCAAATTCACTGTGTGATGGTAGGTAGAATGATATGCTTAATACTCATGAAGCAATAATAGGAAGCAACTTGGAACTATTAATTTGGATTGCACCTGAATCCTTGAATTACGTAAAATCGAGTGAATTTGGTGGAAAAGACCAGCCATCCGTGAGAGTTTATGATATGCGAGACGGTGCACATCCCATCGTTTGAAACCGAATTGACACATGTCCTTCTTTGTAGAATGTGATGCATATGATGTGTGCAAAAATCATGACTCATTACACCCTTATGCCGTCATACCGTAGCGTTGGATTTGGAAGGATATCCGTGATAAATATATTGAACATTGCATGATGGATGTAATTATGACAAGTGCACGCATGGGGGATTGCTTTATAAGGAAATATCCATAGTGAGTTAGGATGCACTTACCCATGCCAAGTTTAGCGTCCGATATCCATAGATTCCCACATCCTGCAGTCCGAGATTAAATGTGATTAGTGGCTTCTAAATAATGAATATTTCTGCATTTATTGAAAACAAAACAACTAACTAAGGGAAGAAGATCGAAGTCATGACCATCCTCCTTTATTGAAATTAACAGAAACAATTACTCCATGCTTGAGGGGCGAAGAGCCACCTTAACATGCATGTCCTCACTCAGCATAATGTCACTGGTGAAAGTTTTCTTGTCAAGAGGTCATTGGTAAATCTTGAGTCTGTGTCCATTCACAAGAAGAGTCCATTTGTCGCCATCGATTAGTAATAGCCACATAAAGCCATTATCAAACACTTTATCGATTTGATAGGGGCCCAACCAGCGATGTCTCAGTAACTTACCTTTAAACTGTTGATATATGGAATCAAAGAGTAAGACCCAATGCCCTTCATGAAATGTCCTGGATTTGATATGAGCATCGTGTCAAGTCTTCCTCTGATATTGAAGAATTTTCATTTGTTGTTGTGCCTCCATCCACATTTCATCTAATTCATTCAGCTGCATCTCTCATTCGCATTGTGCTTCATCCAAATTGATTCCAACTTTTAGTGTTTTTCTCCAGTGAGTAATTAAAACTCAAAAAGTAATAGTGGCTTCTTCCCAAATACCAACTCATAGGGGGAAAAACCAGTAGTGGTTTTCCAGGTCGTGTTATAGGCCCATACTTGCCTCGGGAAGTTTTGGTACCCAATTCTTTCTGTTAGCACTGACCACTTTAGTCAGAATATTCTCAAGTTCTTGATTGGTTACTTCCACCTGCCCATTGGATTGGGGGTGATAGGGTGACGATTTCGGTGCTTAATTCGGTAGATTTCCAAAAATCCTCAATCATGTTTGAAACAAATTGAGGACCTTGATTAGATACAATGGCCTTGGGTGCACCAAATCGTAGCAATATCCGATTGTATAGAAAATCAGCAACAACATCCTCATTGGCAGATGCCAATGCTTGAACTTTAGCCCATTTAGTGATGTAGTCCATGCATACCAAGAGGTATTCCTTCCCAAAGATGGGGGATCAAAAGGTCCAACGAAATCAATTCCCCATTTCTCAAATGGTCCTAAGACCAATTGAGGATTAAGAGGCATTTCCATTGAAAGTGTGGGCTTCCCCATTCGTTGGCATGCATCACATTGCCATACATACTTTTAGACAAATTCATGGAGGGAAGTCCAATAGTACCCTACCCAAGGACTTTGTGAATTGTCTGCTTTATCGAATAATTATCACTCCTCCCGGCTCATCGCGACAAGCTTGCAATATGTCATGTACTTCATCTTCTCGAATGCACCTCTGAAGAACCATATCAGGACAACATTTGAATAAAAGTCCATTACGCCATTTATACGTTGCACTATTTTTAACCAGTCTCCGTTTCTCCTTATGAGTGAAATAGGCAGGAAAGTTCCCTATTGTTAAATAATTCACCAAGATCGGCAAACCATGGAGTCTTAGTTGATATAGCAAACAAATGTTCATCGAGAAATTGATCCTGGACTGTTTCATCATTCCTTGAAACATTCAATCTTGAAAGGAAATCAGCAACAACGTTAGATTTTCCTGACTTATTAATAATGGTAAGATTGAATTCCTGTAACAAGAGTAACCATCGAATAATCCTACCTCCAACCATTGGTTTATTCATCAAATATCAAATGGCAGAGTGGTCAGTATAAACAAAGATTTTATACCCAGTGATGTAATGATGAAATTTATTCAAGGAGTATATAACAACCAAGAATTCCTTTTCCGTAGTAGTGTAATTTCTTTCTGTAGGAGTCAGGTTCTTGTTGATAAAGTAAATGGCATACATGTGATCTTCTGCATCTTTTTGCCCAAGGACAACACCCATGGTTGTATTAGAGGCATCAGTGTGGATATGGAAAGGTTGCCCCCAATCAGGGCCTCGTAAGACTAGGGTAGTGGTCAACTTCTCTTTGATAGAATCAAATTCTGCTTGGCACTGAGGGGACCATTCAAAAACGTAATCTTTTGTTAGCAATGAGAACATAGGTGCAACAATTTTACTAAAATATTTTATGAACCACCGATAATACCCTGCATGACCAAGGAAACTTTTGATGTTAGTCTAATTAGTTGGTGTAGGTAACTGAGTGATGACTGATATCTTTTTGGGGTCAACCTGTATACCTTTGGTAGAAACATGGTGACCTAAGACAATTCCCTGATCAACCATCATCAGACTTTTTTCATGACTCAAAGATAATTGGTGTTTCTCACATCTACTCAATAATTTCTCAAGGTTATTAAGAGATTCATCAAAAGTGGATCCGTGGATAGTGAAGTCGTCCATGTAAACTTCAACACAGTCGTTAGTAAGATCTGCAAAGATGGCCAAAACTGCTCTCTGAAAAATGTAGCGGGTGCATTACAAAGTCCAAAAGGTAAGACTTGATAAGCAAATGTACCCCATGGGCAAGTAAAGGTAGTTTTATCTTGATCAATAGGGGCAATACTAATTTGGTTATACCCACTAAACCCATCCAAGAAAGAAAAATATTTCTTACCAAAGAAGATTGTCCAACTCGGTCAATAAAAGGCAAGGGAAAATAATATTTCTCGGTGGCTTTGTTAAGTTCCCTATATTCAATACATATTCTCCATTTACCATTTTTCTTGGGAACTATAACTAATGGGGAGACCCACTAACTATCAAATATAGGGTAGATGAATCCTACCTTTAGTAATTTTTCTATCTCACCTTTGACTATGTCTTTGAGCACTGGGTTAATTCTTTGTTGTGGTTGCCTTATAGGTTTGACGTCCTCAGTGTAGATATGGTGAGTACAAATTTTAGGATGAATTCCCTTCATATCAGTGTAATCCCAGGCAAAAGTTTGGGAATGTTTCTTCAAAACTTCAAGAACCCTAGCTTCTTGATTGGCCTCTAAATCATTACCAATGGTCAGCTCTTTTCCTATGCCGATAGGAACCTGCTTGGTATCATTCAAAAGAGTGAGCTCTACATTGGTGATTAAGGAATTCAATGGGAAAACATGGGGTTGAAGCATGTGTAGAATGGGTATATTGTCAAGAGACAAAATCTTGGTCAAAGGACAATAGAAATCAGGGACTGAATATTCCAAATTATAAGCATAGATTTCTTTACAAGACTCATCAGAAGTATTACTTACCAAGGAAATAACATCAGACATGTCTAGAGAAAATGGGTCTACAATCAGAGTTTCGATTTCCGTAGCTAGAGTGTTGATTTCATTAGTCATATAGCCCTCTGCATCAGCTAGTGTATGTGACTCAACAACTTCCGCCATATGGTTTTGCATTGCAATGGTGGCCAAATAAGAAGAACTTAGAGAGTTAGTATCCAAAGAATCTACCCATACATGGTCATAAGCATTCACATAAGGCTAGGAAGGAGGGTATAATGAAATATGTTTGGATTTCTACCCATTTAGAATGGTCATTTTTCCTGACCTACAGTCAATATATGCAGCAACAATGGCTAACTAGGGTCTTCCCAAGATAACTGGATATCCCAATTTCCAAGATTTAGGTCTGTAAGACCATAAAATCTATAGGATACTCCCAGGATTCAACGATGACCATTATATCCTTGACCACACCATCTAGTACAACAATGGATTGATCTGCTAGTTGAAGAACAATATTGGTAGGTTGTAGTCATGTTAAGGACAACAGATTAAACATTTCTATTGTGATGACATTAATGACAACACCAAGATCCACCAAAACATTAGATATTGACTGATTGTTTATACAAATAGTAATAACTGGACTCCCGAGATCCCCATATTTTGGTGAAATAAGGTTGCCAACTACTAAATCAGCCAAATTTCCTTCCACCCTAATAGTTTTTGGGTATTTCTTTTTCCTCCCTGGTGTTTTTATACACTCATTTCTAATGGTTTGGTTTAATTCAGAATGTCCCTTATGTCCCACTTTTTTCAATTCTTGTACTAGCATTGTTTCATCTACGCAATTTGAGTGTCCTGTAACCACTCAGGGAAAGGAGCTTTATGGGTATTCTGGTTAAGTTCTTGACTATTCTGAGTGTTTTGTGTCTAGGAGAAGGTGCAGGTCCTGTATTGTCCTCAAGTGTCTCTTCTTTATTAGTGTCTATAGGCATTTCTGTGATAACAATAGGAGGTTTCAATGTTTTCTAGGACCTCAATCGTAAATTACCAATAGTATTAACCTGCATTGTGTTACTTGGCCCTGCTTCATCAATTGAAGTTGTCTACTGATTTTTAGGATTTGCCACCGGATGAGCTAGAAGTTGTGTTTGTGTTGCTTGTTTGTCCATGTTGTTGGTAGGCTTGTGGTGGGGTCATTAAAGCTTGTTGTGGTTCTTGAGAATCTTCATTGTTGATTAATGTTTTGTGGTGGTGTCCATGGCTAGTTTTGGTTAGGATTTTGTTGAGGACCCCACTGTTGGTTGTGCCATGGACTTATTGGGGTTGGTGGTGTCCAACCTGGCTAAGTGTAGGGATTCATCCAAGGTGGTGGATGTGGATAAGTCATCCAATTTGATGTTGTCCACTCAGGTTGTCCCCAAGTAGGCTGAGGGGCCTGATTAGGCCATGACATCCTCCAGGGGTTCTGAGTAGGTTGAGGTGGAAATCTAGCCTGATTATTTGGCCTTTGAACAAAGTTTAACTCTGCGTCAGCTTGAGAGACAACATTCAAGCCTCCTTTCAACTGTGGTAAGAAGGTGCAATGCTTAGTGTCATGGTCAACCACTTCACAGATTAAACACATGTTTGTGACATCCAAAGGACATTCTCTCAAGGGGTGTCTCTTCCTACACTTAGGGCAATATATGTCTAGAGGTTCTTTAGTAGGATTGGTTTTGGCCTTGAGTCCATCTATGGTTGATGTTAATTGTAGAAAAATGTATGTTTTCATGTTAGCCATTTCCTCCAAAAGTTCAGAGGTACCCAGAGTAAGTTTAGATGTCTTTTTTTTTCTTATACCCCCTCATGTTCTAGAGTAACTTCTACATAGCTCAGTGATTTGTTCCATGGTAAGTTTATGCACATCTCCTCCTCCCATGAGATGGAGGGAATCCTTGGTTTCCTCGTCAAGTCCTTTAAGAAAAATTGTTTTAGTAATGTCTGCATGTAACTCATAACCACTTTGTCGGTGGAGAAAGAGAAATCTATCCAAATAATCCTCTAGATTTTCATCTTCTTTTTTCCGTATCTAGAAGAACTCTTCTTTCCTATCCCTTCCCCTATAGTAGTCTTGATATTTATCCAAAAAGGCTATCTCCATGGCTTCCCAAGAATTAATGGAGTTAGAGGGAAACCCCATGAACCATCTCATAACAGAGTCTTTGAGAGTGGAAGGAAAAAGTTTGAGTTTTTGATTGTCCATTCTATAGTCATATGTCTGGCACAAAACTTTGAATTCAAATAAGAACTGATCAGGGTCTTCCATAGACATGCCTCGAAAGATAGGGAGGATGGATGGTGAGATATTTTTCATGGGTGCATCCTCATCCTCATCCAAGAAAATGGGGTAAGTAAAGGTCCGACCCAAGGGGCGGTCTCCATTATTCCCATGGTCCCCCATTTCTGAGTGTTGGCTAGAGGATACAAAATGCTCAAATGATTCTAGGTGTTGTATTGGAGGTAGTGTCACTCACGTGTTTTCTATATGTAAATTGTCCAGAGAGATTTGTTGAATGTTGCGTGTTGTAAATCTCCCTTGATCGTCTCGTGGCCTATGCATCAAAGGTGGTTATTGAAACAAGGCCCAAGACATCTATTGGTTGCATATATGAACTCCATTAACACCCATAACATGTGAAGTGAAAAAATGGCGTAGTGTGCTTATGGTGTCCCCGAAATGAATGACGCCAAAAATGATGGGTCATTGTGTTCTCCAATCATTTAACTAAAATGATCTCCTGTTAGTGTCATTATAAACCAGGGTTGTGTCGTAGGTTGTATGCAATGGAGATTTATGTAACCAATTCATGTTGGGATTTCTTTTGGGGGGTGTTGTAATATCTTTTAAGTTGGTTACTAATCTATGTAAACCTAATGTAAATCTATGAAATTCATCTACTGTAATGAAAGGAAGTCTAAAATCTACACTTCTAATTGAAATTGAAATACACACACACACATACTCAAACAAATGAAATTGCAACTGCACAATTGAAGCTAGAACTTAGTAAAAGTAAGATCACGTGTTAATTAGACTTTGCATAAAAGAAAACACATATTCCAGATAAAAGTGTTGGTAAGGAAAACAAATACATTCAACCAAAGATTGCATGAAATATACTGAAACAAGGATTGCAGTAAGACTTATTAGAAAATTGTATGCATATGTGAACATAAAACAACCTCTTGTCTCCTCGGTTGAGTGGGCCCTTGCTCTCCCTTAGGACAGAGGAATTACCAACAACTTTAGATCTCCAAAATGACGTTTACTTCTATTAATTTAAATAAGTTCCATATCGTAGACAACATATGAAGTTGAAAGTTCTGAATACCACAAACGATATATTGCAAAGTATCTCCAAAAATAATAGCTAACCATGTTCTTAAGAAGGTGTCTTAATATAGACACAAACGGTTACAAATTTGCCATAATAGGTGACACTAACATCTTCCACTAATCAATATTAACTAAAACTCATAAATTCCTATGGGACAGTTAGAAATAAGTCCCATACTGATAGGTATTCCGATCCAAACTCGGACTTCATAATTACATCAACAACAAACGTTCATCATTTCCCTGCACACATCATCACATTTTCCTCACAAAGACAGTTAGTAGGAAGTTTATATGGTAATCATCTTTCATGAACAAAAGAAAGGAAAATGCATCAAACTCACTATGATATAACTATACAAAGCCTCTCCATGCATTAGCAAATCATATCTAAGTGGCATTTTCCGATCGTAGGAATGATATAAATTAGCCAAATAATGCACTCATTAGTTTATCCTCGGTCGGTCACTTAATCAGTTTTTAATAGAATTTTATAACCCCTTACCCAGTTGGTCATTCGGAATTGGAGCCTTATTGCATTGCATCAAATCTTCAAGCCCTCAGTGTATCTAGGCGAAAACACACACAACCATAGACAAGACAAGCAGTCGATTCTCCTTCAAGAGCATTGGAATACTCATGGGAGCACACAGTTTGTACTGCCACGACACTAGACTCAAGCATCTCTTCTTCGATCAACCATCAACCATCTCAACTCACAAGATCTACAAAATACCAAGTAAGTACTATGATTTTAATCATTTGTGCTTATCCCATTGTAGATCTCTTATTTCTTTCAATATTTTATTTCTTTTGTTACTTGTACATCACCTTCTTCCCACCAACCCACTATTCAACCACCCCAAGCCTTTTCACCCTTTTAAACCTCCTTCTTAGTATTCCTAAGTCTTCTTAGCCATATTACGACCCAAACCACACTACCCTCACTCTCTGTGCAATCACAAAGAGCCTAAAAATCTATTTTTAATAGTTTACTACCTATTGCCCCTACTAACGTCGCCTCCCGACCCCCGCGCTTTCGTCCCTATACTTGGCATCGGTCATTCGATTGATACCGGTCTCTGTGTCATTTTATATGCTCAGACCAACAAGTTTCCCACTCACCCAAAACTAACCCAGACCCTTATCGGACCTATGACAGACATGCTCGGCCTGAACAAACCTTGGTTCTAATTAGATTTAGTGTTGCATTTTTATATTTAGCATTAAATCTAGTGTATTGTGTGTATGAGAAACCTAAATCATTACATTGCAATAGGACCTATTTATTTTAGTTTCTTATTCACATTAAATTGTTATTAAACAGTGGATTGATAGCCTCTCTAGGAAGCACCGCTTCCTGGATCTAGCATACGCTAGGTAGTCCACTGTCATATGCTATTTAATACTCTTTTGTGGTCTTGCTTTGTATCTACAGGGCAATCCTTCCCAAACAAAAAGGTGTTCTCTGCGATCGGTTTGGATAACGTCGACAACGCGCACAATCTACCTTCCATCTTCACCTCACAAGTATTCCTCCTTAACCATTTTACCTTCTATTTGTTTCACCCTAGAAGGCATAAAAAATATTGGTGAAACAGTGATATGGCGTGGAAGGTGTTGAACTATAAAAAAAATTATATAGGAGGGCAACTAACTATAGTGATCCTATGATTGTCATACTTCGTTTGAAGATGGTTAGGTGATGAATATGTTCAACCGTAAGTGAAAGTGGGATAATTTCTCATATGTAGGTGATCATGTGCGGTAAGATCCGACAACAAGATCCATCTAGTAGTATGTAGTGGCATACGATTCTATTTTCGATGCTCTTTGCCCAATGTTCACACTAAGGGGTGAATGTTAAGAATTTAATGTTCACATGCTAGTTATGATTTACCGTATGGTAAATAAGGTTTACTATTGTGTAATTTTTTATTTTCCGTATCGTTAATATGGTAAGTTAGTAATATTATTGTTATGTAACAAAGTAATATATATTAGGTATTTGGCCTTGTTATTATTACGTAAATAAATGGTGGTTAAAATCAATAACGTATTTAGGGATGTGTAATTGAGCTAATCTCATTAAAAATAGAAGTAGTCTCTCCTATATTTTTATGAGTTTTTGTGTAATCAAATTAATCAATTTTACAACGAGTTTACTTCTCAAATCTGCTCATACCATTTCATTAGGAGTATGCTTTAACAGGTTATGGAGTTTGGCTTTACACCTACCAAATGCATTTTATTGAAAGTGTTGAAGGACTTTTCGGTGAAACCATATTTTTCATATCCTTTATTCTTTGTAGTCTAAAATACCACATCTCATTTAGGTATTTCTTCAATAGTTCACATCTAAAAAAATAGCTTTCCATAATGCTTTGATGGATGGCCTTATTCACATCCTTCATTCATTGTAGTGCATAATATCACATATCATCGCTCAAAAAATTGTTGAATAGTTTAAGTGTCTTGTGTATCATTCTAATTTTTCCATACATGTTTACGAGGGTATCAACAACTACATTTAACAAATAGTATATTTCCATTATGGTTTGATGAATGCCCATGTATTGATCAAAATATCCAATTTTTACATGGCATGGCATGCCAACATGTAGGTTCACTGAATGAAGGTTGTAAATACTTCAATGACATTATGTTACAATTGATCATTATGTCTACATGGTTGACATTCTTTGACATGTTGGATATCTTGAGGAAACTTTAAACTTTATCATTAAAATGTCAATTAAACATATGGTGTTTGTGTGAATATGTTTGTATATAATCAAAAGGCCTTTTCAAAAACCCATTTTGTGAATATCCTACAATCATTTCAATCCATGAGACTCGCATTTCTTTCACATATTTTTTTCTAAAATTTCATGTGCTTTTCCAATGCTTCCACATCTCGCATACATATCTATTAGGAACTTGCAACTACAACATCAAATAATAGTCATATATCCATGATGTCTACACCATATTTCAACACTCATATTTTGGTAGAGGTTGGGAGTATGGTAGTAAAGGTGAAATGAGCACATTAGGCACTGGTGGTTACATTTGGTGAAACATTGTCAATGTTTTGGCAAAACTAAATTTCTCCAAACATGAGCCATACTACTATTAAAAGCCATTTTAACACAACTAAAAACTACCATGAAAAGGATCTATAAAAAGCGGTGTAAAAATATACCAAATTTGATGGAAGTTGGTAAAATTTAAGTCAAAATTTGAAATTTCAAATTAATGACAAATACGAAAATAAGAAAAATAGGGAAAATTACATTAAATATGTAAAACTTTAGATGTTAGGATAAAATTACAAGTAAAATTTGACAAACTTGAAAAAATAGGTAAATATTGAAAAATAAGAGATATTGGGGGATTTGGTTAATTTTTGGAAAATAAAGAGATTACATGTTATTTTATTTTTATTTTAAATTTATTTGGTAGAAAGAGATTATTGTTATTTTATTTTTATTTTTATCTTCACCGCTAGAATTATCTACACATGCATATGTAGACAATATGGAAATTGAATACAATTGTAAAGACACCATTAACAAAGGATATTAGGGGAAATGTGTTGAAGATGAAGACGCACAAAGTGTATACACCTAATTTTTCACTTTTCATCTTTCATACTTGTTACTTACAATTTCCTTTGGTCATTGATGCATCTATTTCTTGAGCAGATGCCTTAAAGGGCCTGCCAGAATGGGGTATGACTATTCACATGGTCATTATGGGTTAGAGACAATACACGAGAGAGTATCACTATGTGGTCCTAGCCTTAGTTGTCCAAGTGCATTAGTTATCCTTGTCCCTTTTTGTCTCATACACATTGCATGTTTGACACCTTACTAACATTTCACCAATTGGTACCTTGTTCATCCATTTGTTTGATCCATGACACCTCTTTTTCACTTTACATGACATTTAGCATCCCAGTCGACGTCGTGTCGCTCGTGGGCGATGGTGTCGGTGTTAGGTTTTTCCTAGCCGAAACCATCATCCACAAGCGATGGCGTTGTATATATACACACCACACTTTGACATTATGAAGGAAGGAATCCATAATCACAAGAACCAACCATTCACTTTGCTCTCTTGCACCAAATTTGTATTTGCTCACTTTTCCCTCGTTCATCTTACACTTGAGTTGGATAGGTTTGGACACTCTTCTTGGTTAGATTGCTTGCATTATTGGGTCATTTATAGTGAGTCTAGGACAAGAACTGTGTTCCCCTTCTCCACCCAATAGTGATTCTCTCTCGGTGTGCTACTTCTATGGAGAGATAGATGCATCACTGACCACCCTAGAGGTAAGTGCTCTAACTCTCTTTGTAATTTTGCATAGATTAGTTCATTTCCTTTTCCATTTCTCTATGCGAGCTTAGAATAATATAAACATCAATGTTATTTAGCATATTGTTCTTATATTATCGAGTTCCTTAGCTTTCCTTTCAATTATATTAGAATAGTATAGATTTTTCATGCTTGAATTCTCCCCCATTGATCTATATCTTTACGTAGACACAAAATCATGCACATAGAAACTATTTAGCTCTGGTCTTATACTACTATTTAGAAGGTTCTCAAGTTTATAAAGTACTAATCAATCCCACATTTTAGCCATGTTTTTATTATATTTTATTTCATATTTCCCATGTATTTTCTAGGACATATCAACCCATTTTACAATGTCCCCGACATTCTAGCCTAAAATCGTGGCACCCCACTGTACTAGGGTGCCTCGAGGTGCCCCGCTCCCACCCCGGGCATCCCGATCTATACGCAAATCCCCTTTCCCTCTTTTTTGAGTCATTTCTAGTGTTAGTTATCTTTATCTTTTTCTAATCGGCCTTGTGAGGATTAATTACAAAATTAAGCTTGAGATCCCTATAAATATAAAATTATAAGACCATAATAAGGGTCCTAGGTCACAACATTACACACTACTATCACTCCATCTAGAGTTGCATCCACATAGTGTCATGCATCAAGGCTAGGAGATCTGCATCACACACACTACATAGGGGGATTCTATTCTATTCCATGCACACATGCTATTTACATTTTCTATAGTTACTATTACTTGCTACTTCACAAAGTGTGACTAACATGAGAGCACCTAAGACACGACATGCACACACACACCAGAACTATTTCCGAGTCTCGAAATGTAGTGCATCACTCGGTGATAAGTCCACTAGTTTGGCGGTGAGGTCGGCTCTAACCCTTTCATTTGCATCTTTTATTTTTCTAGGGTTTGATACTTCTCTTTTCATTACAGGCCATTTTCCAGCTCATTCAAGTAGATCCAACACGAAAAAGGGAAGGTTCGGAACCAACTTGCAACCATACCAGTTCCAAGTTTTGAGCATTTACAGTGATCAAAGCGCCCGGATTACAAACCCGGGTGCCCCAATCATCTCAAATCTTCCAGATTTGTCCTTCGTAGGGTCCCTGAGTGTTCATCTGCACTTCCATATTTTATTTCCAGATCCGTGACACTATGTGACCATCTACGAATCAACCAACTCATTCTTCTACTTCCTTTGGCATAGTTAGGGTTTTATTTCACTTAGAATAGTTTACTTGCATTTATTCCATACTAATTTAGTTCATTTCTACAACGTTTTAGTCCTCTTAATTATATTAACTATGGTTACTATTTCTTAGCATATAGTTCTATTTTAGTTAATCATTTTGGTGAACCCGACGTCCCCTTCTTCTACCGCCTTCTAAGGTTTCGTATTCACATCTTTTTCTCCCACGACATCTCCTTATCCAGTCATGGCCCAATCTTCGTATCCTACCTATACACCTACCAAGGTCAGTAATGTAGTTACTGCTACCACCGACTTCATGCGTGTGCGTACCCAAAACCCCCCTCACTTTATCACACCTCCATCCGACTCATCCATCAATGTAATTACTACCCGCCACACTCACATTACTCCACTAGTCACTCCACCCATTTCGCTACCACCACCAAATTTGTTGTTGCTCCATTAGCTACTTCCAAAGGTTATGATATTATTGACCAGCTCAAGAATACACCCGCTAAAATATCACTTTACAACTTATTGCGCAATGTGCCAGATTTCCAAACCACACTCGAGGCTACCCTTCACGTTATTCATATCGAACATGACCACTCTACTAAAGCTTTTTCCCATCTCATTCAGTCTCTTTATAGTTTTCCTCGTTCTATCTCCTTTACAGATGATGACATATCACCCACCGCCAAAAATAACCCTTGTGCCCCGTTGCTCATTACCACTGTCATTAGCACTACTTGTATTAAGTGTGTCCTCATTGACAATGGGTCTGCCATTAACCTTTGTGCCCATTCTCTCTTACAACAATTAGGTATCAATGATAATCTCATCTCCCATAACTCCACCCTCATTCGTGGTTACGATTCTTCCACTCACACATGTCTCGACACTATATCTCTCCATATTCATGTTGACCTAAAATAATTCTTACGAATTCTACGTCCTCAATGCTTCTTTTCAATTCAATCTCCTCTTAGGCAGACCTTGGATCCATGCCATGCAAGCCATTTCCTCCACTATACATCAATGTGTCAAATTCCTTCATGATGGTTATGAACATACTATTACCACTGACCCAAAACCATTCAAATATTGTCGCATTGATCCTGCCACTTCTATGCTTGTCCCACCACCTCATCCCATTCCATATGCTAACCTAGATAAATATGATGTCAGTCAATCTAGTACACCCACCTCCAATACACCTAACATCACTTCTCCTCCCATCTCTACTCACACTTCGGCTATCATTTCACCCATTATATTTTTCCCTGCTAGTGCTCCACCTCCACCATATTTTACTTTTGCTCCTCCTTCTACTCTCGCACCCCCTACTAATGTCCTTGATAGTGCTACCTAAACTGATGATGCACATACCGACATTTCCACCAAATCTGATGATGAAGTTGATGTTGTAGAACTCACTAATGAGTCACTACAACAACTGGATTTCACCCCTCTCGATGTGGAAAATTATTATTTGACGACACATTTGTCGTTGATGTTCTAGGTGAATATCGGTTCAAAAACCCTCCATCCACTAATGCTATGGTACTATATAAAGGATATGTTAATAATGTTGATGTTGTTTCATCTTCTTCTCCACCAGAGGTAGTTTCATGACCCCCTTTCACTTGCACCTTATATATCAATCGAACATTTTGGGAACACATTCCTCTCGATCTCACTATCTCCGATACTATCTGTACACGTGATTTCTTACCTAGGTTTGACATGATGCTTGATGACATATTGTTGTCACTCCATTCACCCCACCTTTATCATAGTTATTTCCATATTATAGCCACTTATTGCTTACTATTTTTTCACTTAACAATATTTATTACATGCACTGCTCGTGGTTTGCCACTTACACTTGAACACTCTTGGCTTGATTATATTGGTGGAAAACTTGACCCACTTCATTCTTTTCTCTCATTCCCCATGCCTTTCGGCACTATCTCCATTGCTAATGATTCTTCTCCTACGCATATGTACCTAACATTTCACGTTGGTGTGCTCATGGCTTCCCACCAATTGCTTTTATGGATGAAGAATATGTGATGAATTCTTATCTCCTTCATCATAATGCATCTTTATATGATCCACCTCATTCTATCGCCTACCAAGTTTCTAACACAACTCCCACCGGTTTCGATCAAGACAATAATGATTTGCTTGATGGCATTTCCTAGTCACCTTTTTCACATTATTGTTCGAGGGGCATAAACACTATACATTCCCCCCGTCCTCATTCTAGCATAGTTTTGTTTCTCCTTCCTTTGATCCCTTGCATATAGGCATATTTATCACTTATTATCACACCCTCGTTACCCGATGACACACTCTTGTGCTTCGGTTCACACTGACTATTGAGGGATTCCCATTACACTCGAACCCCCACACCGCACTATCGATCAACACATTTACATCCTATCATCCTACACCTATACATCACATATCTTCATAGCGTTCATCATCCATATACTACACTAGTCATCATTACATATGAGTCTAGGTTCACATTCCATCTCTACATTATACTTTTCTCCTATAGTACATTATATATGTGTATAACTTTATATCTTAACACTACACATTCCATTTTCTATCTATGTCTGTTGCTACCTTTTACACACCCACACCACATCCATACATCCTATATGTTCTACATACTACACTAGATTTTATTATACATGGGTCTAGTTTTATCTATCATCCTTACATATTCTATTTTTATATACGCCTATTAGTGCATCCCATATATTTTACACACTACATAACTTACATTGCATTGTTTACAATGCACCTTTACACCCTATATTCATCGTTTGGTCATTTATACTATGTTGTCTTCTACGTGATACACTCACTACCCTATGACACACTCTAGTTCCTTAGTTCATACTCGACTTCCGAGGGTTTACCAATCAAATGGACCTTACTTTCATCATGCAACATCTTTCTCATTCAACATTCCCCACGTTAGTGACATACACCTTAGGTTAAATTGTCACCCATTCTATCATCTTGTAGTGGTATATGCTTTAGGCTAAATCACCACCTCCCTTATTATTATCATCTTGTAGTGGTATACGCTTTAGGATAAATCACCACCCTTATTCTTATCTTGTAGTGGTATACGTTTTAGGCTAAATCACCACCCCCATTTTATCATCTTGTAGTGGTATACACCTTAGGGTACATCACCACTCCCTTCTTATTCATCTTATAATGACATACACTTTAGGATAAATCATCACCCATCTTCATCCTTTCATCTTATAGTGATATATGCTTAGGGCTAAATCATCACTCTTCCATTCAACGAGTTGTGGTATATGCTTAGGCTATAGGGTCCACACACATATTCCATACATCTCATCCCTATACACTCATTCTATAGTGATATAGGCTTAGGGCTAAATCATCACTCCCCCATTTTACAAGTTGTGATATACACTTTGAATATAGGGTTCACGCACATCATCTCTTCACATGTCTCATTTCATCACCGTCACATATACATACTCATCACAATGCGCTAGATACAACCAACACTACTCGACCATTTCTTGATGATGCACTCGCTCACGCTTCTGGTTCATGCTTGATCAAAGGGAAAACAAAATGAACCTCAATGCATACATTCCATCCACTTATGGGGCATGATGCTCCTATCATTCCATCTTGCATTCCATTCCATCCATCCACAACATACTTTGCATTTTCTTGGGGCATTTACTCTTGCTTACTCATATTTTACATGTTCACTTTATTACACATGTTAGATTGATTTCTTATATGTCATTATCATACACACATGCACGTTCACATCTTTGTTTAGTGTGATCACAGATACATGACTCTACATGTGACATGGATGCTCGCCTTCTACCCTTCCTATACCAGTCACTGGGGGCATCCACATTCAGCTTATCTAGGTGCTATTGTTTCATTTTTTTACTTAGCATCTTGTTACTTATACATGCTTTGACATATTGGTTATCACTCTAACATGATAATGTGTATTCCATGTGCAACACTTGTTTTGTAGGATTACATGTTTCCATGACTACTTGTTTGTTTCTACTTGTCTCGTGTTCTTGCCATTGTATCAGTGGATTTGCCCTTTGCTTGTGTGCACACTTATTTGTTGTTTGTGGCCATGATGGCCTTACGTTTCTTGTGACATCGTGAGTGATGTCCCATGTTTGAAACCCACTTTGTGTGGTCTACTTGTTTTATTGCGTATTTACACTACTTTGCTTGGTATTTTTTACATTGTTTGCGTATTTTACACTTGTCTTATTGCATGCATGATTTTTGGACTAACACTTGTTTTGGCTAGCCATCCCCTTTTGTGTGCACCTTGGTATCTACTAAGCATTTCCCTTTCCCCATGCAGGGAAGATTTCTATAGGTTAGAATGCGGTTGGGTCCTCTTTTAGGGCTGCATTCTCCTTTTCACGATGTCACATGCGCCCCAAAGAGGGGGCGCCGATAAAAATAACACACCGCTACAGGAACTTGCCTTTACTAACCATACAAGTACACTACACACAACAACTACACACACATTCCGCCCTAGGTTCACTCTCATCACTTTTTATGCACATTTTTCATCTTTAGAATCCACGCTCCTCTACATTTATCTTTTTGTCACTCCACGCTTGAGTCTAGTCCATCGACACGTCTTCTTCTACACTCTACATGGATATTAGGTACACATCTCTATCCACCTTATGTTCTTGAGCGTTTCATTCACCAACATAAAGTAGGGGAAAATTTAGACACAAAATCATGCACTTTAGACAATATTTAGCTTGATATTATACTACTATTTAGAAGGTTCTCAAGTGTACAAAGTACTAATTAATCCCACCTTTTGGCCATATTTTTATTATATTTTATTTTGTCTTTCCCGTGTATTTTCTAGCACTTATCAGCCCATTTTACAACTTCCCGACATTCTAGCCCAAAATTAGGGAGCCCCAGACCAGTATTGGGCACCCCGAGGCGCCCTGCTCCCACCCTGGGTGCCTCGATCTATGCAAATCCCCTTTCACTCCTTTTTGAGTCATTTCTAGTTGTTGGTCATCTTTATCTTTTTCCTAGTCGGCCTTGTTGGGATTAATTACGAAATTAATCCTGAGAGCCCTATAAATATAAAGTTATAAGACCATAATAAGGGTCTTAGGTTATAACATTACACACAATTATCACTCCATCTAGAGTTACATCCATTACATCACTTACATCCACATAGTTCCATGCATCAAGGCTAGGAGATCTGCATCACACACACTACATAGGGGAGGGATTCTATTCTATTCCATGCACACATGTTATTTACATTTTCTATAGTTACTATTGCTCGCTACTTCACAAAGTACGACTGACATGAGAGCACCTAGGGCATGACATGCACACACACACCAGAACTACATCCGGGTCTGAAATGTAGTGCAACGCTCAGTGATAAGTCCACTAGTTTGGCGGCTGAGGTCATCGACCCATTCATTTGCATCTTTTATTTTTCTAGGGTTTGATACTTCTCTTTGCATTGTAGGTCATTTTCCACTCATTTGGCAGATCCAACATGACAAATAGGAAGGTTTGAAACCAACTTGCGACCATACTAGTTGTAGGTTTTGAGCATTTACAGTGATCAAAGCACCCAAATTACAAACCAGGGCACCCCAGAGCACCCCAATACACTCCCGGATGCCCCTGGTCATCTTAGATTTGTCCTTCATAGGGTCCCTGAGTGTTTTTCTGTACTTCCGAATTTTTTCCCGGATCCGCGACACTATGTGACCATCTACAACAACAAGCTAAGTCATTCTTCTACTTCCTTTGGCATAGTTAGGGTTTTATTTCACTTAGAATAATTTACTTGCATTTATTCCATACTATTTTAGTTTAATTTCTACAATGTTTTAGTCCCCTAATTATATTAACTAGGGTTACTATTTATTAGCATATAGTTCTATTTTAATTAATCATTTTCCCCATCTACTAATATCCTAGAAGGTTACTCTCCTCTATCTTGACTGTGGGCCTTGGAGACCACGGGTTGACCTAGTGTAAGGATTATTTCCCTATGGATATATGACCTTAGCACTCATCGTAGCCCCTTTAAATCAACCCATTATATGTCAATTCATGTGTGTCTCTTATTCGTTTCCTCAATACCCTTGTAGAATAGAAGACTTAGGAGTGTAAGCCATTGAGATACATTCTTGGCCTGCCATACATTTCTGGTGAACCCAACGTGAATCCTACAAGCCTCCCGATCAATAAAACCTCATTAAAATCATCCATCTCTAAATTTGATCTCATTTTGAACCACCTAAAATCAAAGAATTCTCATAAACTAGTCACCACAGACACCATTGTCTAAGGGCGATCCTGTATTTTTGGCATTTTAGTTTCCAAATATCTTCAACCCCTATGCAAACTTACTTGCATGGTTAATCACTTATATCATCCAAAAAAATTCTAGATGCTATTGGCCCTTATGTAGTTTCTTGCACAGCTCATTGTGTTTGTAAGCTCCATCTCAAGACCTGCTCTCAGCCATATCATCACTCCATCATGGAATATCCGGGGTTGGGGTCTTTTAATTATGTTGTGCATACATTTCCTAAATCCTTTCATCTTGAATATGAATTTCCATTTTGCATGGACTATTGTGTCATAAGAGCTCTTAGAAAGAAGCCATATACCCATTACAATGGCCCATTCAGGGATGATGAAGAAGAAAATCAAAATGGCAATACTTCTGATCATCCTTTTGAGATTTAGAAATTCCTCACTCAATTTCCTTGATACAAAGATGAACCAAAATAAATGTTTAGCAAACGTCTCCTCGAATTTGTCTCCAAGCAACTTGACAATAGGGTAGAAAAAGGGAAAGTTACTAAATTAGGTTCATCTAAGAACACCTCTAATTCTAACCCTACCAACCTCATTCTCCAACTTATTGATAGGATGAATCAATAGCAATCCGCTACTACAGCTCAATTCCTTCAAATGCAAGCCAACATGGCTCAACTAGTCAATTACCCTATAATGGGCTCTTGGGAACCATGTCCCCTCTTCCAAATGGGCCTAATGGGGTTCCCATCACCCAACCCTCTATCCAAAACAAAGTCTTAAGAATAGTCCAACAATATCCTCTAACGCACCTTACATTATTAGCATGGATATTGGTGACATTTCTCCTTCTATCTCCTATGATGGGTCCATTAATCCCACCCTTCACATTAAGGCCTTTGGTAACATTTACAAGGAATGGATCAGAACCAATTCATATGTTGTAACCAAACTCCTAGCTAAGACTCTCATTAGAGATGCTTTGGATTGGTATCATACTTTACCTCCTAATTCCATAGTTGAGCTAGAGTCCTTGGTGACAACCTTGGTGAACAAATTTCAATATCATGATCTACTTGAAAACAACATCAATGATTTCATTAACTTCCAACAATCTAAAAATGAATCAGCACAAGCTTTCATCAAGCATTGGAAGACCCTATCTACACGAGCATAACATAATATGCCTAATGATAGCCTCTTCTATCTTTTCTTACAAGCTCTTAAACCTCGCCTTTAGTACAAGGTGAGGTCCTTTTCTCCCACCTCTTTAGAAGAAGCCTTTGAATAAGCTAAAAGGTAGGATTATCTCATGCGAGAGTTCAAGAAATATCCTCCTAAGATGTAACCCAACAAACAAGTCCAAATCCTCCAACATTCTAAGAACAAGAATGTGACAAACTACGGAGTCTCTGATACTCTACCTCTTGTCGCTCCTTTGAATATGATTCTTCTCAACATTGATCAATGAACTAACAACAAAAATCAGCCTAGCTATCATGAACGATTGAGTAAGGAAGAGCTAAAACGTCGCTTACCTAAGCCTTTCACCATGATCTTAGATCTTTCTTGACATGTCCCTTAATGGCACGATGAAATTAAATTATGTTGGTGGTATGCTAATCAGGGTCATTCTCATGCATTACGAATGACTATCATCAAATTTTTCATAGGTTCCAAATTTTACCATGATGCCATCACTTGAGAGTGTTTGATCAAGAAGCGATCAAAGCCCATGATGTGGCTCAAGAAAAGAGTTATAAAAGCAAGAACATACTACAACTAATGTAGTTGACACAGACTATCCTCCTAAAAATATGGTTGCAATTAATGATGTGAAGTGTGTCATAGCTTATGTAGAGCCTAAATACCCCACATCTTTCCACCCTTGAACTCACAAAGTTATATATCCCTCTCTACCTTAAAACCAAGATTCCCAAAGTAAATATTTGCCTCCTCCGAAGCCATTGACCCTCGTGTGAAAAATCTTCTACATGACCGATGACACCTGAAATTGTTTCTCTAGATACAAACACCATCGACCCTATGAAAATAAAACTTGCAGAGTTGATGGCATAAAGGATTATAAAAACAATTTCAGAAGTCTCTTTAATCACACCTAATTTTTTTAGCTATGTTTATGAGGATTCCCATCACTCCCATCCTACTGCACAAATCAGTCATGATGAATGGGATCCTCTTTAAAAACTTTCCCAAATTTCTAGTCAAGTTTCCTTCTTAGAAATCATGTGTATGTCACCTCACCACCGTGAGCATCTCATGAAAACTTTATTTAACATGAACATCCCCTTTCCTCCTTTAGGAAGAGTCATGCATTGCATGAATAAGAAGAAAGCATCTTCCAACAGCGTGAGGAGCTCTCCATTCATACCAACCTTACCATGGATGTTCACTCTTGCATTTGTTTCCCAATAGCCTCCATGATCCCTAATGAGCTCTTTCTTCGTGTAGATGATCCACCCCTTTTCATTTTAGTTCATATTGGTCACACTACAATCAAGCGTGCTCTCATTGAAGGAGTCAACACATGTGTGGCCTCATTAGATTTCATTAAGGCTCTTGGTTACTCCATAGATAACTTGAAATCTACACATACCACTTGTCAAGGGTATGATCACCGACAGATGCCTCCTATGGGGTGTATTTGGTTACCCATCACCATCCCTCCTAGAATGTCCATGTCAAATTCATGATCTTCAACTTTCCTCTATCTTATAATATTCTCCTCGGATGACCTTGACTCATCGCATATGTGCCATTGCTTCTTCGCATGTCAATGTGTCAAGTTCACTCACTAAGCCATTATTTAATAGATTCAAGGGGACTCTAATCCTTGGAACTATGATAAGCTCCAACAAAAAGGGACATACAAGCTCCCAACACTTTGGATGAATTATCTCCTACTCCCTTCCGAGAATATCAACATTTTAACTATCCTATAGATTCTCTTCACGATAATGTCAGTCATCCCAAATTGTTCGTACACACCTCCTAATCTCTTGGAATTTGATGACAATGATCCCAATGATACCAATCTCATAATCAATACTTTTAATTTTCTTGAGATTATCATATCCCAGTTACCTCCTTCCTTATGGCCTCATTCTCACAAGAGGGAGCCTTCAGTTCTCACAGTCATCTCACATACACCGAAACTCCCACTAGAGTATGTGATCTCGACTAGATACCATAGTCAATTCTTGTGTAGTGAATGCCTCTACATCATATTACAATTATTGTTACACATTAGATGATCCCCATCCGGCTTGCTATAACCATATTCATGATAGTGAAGTCTTGCATTACCAAGAAACACTTCACATCAAATTCACTCATGATGTGAACGTCATCCTAATACAAGAGGAATCCTTAAGTGTAGTTAATACTTCTTCCCAACCGATGCCCAAGCCTCGTAATACTTCACCAACTACAACTCCATGTGCTACTATCGACCTACCCGAATCATTTTCCCTTACAATAGCTATTGGTAGGAGAAAATGGCTAAGTAATAGCCATGCACAAGAGTTGGACATTACACGAAAGGGCATGCGTGTGCGAGGAGGAAGCATAAACATGACAATGTATGGAGGTGCATGCAATCTTTGGTAACAAGTTGGCATGCAAGGCTTGCATGCATACATGTAGAACATTAGGGACTTAGCCAATTTTAGATGAAGTGCTAAAAATATACAAAAGTGGAGGATAACTTAGCACACATACAAAGGTTATAAATAAGGAATCAAATGCAAACAAGGATGGAGATGACACATGAAAGTAGGCTATTAATAGGATTAAAGCAGGATAAAGCATGGAGCTATTTATAGCTCAATCTATTGTTAAGACAAGTTGAAAAAGCATGCGGGTTATTATTAGAACTTGCCTATTATTAGGAAGGATGAATGTAATCGGTGAAGGGAAAGTCCCCACCATGTATAAATAGGTGTAGATTCTTGTATTTAGTAGTTCTAAGTAATATTTTAAGTAGTAAGTCAATGCAAGAATATGTATAATCACTATGTGAGTGCGCATGCATGCAGTGCATGGATGTATTGGAGCATGAATATAATCGATGTTATGATAATGAGTAATTTTTGTTGTGATGAATGATGGTGTTTACATTGCAAGGATTACTATGTCTGAATATGGCTTGATGAGTATTCAAATCTTATTAGTCATTATCTATGAATGATTTCCTTATTATATGTGTTTCCATTATTATTATGCTATATCTTCTTTCAGTTGTATTTGCAATAGTTATGATGAATATGCATGTCTAACATCCTATTAAGCAAACAAAGGAGGGACTTAATGATTGTGTGTACTTTGGGTGAGCTTCTAGACTTATCTAGATGAAATTCCAACATGCCTAGCTAGGTGTTGGTAAACAAAAGACTACATTTTGGTTCTGTTGTTGGGATATTTTTTCTATCTGCTCATCAAGATGTGGCATGCACATGAAGTTTCGGGTATCCTTGGAGAATATTGAGTTGTGGGTATATGATGTCCAGAACGTGTTTACTCAAAGATAGAACACTAGAACTAATTTTAATGCACACAAATGGGTGGAAGATAACCTCTATGACTACTTTTATGAGACGTTCTTCAACTTATTTCCAGGTAGAATTTTACCAAAGACCCACAACGTACATGTAGAACAGGGGGTGTCTAGATAGGAAGAAAGAAAAATTGTACACTAAGAAAACCATCAAGTGCTCGCCGATTTGGATGAACCTTGGAAAAGAGTTGTAGATCACTTGATGGGAAGGTGTGATATGTAATTATACTTTGGAGTATGTGATTTTAACATACTCACGCCCAAAGGAAGCAAAGTTTTCTTTCTTACATGAATCGAGGGGATTATATATAAGCATCCTACCTTTAACAATAGAGATCTTGATGATTGAACTTGGGATGGATAATTTACTGATGACAAGCTAACACCCCACCACGCACAAGGGAAGGAGACATATTTGGGAAGGATAACATCAATCCAAGTGGAAGAAAGAGAGAGAGAAGAGGGATGACTTAGGTTTAATGATGTGTGATAGAGGGCAATTGAGGAGGCACTGAGATCAAGAAGAATGATGACTGACGAAAGTGATGAGAACCTTGTAGAAGGTGAGGGACCGCAAGATCATGTCCTTTCTACATTAGGAAAGAGTAGCAGGAGATCCCCTTCGACATCTGATGAGAGTGAGTTTGAGGAGAGAACGAGAACCGTTGCACGCATGTGACCCCGTTTATACCCATAGCCCTTACAAATGGTGTTTGGAATATAGAAGTTGTTGTAGAAGATCATCATAGTGAGGGTGAGCAAGAAGGTAATCGGGTTTCACCATGTTGGGTAGGAGATACTAGTAGGAACATATTGGTATCATCTCAGGACGCATGATAGATTACAGGACGTGTAAATGGTAATGCAACAGGTGCTCGTGTTTGGACAAAGTTTGTTTAGAACTAATTTGGTAGGCGCATCATTGGGACAAAGCAAAAGGCGCTACCAATTGGGAGTAGTACCCTTGGTAGTGTTATAAGATAAATGATTGGTGTACATTTTAGAATGACCACAATAACACTATGTAGTTCTTTAATAGGCGTCCTAGGTCATGGTGGGAGGCTTCAAAGGTTTAGGACAACCACCGCATAAAGGTAATCCGGGTGGAGGATCAAGTTTAGGATCTAGCCCCGCTCTAAGACAAGGGACAAAACAACCATTACAACAACCACAACAATAGACACCTTGTATTTTCATTGAGATGTATCTTAATTTTCCTAAGTATAAAGGTGTAGAAGACGTAGTTGAACATGCACATAAGTGTGAGTTATTATGGAGAACTAAGGATATAACAACTCATGACAGGAAGGAAAGTCAATTTTACACCACACTTCAAGGGCATGCACACGGTTGGTACAAGAAAATATGATCCACATCGATCAGTTGATTGTGATGCATTGTGCACCACCTTTTTAAATGAGTTTCATATCTCTAAGTTTGAGCAATAGAGCATTAACACATTGAAGTACATCAAACATGGTCTATCCGAGAATGTTCGGAATATGATGTATGTTTTAAGACCTTGTTGTCTACACTTTTATGATATTCATCAAAACCATCATGTGCAATGGTTTGTAGGGAGCTTGTCAACACCATTACAGAGAGCACTTTCACATAAGACAATTATTAATCTGTACGAAGCCTTGGAAGCAACGCTGCATTGAAGCAAGAAGAAGTGTTTACATAGGGGTAAGTAACTTCCTTGAAGCCCAAATAACAACAATGGCCTCTAAGTTGGAGAAGTTATCTATAAATTCGACACATGAGACATATAGTGGGTTATGGTGCACAAATTTCGAGGTTAAAGGACATACAAAGGATAGTTACCCATACAAGAATGTGTGCATGTTGTTGACATCTTGTGAAATATTTCATAAGAATCATGATGTCCAAAATCATCCACTTAGAATAATGTATCCATATATTGCAGAATTTGTGATGCTTATACCCATGACATAGTCGATTTCCATTTGATTGATCATATCCACGAGGCATATGAAACAGGGTTAAGCCCGACCACCGTGGTAAGTATCTCTCAAGTGCAAGAAGGGCATACTAGTGAAGCACACTAATGCAATTGGAAGTTTCAGAGGAGGATTCATAAGCAATGGCCATGATGTCCATGGAAAGTTTGCATGGGGGACATATTATACATATGGATCACTTGATCATTATCAATGTGAGTGTCTAAAGAATTAGGTATGCATATACTGTGGGAAGATGTACAAAGTGGAGGATTTTCCATATCTGTATGCCTTTATGTGTAAGAACAATAAGAAGGAAAAAGGCACGACTATGATGAAGGTGGAACTTGCAAAGCATGAACAATGGGCACCTAAGAATACGGTTTAGCCTAAGCTTCAACTTTGTATTATTTACTACGCACATAGAAGTTACACATGCGTGTGAGAAGGGCAAGGCAAGACCTTTCATCAAATGGGAAGAGGTAGTACATGTAAAGTGTTTTAATGCATCTCATCGAAGGAGGTGTATCAGAAAGTATTTGGTTGTGAGAGAAATTACAAGGTGATATCCAACACTTGAAAGAGTAAGCATACGAGAGGGAACATGTGCATGGTACTAAAATCCTTTTGAAGGATATTTATGACCTTAATGAAGTATGCAAGATGTTGAGGCAAGATAACATCATCCATTTGTTGGGAGAATGGTTACGAGATAAGGTACTACATGCTAGTATAGAAAGAGAGTGCCGATCCTTCATCCTAATCTGCCACCACATGACTATGAACATGACAAAGATATCACACCTGGATGCGGTGCTAAATGGTTGGTTAGTGAGTAATATTCTTATAGGCGAAACACAAAATTCAATGTCCTCACCCTTGATGCTTGGAACCAAATGGGAAGGCCACTATTATAGCCATCCTCAAATGTGTTGTATATGGCTAATAACACAATTGCCATTGGGGTCTTTGAAGGATGTTTTGATCACTATTTAGGGAGCAAAATTTATAGGTTATTTTGAACTGTTGGAGTTGGCGGAAGAAAATAACTTCCCAAAGTTGCTTGGATGACCTTGGTGCTATGCTAACAATGCAGACTTGCACTTCAACAAAAGATATAAGTTTTAAGAACAAAGATGAACATGTTGTGATTCCTCTTGATGATATGAAGGCTACGCCCTATATAGAGCATATAAATGAAGAATATATTAATTGAATCTATGAAAATACAGTGCGTGACCTTGATAACAAGGTGCCAACAAAGGAAGGTGTACTTCATTGGGAGGATGCATAGTCTATTAATGATACAACTAGTGTGGCTTGTGACAATTAGGCCCATGACATATACAAAATGGTGGGTCATGAGGTATGAGGGTGATTCACTAGGATGATAAGGTCGTGTATAGTTAGGTGGTTGGGTAAAAATAACTTGCTAAAGTATACATGAGAGGAAAATCTCAAGTCATTCTTGCCAACAATAGAAGAACAATGACACAATGAAGGTGATAGGAGAAATATAATGGTATATACATTAAACAGACTCAGTAATGTGTCTTTGATGGGCCACACATAAAGATAGTTTATTATGTTATTGCAAGATCAAAATAACCTTTTTGAAAAGGTTTGCAAGAAATTATCTCCCCTCTTTGGTACATGAGTACGATGGAAAGAACCCTCCTCTGGTACATTTTTACAACTACAAAAGGAGTTGGGTACAAGGGCAAGAAGCATTTTTGCCATCTCTATGGGTACACAAATTTTACTCTAGTTTTTTCAGATGTGTGTGAGCTTGGTATGTACATCTTGAGTTAAAACAAAAGACAACAAATTGACATGACCTTATTGAAGGTATTTATGTACGCACCCAAAATTACACGTGCTACATTGTCAAAAAAAGATTACAAAAGGTCCCCAATGATGATTCATATCCTTTCATAAGGTGTTCGAGTTCCTAAACCCATTCACAATATATATTTGTAGCCTAGACATCCCTACTTAGCCTCTGCATGCTTTCTTCTAGCTTCCCACCCTTTTATGCATGTTTTGACCTTAAGTGTCAAACTGTCGCCCTGCATGGAAGCTTTTTGCAACTACTCCCAAGATAGGGCGGTGATTTTGTGACCACCGCCCTGCTAGACGGTGGTAGTTTTGTGCTTGTCACCCCGGGCATGGTGGAGGTCCCCTGCGTGTTTTTTCCGAAACCTTCATGCAAAAATTAGACACGCGTGATTTTAGTTAACTTCACTTCCAAGGCGTGTTTGTGAACCAAATTAGCTAAATTTAGGCTTGATTGCATGGTCTTCTCTCCCTCTTCTATTTTTAAATAGATTTAATCAATTTGAACTGCCTCTTCACCCAATGAGTTGGCACACCAAGGTGTCTTATGTGTGTGAGTTCACAACCCAACCAATTTGTTATATAACCATTGCTTGTTCTCAAGCAAAACCTAGAGAAAATTTGTATTCTTGTTATTGCAAAGCTACTGCCTTTCTTGCTGGAAATTGTCAAAGCCAATCTTAGTTCAATTGTGCTTGCATTCTTCCACTTGCATTGCTTCCTAGTCTACCAATCCAAGATGTTGTTACTCCCGCATCTTTCTTCTTCTTGTTGTTGCATTCCCATCCATTGGACTCATGTGGACACAAAGATCGAAGGATAAACTGAGGGGACAATATTCACACAACCAAATTTTCCATTGTTCTTACATATCTAGGTTGGAGGTGTTGTTTGTTTGCTCCATTCATTCAAATTGTCAATTCCAAATTTATCATCTCAAAGTTCATATCAATTACAGTTGAGAAATTGTTTCATTGTTTCAATTATCAAATAATTACATAGATCAAATCATATTAGAAAGCTTTCTCTTCAATATTGTCAGGGAAGTTGTAGGGAATAATAGCTTCATTGAAGTTGTGATTTATTCTCTACCTCTGAGGTAGGATTGAGGGTTTTGTTAGAAAGATTCAATTGATTAATTAGTTTAGATTTAATTCACAAATGCACAAGAAAATAGCCACATCTGGCTGCTTTGTTTGTTTAGGATTTATTTGTTTAGAGTAAAAGTAATTGTTGTTTGTAATTATGATGTTTCAGTTTTGTTGATTTATTTAGGTTAGTTTCCTTTTAGCATTAGCTTAGATTGCTAATTTCATATTGGTTAAATTGGACACTTCAAACTAGTTTAGCATTTAGAATCAACTAGGTAATCAAGCCATAGGGAATTTACGCTACCTGTTCATAGCCTTTAAATCTCCCCTTTTCCGATTTAGCTACTAGGAATTCACACTACCAACTCTTAGTCACTGATTCTCCTATAGCTAGTCAACTACAACATTTCCACATTGGCTGCCTCGACACGACCTTGGGGAGTCGAGTGTGGTTGAAGGTCACATGTTGATTTTCATCCGTAAAATATTCTTCACACTTTTGATTATTTTTCTACTAAGCCTCCAGTTCATGAAGGCTTTCATATTATAAGGCACATCACATTGGGGGATAACAAGAAGGTAGAGGAGCTCATGGTTCGATTGTTTGGTGAATTTGATGCTAATGAGCATGAGGACTAATAGAAATGAATAAACATAGTTGAGACGTGTGTGGAAAGAGAAAGAGAAGGGAAAACTTGTTTAACTCATAGATGATGAGGAGTTGAGGACTTGGACATAAAGCACATGGAGGGTGCGGGTGGTGATGGATTCTACGGGTGAGTAGGAATGTTCATAGCATGTGCCTTTGAAGACTAAGAATGTTAATATTGGGACCGAGGATACGCCTAAGGAGGCCTTTATTGGTGATTATTGGTCTGAACCTGAAGTTGTGAAGATTATTGAGTTGCTACGTGATTTTCAAGATCTATTTCCTAGGGAATATCATAAATTTAAGGGCATATACATCCATAATTGGGGGAAATGAGAATTAATCTTAAGAAGGGTGTGCAACCGGTTAGGAAGAAGCCTTACCAAACGAATCCCAATTTGCGCGTGAAGGTAAAAGAGGAAATTAATATATGCTCAAGTTAGGTATTATTAAACCTATTAAGGAATCTTAATGGATAAGACCCATGGTGATTAACATCAAGAATGATGGTCAAATAAGAATATGTGTTGAATATAGGGTCCTCAACACTTCATGTTTCATATATCCTTTTGCTTTACGTCATTCATTGAAGAAATCTTGGAAGTGTTAGTAGGGTGTAAAATCTATTCCTTCACCGATGGATTCTCTAGGTACCATCGGTGAGGATTGTGTATGAAGATAAGGAGAGGACCACCCTTACTGCAACTAAATGGGGAAGCTTTACATACACCATCATGCCCTTTGCGTTCAAGAATGCATCAATAGTGTTCTCAAGCATAGTTCAAACTTTTCAAGATTTTATTCATAAGTTTTTACGGTATACTTGGATGATTGGACTATGTCTGGGTTGGTGAAAGATCATTGTGACAACTTGAGGTTGATGTTTGAAATATGTAGGCAACTTAGCATCTCTTTGAGCATCAAGAAGTGCATTTTTACAACCCTTTGGTACTTTACTTGGCCATATTATTTGTAAGGAAGGATTATTGGTGGACCCACTAAGATTGCAATTATTTTGGGTCTAGAGGAACCTACCAACTAGAGCAAAGTGCATGGGTTCTTAGGGCATACCGTTACTATATAGAAAGTTCATTAAGGGATATGCCAAGATTCTTGCACCCTTGAAGAGTTGTTGAATGCCAAAGGAAATTTTCATTGGGGCGATGCTCAACAACATGATTTTAATACATTAAAGGAGAAGCTAACCACCGCACCTATCTTACACATCCCTTCTTAGAAAAATTCTTTCCATGTACACATGGATTCCTCTAAAGTATGGCCTTTGGCACATCTTAGCATAGCTAGGTGAAGGAAATGTGGATCATCCCATATGTTTTGTGAGCAGAAAGTTGACGCTGACTAAGTAAAATTATACAACTATGGAGCACAAGGCCTTATCCATGATTTATGCACTTGATAACTTTCAACAATACTTGTTGGCCACACCATTCATATTTTATATAGATCATATGGCATTGAAGTACTTGGCCAATAAGCTAGTTGTGCAAGGGCGCATGTGTCGTTAGATTCTCTTATTTCAGGAGTTTGATTTCACGGTTATAGTAAATTAAGTAAGAGAAATTTAGGGCCCGATTATTTATCAAGGATTAACTCTAGAGATGACCCGCAGAGCATAGAGGATATTAAATGCAAGATGTACATTTGTTTAGATTGAACTATGTGATAACATATTTATAAGACATTGTAGTGTTTTTGTGTATTGGAATTGCACTTGAAGGTATGAAGACTTTGGAAAAGAAGAAGCTTTTTATCCATGTAGTGTCATATCAACTCATTGAGGATACTGTATAAGATGGGTAGATATAAGGTCTTATGTAGATGTGTGTTAGAGCATGAGCATGAAGCCATCATGGAGGAAGTGTATGGAGGAATAATTGGAGGACACTGTGTCTTTGGTGAGACCATAGAGTGCAAGATCTTAGTGGTTGGATTATGGTGGGAAACATTATATAAGGATACAAAGCCATTTTTAAGGCTTGTGACCATTTTTCGAGGATAGGAAAGCCAGAAACCGTGATGAGTTGTCACTGCTCCCTATAACAAGCACAAAGCCATTTGAGAAGTGGGTCATTGATTTTGTAGACTCCATTACACCACTTGTGCCTGGACATGTGCACACTATATCATCACATGTACTAATTATTTGACAAGGTGGGCAAAGGCCGCCTATAAAGGATTGTCCTACAACAACAAAAACTAGGTTTCTATGGGAAAATATCATAAGTAGGTATGGATGTCCATTAAGCCTTACAAGTGATAGAGGAACTCATTTTTGAATGAGACTATTAGAATTTTGCTAGCATATTTTATGGTGGTGTACCATAAGACTACCCCTTATCACCCACAAGCAAATGGAACTGCTGATACCTTCAACAAGATTTTGGGACAAAATTTGACAAATATTTGTGATTTTGGAAGGAAAGATTGGGATGATAAGATATCAACAGTATTGTGGGCATATAGAACAACCTACAAGAGGTTGAATAAGGCCACACCCTTTTAGTTGGTGTTTGGCGCAGAGGAAATACTACCTGTGGAATTTATGTTTTCATCCCTATGTATTGCCTGTAGGATGACTAAATGATGAATAGTCAGTTGAAGAGCACATTAACAAACTGATGTAGTTGGATGAGAGATGTGTTATTACGTGATGGAGTCAAAAGACAAAACAAATAAAACATAAGGCTGATATGACATACATATTAAGAAGAATTATTTTATAGTTAGAGGGATGGTGTTTTTGTATGATTTAAATTTCGTACGCCATCCTAGGAAGTTGAAAGTGCATTAGTTAGGACCATTTGTAGTGTTAGAGATATTGGAATTAGGCACATATCCATCAAGAGATAGTGGATGACACCATTTTTCTTTAGATTAGATTTCCTTTTCCGTTGTGTTTTTCTTTGTTGTGTTTTATTGTAATAAATGTGTTCACGTGTAGGGGCTGATTACTTCTTGTTAGATTGATGTGTAGAGGATCACACATATTTTAAGTGTGGGGTGAGGTGGTGTGCAAGTGCATGCTAGGGAATATGTGATATTGGTATATCTTATTAGGTTGGTGTTGGAGCGCGCAATGGTACGGGTAAAAAAAAATTGGTTCACGATGTGGAAAGATAATGCACGAGAGGAAAAATATTTTAGTGCATAGGTGCTTAAATTTGTTGGTGCTTGAAGGTATATCAAATTTCTCAGTATGATGGATATTGTTAGATTTAAAACCACACGATAGAGATGACCGCATAGTGTAATGCGAGGGAGACAACAACATGATAAACTACTTGCAATCAATGCAAAGGAAGAATGTGGGTGGTGTAGGGAGAGACACACAAGAAGGTTTGTAGCTTAGGAAGTAGTAACACACTGAAGGTTGTGGATCGCCATGTGTGAAAGAGAAAATTGTGTGAAAAATAAAAAGTGATTTTAACGCAAAAAGTGGCGGTAGTTGAGGAACAATAAATACGAAAAAATGGGAAAAGCTATAAATAGTGCGTGAGCAAAGTTATTTTTACCTTTCCTTTGATAAGTTTGTGTGATTGAAAAGTGAAAGTGTGAACTAAGATATTTAAGACACGGCATTCAGTGAGAGCTCCTTCGGTGGAAGTAGAATGTGAGTAAAAGGCGTGGAGACAAGAAACAATCTAGGATTAGGGTTCGAAAGCAAGGGTTTGAAGAGTGTGAGTTTGTGGAGCATAAGTGTAGTCACAAAATCATGTACTTTAGGCATTATTTGGTCCAGGTCTCATACTACTATTTAGAAGGTTATTAAGTGAAGAAAGTATTAAATATTCCCACCTTTTGGCCATCTTGTTTTACTTTTTATTTCATCATTCTCGCTCATTTTTACATACATACCCGATTGTTTCGGCACTTTCCCATCATTTTAGCCTAAACCGGGTGCCTGGACTATATTGGGGTGTCCCGAGGCATCTCGGTCCCGCATGGGGTGCCCCGATCCTTGATTTACTTTCCTGCCTCTTTTTGGGCTCTTTCTAGCCATTTTTCATCCTAGTCTATTTCCTAAGTAGGCCATGTTAGGGCTAATTATGAAATTAGAGCAAGAGATCCCTATAAATATAAAGTTATGAGACCATAATGAGGGTCTTAGCATCACTTACTACTATCAATCCATCTAGAGTTACATCAATTGCATCACTTGTATCCACATACTTCTATGCATCAAGGCTAAGAGATCTGCATCAACACACACTTCATAGGGGAGGGATTCTATTTTATTCCATGCACACATACTATTACATTTTCTACATTTAGTTATTGCTTGCTACTTCACAAAGTGCGACTGGCACAAGAGCACCTAGGGCACGACATGCACACACACACACACCGAACTACATTTGGGTCTGAAATGTAGTGCAACGCTTAGTTTAGTAAGCCCACTATTATGGCAGCTGAGGTCAGTTTGACCCATTCATTTGCATATTTTATTTTTTTAGGGTTTTGATACTTCTCTTGTCTCTTGTAGGTCTTCAACTTCATCTTTCTACATTCAGTACATTTGGCATAGTTCAACGAATCCAGTGCGATAGGAAGTGAAGGTTACAGAGCATCTTCCGACGTAGAAAGAATCAGGTTTTGAGATTTTTCGAAACCAGGGCACCTATTTTGCCATATCGGGGTGCCCCAGCCCTCCCCAGCACTCTAGTTTGCTCAGATCTTCTAGATCCACTCTTTTCGGGACCTCTGTGTAGCCATTCCAACTTCTATATTTTCTGTCAGACTTGCGACACCCTGCGACAGTCATCCATAATCAGTTGAGTTCATTCCTTACCTTCATCTTGCATATTAGGGTTTTATTTCTACTAGTTCAATCATTTTAGTCACTTCATATTACTTTAGTGCATTTATTTACAACATTTATGTCCTCCTAGATTAGATTAACTATTATTACATTTCCCCATTTTAGTTAATTTTAGTTAATCATTTTGGTGAACCCCATGCTTTAACACCTCCTTTTCACTCATGTCATCCCTTATCAAGTAATGGATCAATCTTCTTATCCTACTTACACACCCACTAAGGTCTTAGGTATAGTCACCATTGTCATTGATTTCATGCGTGTACGCACCCAACATCCTCCTCGTTTTATCACACCTAAGGCTAATCCCACCATTAATGTTGTTTCCACTCATCCTACTCCACCAATGGCTCCACACACCTCTATTCCACCACCCATTACACCAGCCTGCTCCTAGTACCACCTCTAAGGGCTATGACATTGTTGAACAACTTAAAAATACGCCCGCTAAGATATCTCTCTACGATTTATTGTGTAATGCACCTGACTATCATAACACATTAGAAGCCACCTTTGTGTTATTCATGTCAAATGTGATAACTCTAAGGCTTTTACACACCTCATCCAATCTCTTTGTAATTTACCCCATGTTATCTCTTTCACCAATGAGGATATGTCGCCCTTTGCTAAAAGCAATCCATGTGCTCCTTTTCTCATTACCACCGTCATTAGCACTACTTGCATCAAGCAAGTTCTAATTGATAATGGATCCATTGTTAATCTTTGTGCTCATTCACTCTTAAAACAATTAGGTATAAGCGATACCCTTATTTCCCATAATTCTACTCTCATTTATGCGATACGATTCTACCACCCACACATGCTTAGGAACCATTTCATTACATGTTCGGGTTGGACCTAAAATTGTTCTCACTAAATTTTACATCATTGATACCTCCTTTCAATTCAATCTCTTGTTAGGCAGACCATGGATTAATGCAATGCAAGAAATTCCTTCTACTATCCACCAATGTGTGTCAAATTTTTACATGAGGGATACAAACACACTATTACTGTTGATCCCAAGCCATTCAAGTACTATATATGACATATAGACCCTATCACTTTATGCCCATACCACCTTCATAACGTATTCCATATGCTAGTCTTGACACATATGACATCGAGCAATCTAGTGTCTCACAATCACCTACTACAACCATCAACACTCCTGCTATTTCTACTCACACTATGACTATTATTTCACCTACAATATTTGTCCCTGTAAGTGTCTCCCCTCCACCAGTTGTGGTTCCTTCTACTCTGCTAACTATAAAACCACTTACTAACATACTTGATAGTGACGCACAACACATTGATGCTCAAACTGATGCTTCAAAGACTCTGACGACAAGGTAGATATTATCAAACTCACAAACAAATCATTGTAAAAACTTAATTTTACTCTTTGTGTCGATGATACTTATTTTGAAGAAACCTTTATGGCTGACAGTCTAGGAGAATATCGGTTCAAAACTCCTCCTTCAACTAATGCCATGGTATTATATAAAGAATCAGTCCACAGTGTTGACACTATTTCATCTACTCCTCTAGTAACTCCACGACCTCCTTTTACATGCACATTATTTATCAACAAGTCCTTTTGGCAACACATCCCTGTTGATTCCACTTGTTTATATACTATTTGTACACATGATAGTTTGTCTAGGTTTGGCATGACACTTAATGACATCTTACCTCCTCTTCATTCACCGCATCTTTATCATGACTATTTTTACATTACAACAACTTGTGGCTTCATGAGTGTTTCACTTAACAATATTTGTTGCACGTACCCCTCGTGCTTCCCCACTCACACTGGGATAGTCTTGGCTCAACTATATTGGTGGTACAATAGATCCCTTCCACTCATCACTCGTGTTTCCTATGCCCTTTGGTACTATCTCTATTTCTAATGATTCTTCCCCTACTCATGCTCTAAACATCTCTCGTTTGAGCACCCTTAGTTGTCCACCCATTTCATTTACTAACAAAGAATACACGATGAATATCTACACACTTCACCGCAATGGGTCCCTATATGACCCTCCCCATTCTATAGCTTATCAGGTTTCTGATGTAGCTCCAATAGGTTTTGATCATGACAATGATGACCTCCTTGACAATGTCTCTTAGCTACCTTCCTCTCATACATGCTCGAGGGGCATCACAAATTACACCCCTATGTTTTAGCTTAGTCGCATAGTATCACATCACACCTTTCATACTTATTATCTATCATCCTTTCCTATAGGCATATCATATCACGTGTCATAGCACCGTCATTACCCGATGACACACTCTTGTGCTTTGGTTCACACTTGACTGTTGAGGGATTACCATTACACTGAACCCCACACACCACACCTTAGGCATTACACATTGCATTTCATCATACATTGCGCATCATACACTCTTCATTATACACTTATTCTACATTATACTAGTCCTCATTTACGCATTACATCCATTAGGGTATCTATGCACTTAGTCACATCATACACTGTACATTTCTACACATATTCTACATCTTACACTAGGTTACATTACATATGAGTCTAGCTTTACATTTTATCATTACATATTCCATTTCTATCTACACCTATTATTACACTTTACACATTACATAATATACATCTTACACACCCTACGCATCCTACATTGCATTTCCCACACCACATTTACAAATCCTACTCATCACATGGTCATGCACGCTACATTTTCATCTATGCGCTGCACTCACTACCCTATGATGCACTTTAGTTCCTTTGTCCATACTCAGCTGCGGAGGGTTTACTAATCAAATGGACCTTACACTCACCATGTGACATTTCCAACTAGTGACATACATTTTTGACTAAATCATCAACTATTCTAGCATCTTGTAGTGGTATACGCTTAGTGTTAAATCATCATTCATCCTTTCATTTTATAGTGATATACACTTACTGCTAAGTCATCAATCATCCTTACAACTTATAGTGATATACGCTTAGTGCTAAATCATCACTCATCCTTTCATCTTATAATGATATACGCTTAGGGCTAAACATCACTCAACCATTCATCAAGTCATGATATACACTTCGGCTATAGGGTTCACGCACATCTCTCCACATGTCACATCTCATCACCATTACATATACACATTCATCACAACACGCTAAACACAACAAAACACTACTCGACATCTCCACCATTCTCGATGGCGTACTCTCATTTACTGATTCATTATTATCATTCTTGATTTGAGGGGGAAAAAAATGAACCTTATTGCATACACTTCCATATGCTCGGGGGCATGTTGCTCCTATCATTCCATCTTGCATTCCATTCCATCCGTCCACAACATGCTTTGCATTGTCTTAGGGACATTTACTCTTGTCTACTACTATTTTGTATGACCACTTTACTACACATGTTAGATTTATTTCTTATATGTCATTATTTATATCATACACACATGTGCGTTCACGCCTTTGTCTAGTGTGATCACAGATATAGGAATCTTACACACAACATGGATGCTCATAATCTACCCTTCCTATATTGATCGTTGGGGGCATCCACATTTGTCTTATCCAGAATTGTTGTTTTATTTTGTACTTAGCATCATATATTACTTAATCATACATGTTTTGACATATTGGTTATTGTTATAACATGATAACATGTATTCTATGTGCAACACTTGTTTTACAGATTATATGTCTCTATGACTCCTTGCTTATTTGTTTCTACTTGTCTTCCATATATGTGGGCTTTGCCCTATGTTTGTGTGCACACTTGTTTGTTGTTTGCAGCCATGACAACCTTGCATGTCTTGCGACATCATGAGTGATGTCCCATGTTTATAACCTACCTTTTGTGACTTACTTATTTCTTGCATGTTTACACTACTATGTTTGATAGTTCTTACATAATGTGCATCTTTACACTTATCTTATTGCATGTATGTGTTTTCAGATTAAAACTTGTTTTGGCTAGTCATCCTTGTTTGTGCGCATCTTGGTTTCTACCAAGCACACCCCTTTCCCCCATAGGATAGATTTACGAGTTCGAGTGTGATAGGTCCTCTTTTTGGGGCTGCATTCTCCTATCAATGATGTCGCATGCATCCCCAAAGAGGGGGATCATTGAGGGTTCAAGATAATGCACTTTTGACCTTAACATTGTGGGTTTATATACAACGAGTGGGTTCGGACTAGTGTTGATCGTGAGAACACTTGACAGAACTCACACAAGAAGTCTGTGCGGGAAAGCAAGGCCAGGTTTAAGGGTGTGAATGGATAGGAAGAACACACGCGTGGAGGGCAAGTTCAACATTCGGGACTTAGCCTATTTTGAGCATGAAGACCTATTTTTAGAAGATGGCGTGTGGAACACACCAACGATGCAGGGACGTGCGCACCACACATTGTCTATCTTTAGAGGATCGGATCAAAGCTTGTTTTGCATGGAGGTGAGCTAAGAATAGGATTATCACTTCAGTTAACTACAAGAGGTCTATAGATAACACACTTGCATGTATAACTATGAATGTAAATGGCGCATGGATATTAATAAAATGTGACCTATTTTTGGAATAGAGAAGTGGTGAAGGGAAAGTCCCCACCCTATATATATGATGTGAATCGACATAGACAGAGATAGACACATATAGATAGAGACACACACTTAGAGAGAGATATATGTATAGAGAGGCACATGATGGGATTACCGTATCGAGATCCATGCACGCTTGATATAGGATGCCATTATTGTAAGGATTTTTGTGTTTATTAATAGATGGAAGTTATATGGTTGAATCTAAGTGTTATTTCCTAGTGTGAAATCAAGTAGTGCATGTTCTTGATTCAATAATGATTATTGTTTAAACTTGTTCTTTCATAAATTTGAATATGGTATGCATTGTAGAATGATGGATTAGTTATGGATCTATATGTTTATTCTATCTTCATGCTAACATCCTGCAACAAAGAACCCTAAAGAGGGACTTGGTACCTTTGCTGCGCGCTTCGAGTTAGTGCTCGCCTAGCCGAGTGATGATGCCAACGTGACTAGGGTGTTGTTTAATAATTATAGGCTACATCATTGGTTTTGTTTCCTGGGACCTCTTTTCAGTTGTTTTCAAGATGGTTCGCAATGAAGACATACCGGTTAACTCTAGCAAGTATTGAGGAGTGGATACATGATCCTGGAGGAAATCGAGAGTGGATCTCGAGTTTAAAGCACGCACTTGGGTAGAACATAATGTTTATGACAACTTATATGGGAGATTTTTCACCATCTTTCCAAAAGAGTAGAATTATACGATTGGCTGATTACGTATGCATCTAAGAGGAATTGGAGGTATCGTGCACTTGTTTAGACACGGGAAGAATTTCGGGCCCTTTATGATGCTTGACTTGATCTGACTCACGCTATGGATACGTGGTGTTTGAAATAGTTTTGTGGTATCCTAGAGGAACATATCTCGCAAGGCATTCTACTAGCAATTAAGATCTTGATGGTAACTTTGAACTCGGAGAGTAAACCGATGGCTAACTAAACCTCACCACGCACGAGGGCGGGAATGCAGTTTCGGTGAAAGATGATAGACCTAGCGGTAGAAAGGCAGAGAGAGGAAATATGGCTTAAGTATAATGAGGCGTGCGAGAGGGAGATAGAGAAGCAACATACCATTGTAGAAAGTATGGCGTTGAGGAGAGAGATGGCTCGTGAAGGATTTAAAGCTCACGTAGAAGACGTGGATCCAGAGCATCAAGAACTCCCCCATCTTGGAAAGCATGACAGAGATCCCCCTTAGCCTCATATAGAAGTACACCAGCAGAGACTACTTGGGCCATGGGTGCGCATCTTAATCCACCTGGTGACCTAGCCCTTGCACTTGGTTTTCCAGTATCTAGTACGACTAGTAATCAACAAGAAATTTTGGGAAGTAAGAGAGTAAGTACATCAATGGTAGGACAAATGGCTTTGATCTTATTCAGAGGTTTGTTTTCAGGCACATCATCTGCACAGAATGTAAGCACATCGAATGTTGGATTCACCTCTAGAAGTGGAACTACCTCACAGACTGTAGGGGTTCAGTATAGTACTATTGTCAGAGCACATGGGAGTACATCTACAGGTCCTATTCCAGCTACAGGTGGAGGATCAAGAGGTATAGGTGGTTCTAGTTCTGGTGGATTTGGTGGTTCTGGGGGCAGAGGAAACACAAGAGGTTTTGGATTAGGTGGTCAAGGTCCGTAGTAACCAAAAAATTTATATGGAGATGTCTCTTCGTCTTCCAAAGTATAGAGGCATAGAGGATGTTGCTGAGCATGTGCACATGTGTGAAATATTATGGTGCGTGAAAGGGATCACGACTACTGAGTGCAAGGCAAGTCAATTCACTAATACCTTGCAGGGACAAGCACACAAGTGGTATAGGAAGTTTGACCTTGATCAAACTTACGTGGATTATGCAATGTTGAAAGGATGCTTTCTTAAAAGAGTTCTATATCCCAAAATTTGAGCAGAAAAGTATTAGCGTGCTCAAAGATATCAAACAGGCACCACCGAAAGTGTACATGAGTATGATTCCCACTTTAATACACTTCTATATAAGCCTTCTTATGATATTCACACCAGCCAACATGCACAATAGTTTGTTGGGGGGATTGATTACACTATTCGAAGAGCACTATCACATAAGATATACATGGATCCATGTGAAGCACTAGAAGCAAATTTGCTTGTTTAGGCAATTGGGAGCATCAAACCGGTGTTAATCCATTCTTAGAGGCACAGATTGTAACTATGGCTAAACAGTTAGAGAAGCTATCAAAAAATTCAGCCCATGAAACATGCTCAAGAATTTGGTGTACAAATTGTGAAGTAGAAGGTCACACCAAGGATAGTTGTCCTCGCAGAATAGTACGCTCATTAATGTTGACTATGAGATATGTCATTTGAATCATGATGTTAGTCACCGTCCTTTGTTATAAATACGGGATAAGAAAGAATGTATCTAACTTTTGTAAAATTTACAGGTCCATGACCCATGATACTAAGGATTTTCGATTGATTGGTCAGATCTAGGATGCTTATAAACATTGGGGTATGACAGACAAGTGTAATAGATAATTCTAAGGGTAAGAATGAGCACCAAGATCGGGATCATAATCAAACGTGCTATGACATGAATGAGGGCCATTTTGAAGGAGGTCATGGAAGAGGATGTGGATATCAAGGTGGATATGGAGGACGAGGCCACGGTGGAAGAAGAAGTGAGTTTCCTCGAGGAACGTGTTATACATGCGGATCCCCTGATCATTATAGGCGTAAATGTCCCCAGAATGTTACATGTTCTTTTTGTGGAAAGAATCATAGCTATGAGGAGTGCCCGAACTTATATGAGCATCTTAGTAAACAACATAAGAAGGAGAATAAAGGCACAGGGATGGTTAGGATCCAGCGCGTGGAGGAGAATAAGTGGATGCCCAAGATAGCACCAGAACCTGAGGCCTTAACTGTTAATATTACCACATGCGTTGAAGCGACACACGTAAGAGAGGCATCATACCAGAAGCCTACGATCACTAAGGAGGATGTTTTGCATGCAAGGTATCGAGATCTGACTCATCAGAAGGAGGTTTATCAGGATACCATGGAAGTGCTAAGGAATCTTCAAGGTGAAATATAGTACTTAAAGGAGTAGAAGAAAGCATCAGAGATAGTCCAAACTGATATCGATGATTTGAGAGAAGTATGCAAAATGTTGCGCCAAGAGAACATCATCCCACTATTAGGAAGTTGGTTAAAAGGGAACACTCCGCGTAAGTATTGAGACAAGATGACATATTTTGCATGCAAATATCCCCCCTGATAGCATTGACTATAACAATGAAATTACTCTGAATGCTATTGTGGATGGATGGCTATTGAGCAATATTGTGATAGATATAGGTGTGGAAGTAAATGTGCTTACATTAGATGCATGGGTACAAATGGGGAGACCCCCATAGCCATCATCTAATGTGTTGTTTATGGTGAACCGAACTAAGGAAACTCCCATAGGAGTTTTGAAGGATGCATCTATAACTATACAAGGGGCCAAGTTCACTGGGATTTTGAGGTATTAGCACTTGCGGCAAGAAATAATTTTATAACATTGCTTGGACACCCTTGGTGTTATGCGAATAATGATGACTTGAGATTCAATAAGGGGTATATCATATTTGAGAACAAGGAGGAAAGGGTTGTGATACCTTTAACAGATGGGAAGTCTACACCATATGTTGAGCCTCTAAGTGAGGAGGACTTAAACATGATCTATGTCCGTGCTTTTCAGGATCCAGAGGTCAATGAGCCATCAAAGGACGACATTCTACAGTGGGAGGATTCTCATTCTATCGGTGATACTATGAGTATTTCTTGTGACAATTGGGCTCATGGTACATATTAACTAGTAGGACGTGAGGTGAAAAATGTGGTTGCGCGCAAGAAGGGACTTCGTTCTATTCAATGGATAGGTGGTGCAGTACCCTGGTATACAAGAGTAAAAGATCTTCCTATATTTTTGGAAGCCATGGAGGCACAGTGCATAGACCAAGTCAGGAGAAGAGACATGTTAGCATATGTCTTACGCGGGACAACAATGCCCTGGTGGGTAGTTTATAGAGATAATCTTACAAATTGGAAGGAGATCAGAATTTCCCTATCTACTAGGTTTGTAAGAAGCAATGCACCTACGCAGATATGCACTTATCATGGTGATCAACCTACTTAGCATCACATTCAACAGTGTGAGAGACTCTAGACAATGGGACATGAAGCATTACCACCTTTACTCTAGGTGCATATACCGTATTCTACTCTACTCTACAGGATGTGCATGCACTGCATGTATATGCGTAACTACATGAGAGACTGGGAATTGGAAAAATTTGACTTTAGGAATGATCAAGACCTTTGACTATTTTTCTTCCCAACCTCCAATAGAAGAGGCATTAAAATTTATAAAGTAGTTAACCATGGGGGATAGTGCAAAAGGCCGAGGAACTCATACAAGAATTAATGGGTGAAACAGAATCAGATGCGCATTTTGAAGAAGAAGGAGAAGACCCCATATTGCTTGATCGTGCTTGTCTTAAGAAAAAAAAGGTAAGATGGTGTACATCTTGGATGATGAGGAAGTTGAAAATTTGGATATTGACCATTCACAAGGTATGCGCGAGGTCTTGGATAGTGTAGATAAGGATATGCGCGCATACCATGAACCAATGAAAACCAAAAAGGTCAATATAGGATCGGAGGCTGAGCCTAAGGAGGTAATAATTGGAGACTACTGGTCAAACTCGGAGGTGGCAAAGATCATTGAGTTACTCAGGATTATTAGGACTTATTCCCTCGAGGGTATCATGAACTTAAAGGCATGTATGAATCACTTGGGGAAATGAAGATAAATCTTAAGGAAGGTGCATACCCCATGAGAAAGAGACCTTACAAAATAAATCCTAATTTGCGTGAAAAGGTAAAATAAGAAATTGATAAAATGTTGAAATCTGAAATTATCAAGCCCCATGATGAGTCGAGAATAGGTTAGTCGATGGTAATCGAGTATCAATAAGGATGGATGAATTAGAATATGTGTGGACTACATGGAGATAAATGCTACCTATGTAATGACCCATTCCTTACGCCATTTATGGAGGAAATCCTACAGGAGTTGTAGGGCGTGAAATATATTCCTTCACATATGGGTTTTCTAGGTATCAACAGTTATGATTGCTTAGGAGGATCGGAAAAAGACTACATTTACTACTGAATGGGGTAGCTTTGCCTATACTTTGATGCCTTTTGGATTGAAAAATGCACCTGTTGTATTCTCACGTATAGTTGTTCAGGCATTCAAAGATTTTATTCATAACTTTTTACAGGTTTATCTAGATGATTGGACAATATATGGGCTTATGAAAGGTCATTGTGACAATATGCGCTTAATGTTTGAATGATGCAAAAATTGAATCTCTTTAAACATCAAGAAGTGCATATTTGCTATACCTTTTGGAATATTGTTAGTGTATATAATCTACAAGGAAGGGTTGGTTGGTTGATCCAGATAAGGTTACATAGGTCATTCTAGGCCCGGAAGTGCCTACCAAGAAAAGTGAGGTGCATGATTTTTGGGCCTTATGGGTTACTATTGAAAGTTCATCAAAGGGTATGCCAAAATTTATGCACCCTTGGAGGAATTACTAAAAGGGAAAGGTACATTTTATTGGGGAGAACCCCAACATCGCGCGTTTGAGATATTAAAAGAGAAACTTACTACCACACCCATTCTGTGTTTTCCTCATAGGATAAACCATTTCATGTGCATGTGGACGCTTCTAGCATGGCCATTGGCGCTGTGTTAGATCAACCTGGAGAAGGTATTATAGATCATCCAATTTGTTTTGCTAGTAGGAAGATGACTCCTGCTGAAAGGAATTATACAACTATAGAGCATGAAGCTTTGTCAATGATCTATGCATTGCACAAGTTTCGACATTACTTGTTAGCAACACCATTTGTGTTTTATACAGATCACATGGCATTGAAGTATTTAGTGAACAAACTAGTCTTGCAAGGGTGCATATGTAGATGGGTACTCCTATTTCAAGAGTTTGACTTCATAGTTGTGGTGAAGCTAGGGAAAAGTAATTATGGACCAGACCACTTGTCTAGAATTCACTCAGGAGAAGAAGCACAAAAATTGAAGAAACCATGCTAGATGCATAGTTATATAGGTTACAACGCGTGCCATTAGAATTATAAGATATTTCTATCTTTCTACGGACTGGTGTGGCACCAAAAGGAATGAAGGCATTAGAAAAGAAACAACTTACTATACGTGTGACACCATTTATGTTAATTAGTGGTGACCTCTACAAGTTAGGCAGAGATGAAGTATTATGCTGTTGTGTATTAGAACATGAGCATAAGGATATTATGGAAGAATCCCATGGTGGTATTGTAGGTGGCCACTATGCAAGTGATGCGACTACTTGGAAGATCCTACTCGTTGGATTATGGTGGGAGACACTGTATAAAGATTGTAAGGCATATTACAAGGTGTGTGACCATTGTCGGCGCCGCCAGAAAACCAGGGCAAAGAGATGAGATGCCTTTGAGACCGATTACTAGTGCTTTGAACCAGTTTGAGACATGGGCCATTGATTTTGTAGGATCTATTTCACCATCCACGCATAGATTGGATCACGCTATATAATTACTTGCACAAATTATCTCACATGGTGGGCAGAAGCAACACCTACGAAGGATTGTACAATGGTTATAGTTGCTAGGTTTCTATGGGAGAATGTTCTTACAAGATATGGATGTCCTTTAAGCTTAACAAGTGATAGGGGTATACACTTTTTGAATGATAAAATCATGATCCTATTAGATGAGTTTATGGTTGCACACACCATAAAACTACACCCTATCATCCTCGGAAAATGGAACTGCCGAGGCCTTCAACAATATTTTGAGCCAAACTTTGAATTTTTTTTGTGATGTTGGGAGAAAGGATTGGGATGATAAAGTGTTGACTATTCTTTACGCATATAAAACAACTTATAAGAGATTGAACAAAGCCACACTGTTTCAATTGGTGTTTGGCGTAGAAGTCGTTCTCCTATAGAATATATGCTACCTTCTTTACGTATTGCGCATGCTAGCGCTAGCTAATGAGCAGGCTTTAGAAGAGCATATTGAGAAGATGACTCAACTAGATGAGTGACGAGCCATAACACGATGGAGTTAGAACTAGGAAAAGGCCGTAGCGAAACCATGACATGACAAAACATAAGGGATAAGAAGTTTGAGATTGACAAATGATATTTCTTTATGACTCTAAGTTTTTGCGCCATCTAGAAAGCTCAAAGTACATTGGTTGGGGCCGTATGCTATCACCGACATACTTGAAATAGGTGCTTTCCAGCTAGAAGCACTTGATGGAACACGACTACCCAATTACTTCAATAGGAGTAGGCTAAAGCCCTACTATAAATAAGTCTTCTTGGTGTTTGTAATAAGGTAGTTGTAGACACTAAAATTAGGTCACACTCCGCTGGGTCCCTCAACAAATAAATACCTTCATCACATTCACCTAGCCATGGCCCCCTTCACCCCACTAATATTAATTTACTTAAATTAATTTATTAGCCTCACAATATTTATTATTTAAATCTCCTAATTTAAATAATGCCCACACTTACACCTCACCTAGACACCTCACTAAGCCAACTCACCCTAAGACCTATTCTTAGTAAGTTGCCATAACTAACTAAGACTTACCCAAACCCTAAAAATCAATGCCTACATTCCCTCTAACCACATTCCCGCATGTTGACAAGAAGCTTCCAGTCTATCCATGGGTGAATGACACGAGATCCCAGAAAATCAAGGGGATCTTGCCTAGTTTAGTAAACCTAGAAAATCCCACCTTGATCGATGCCTAGTTACCCCTAATTATCACCGGTTAGCCGGAACCGCCATCGGTCACCTTTTAATCCCCAAAACAACCTTATTTTCGAGGTTGGAAAACATTGGGAATTTTCCTAAGAGATAACACATCTTTTTAGAGCAAGTTTCGTAAGAACACACATGCAAGGAAGGAGATCAAGCATTTTCTCTTGCACAAGCATCCAATAATCACCCAACAATCATCCAACACTCACCCCAACATAGATTTGATCCAACCAAGCAAAAGGGAATGCACATGCAGCCCATGCAGGAGATTTCCAATGTTTGGTGATCCTCAACAACATTCAACCTCTTACCAACACCTTCATCCATCACTCATAAGCACCCGTAACTGCATTTCAAGTAAGTAGAACATCTTACTCCTCGGGTTCATTCATTTCATCATTGATTGTCATTCTTTGTTCTCTTAGCCATCCATTTACCTCCTTTAATATTCACCCCTCCACATACCCCTTAAAACTCGCCAAACCCCATCCAAACAACCTAATACCTCATTCTCGACCAACCAAGTCCTTTGTGCAATCACAAGGGAGACCTAAAGCTCATTCTGTGGCATTCTCAGTTTTCCACAATAACCGGCACCTAGGTTATCCCCGACCGGCATCACACCCTTAACCGACATTGGTCTCTATATTTACCAATAAAGCCCAAAATAGTGACCCACTTGCCTATTCTCACATCACCCTTAATCACCTGTGACCTACCTGAGACCTCTGTCAGACCTGCAGAGAACTAGAACCAACTACTTGACCTTCGGATCTTATTTTAACCTAGCTTGTTAGATTAGATATTTCTTATTGTGTTTTTAATGAGATACCTAAATCATTTTAATTACAATAGGATTTACTTCATTACCAGCATTAATTTTTTTAAATAGTGGATCGACAAATGCCTAGAAGTATCACACTTCCCGGATCTAGCACACGCTAGGCAGTTCACTGCACATATTGTTTAACTTTTTTTGGTGGTCTTGTGTTCCATTTTAGGTAGTTCCTCCTAGCCAAAAGGAAGCTCTCATGATCAACTGTGGATTCAGAAGTCATACGCGCACAACAACCCAACAACCAACATTTCAATAGGTATTCCTCCTACGCCCATTACCCTATTTGTTTTGTCATTTTCAAAGAAACGTCTAAGAATCAAGTGAAACATTTTGGCACACCCGGTGGGACCCATTCGGGGTTCCTTGCATTTTATTCATTCCTAGGAAAATTTGTGTGTTTGTTTCCCTTTTGAAAAGCATACACATTAATTTTCTTCCTTGGTAACCCTCTTTTTCTTTCTATTTGCTCTAAAAGAAACCTTTCTTTTGGTGTACTTAAAAAGAATCATTTCTTCTTGTTTTCTACATTTTAGTGAAAGAGCATCCCTCTTCCTCTTCATCCATTTGTGTCATCGAACTTCATATTTCGATTTGGGCTTAAAATAAGTGCATTGCATTCTGATTTATCGCATTAGCTCACATTAATTGAGGGCAACCTATATGCTTGGAAGTCATTCCCAGCTGATGGTTGACAAATGAATCATAGAAAGCACATCTCTCTCTCTCTCTCTCTCTCTCTGAGTCTTGCCACATTGCACAAATTCAAAACAAATACATATTCTTAAACAACATCTTTCCTGGGAATGCCTATCAATGATCGCACTGATATGAGGATTGGTAGGTACTCCCTAGCTCGCTTACTCATCAAGTCATACTTCAGAGTGAAGCTCGCCCCCGCCATAACATACCCGAAACCTCACCTTTTAAATCTCCTTCTTTGTAGGAAGCCATCCTCACTAAAAAATTATATTCTACAGTTCATGAGTCAGTCCTTAAATAGCATAAGCTAAACAAACATAATAGAAAAGGCACTCTTAGGATCACATTTTTCTTAGTGTTTCTACTTGGCTTGCGTTTTGAGGTGAGAGGTCACATTCTTCATTCTTCTTGTTTATCCTTACATGCTCCTCATCATAGTTGGTGTATTCCGACTTCATCTGAGGGTTCTTGGACCATATTCTCATCATTCTCAAAGTCAGGGTCCGATTCCACATCGATTTTAATTCAAAACCATTTTCCTTTCATCATTGTTTCAATTTCATAGTGACCGGTGTTGGTCCAACGACTGTCGTCGGTTACCCCGACCATCGTCGGTTATACCCAATTGGCATCGGTTCACTGTCATTTTGGTTAACCTACCCAAAAGGACATTTATTCACCTTCTTCAACTTTTTAGAGTCCCTGTCACTATTATCATTCCCATTGACCTTGTAAAACTCATCAGGTTTGGCATACCTGTCAGATTTGACCTTACACCTTGTTTTTGACTCACTTTGTCCATTTCCCATAGTGACTGGCATCGGTTACCCCTAACCGGTGTTGGTTTACCCTGACCGACATCGGTTATCCTATACCACTTTCCAACCAACATTTCATACCTAGTCCACTTTTTACCGCCTGTTTCACCTGTTCTTGCTATTTTTCTGTGTTAGTTATAGAGAAGTAGCCCAACCTAATCAGTACTTGTTCACATGGTGCTAACCTGAAGACAAGCAAGCACACTTGTATTCCACGTTAGTTGTCAATCGCTCCCACCTAGTCCTTTACCGCCTTCCATTTTATCACCCGCATGGATCCTATCCAACCTATCGGAGATGAGGAGTTCACACAACTCCTTGACTAAAACCCTGCTACCTTGCAATTTTACCTTTCTTACTCATCCATTCGAGATGCCTCGGGTCAGTTGATATACGACATGCCCATATCTAGCCCCCCGAATCTTGCTCCCACTCTTGCATCAGCCCCATTTGGCACCACATTGCCCACATCTACCTTACCCCTAGTCATTTCGCAGCTAGGGCCTATACCCATTATATGACCGCCGTGTCTCTGCACATCTGTAACACTCCGCCACATCCACCATACCTTCAACAACCACCCAAAACATAACCTCATCCACCCCTAATGTCTTGCATATACCCGTAGCTACACTACCACCTCCGGTGTCGGTGACCTCTACCCCTTTTCAGAATGTGGTCCTTTCCATTCCACAATCATTATCCCCCATTGCCACTAGGGTTACCACGACCCTTCCACCTCCATATACGTACTATCAACAGCCTCCCGTTTCATCTATTATTCACTCGGGTATGTACCCCCTATTTCACCACCTTTCTCAATCTACCTACACGGCAACACCATATACTAGAATGTCACCCCCGTTATATGCCCAAATCTAACCCTCTTACGCTATAGAGGCACCCAATCATCACAACCTACCAATGACCTAATCAAATTGATGATGGACAAGATGCAAACATTAGAGGCATCGGTTTCTAGCTCCCACAATACTCTCACCTATGATGAAATTTGTATAGGCCATCCATTCCATTAATAGCAAGGAAGACCCACAACAACATTCATAGCGGACCCACAACAACATTTGCTGGTCATTCAAACACGGGTGCTACTTAATCACTCACGATGATGCTTTACTCTTAAGGACCTTTCCCATGTCTCTGACTGGACCTGCGTTAGATTGGTATAGTGGGTTACCTAGACACTCTATATTTTCATTTAATCAGGTAGCCCAAGCCTTCTTGGATCACTTCTCCATCAATATCATCAAGAAGGTTACCATGACTGACCTATACTCCATGCGTCAGTATGAGGACAAATCTATCGCAGATTTTGTTGCTCATTGGCGTAGCCTAATCAATCAACTCACCTTCCAACTGCCACAAAAATAACTCATCGAGCTCTTCACACGGGCTTGTGATAGACATATCTCACCGACCCTATAGGTCCAAACTTTCCGAACATTCGATGAAGCATTCACCATGGCACGAAAGCTAGAGATTCGGGCCATCGAAGAGAAGAAAATCCAATTATGCAATAAGAATTTAGCATTCAAGTCGAATGATACCTCTTCTTCTTTCAAATTGTAGAAAAATTATTCAAAGGTCAAGGGCACCGCTAACATAGTGGTACTCAAGGCCGACCCAACTCATCCATCCAATCAGGCTACCCTTCATCTAATCTCTCACCCCGTCTAGACTTTTCAATTCGATGAGAACAATGAAATACACCCCAATTGGGGAGCCCTACTCTTCTATTAGAAAATCTCATCAAAGTCTGGGGCCATCACCCTTTCACCTATAAAACCACACACTGGTTTTGACCCTGCTCACCCCATGCCCGCATGGTATAAAGAACACGACTTCTATAACTATCATCGAGTAAAGGGTCATAGTGACGGTAATTACATCACTTTCAAAAATATTATCCAAGAATTGCTTGAGAAAGGTGAGTTAATTGTGGATAATCCTAACGCACATGCCAATCAAGACCTACATATCTTCAAGAAACCCTTTCCAAATCATGCCCCTTCGTCTGATCAAACCGGTGAGACCTCAATTCATGATAGCCATACTCGTGAGGTCCATGCTATTTTTAGTGACACACCTATTGCTTCCCAATTACCCCATATTCCTTCCATAGAGGAGATTCTAGCCAAACCCTCCTTCTACATTGGAACCTACCTCACCTATTCCTCCACCCATAGAGGAACACCTTTCACCTCCTTCCTCACCCGTGGAGGAGCCCTTCACTAATATCGAGACTATTTCACCTTTGGCTTCTCCACCTAGAGAACCAACACCCATAGTAATTCTTCACTCCATGGAGGATACTTGTTTACCTCCTCCACCCATAGAGGAGCACCCATCATCTCCTCCACCTAGCATAGACCCAATTGAGATATCTTTGCCTCTTGGCGAGCATTCTCTATTAGCTACCCAAGATCCTACATACCTACTTTCAGCTCTCTTACCCACAGTAAGTCCGAAGCTAATGAGTTTCCCGTCTTTAAGAAACATTTTATAGGAACAACCATTGGGTCCTCATCAACATCACCTATAGACGTGCCATTCTCATGTTTGGCTGATCACCTAGATTATGTGGATAGAGCCTTATTATGGGGGCATCTTCTGCTTCTGTTTCAACACAAATGCAGATGTCGCTTGCTGATACTTCCACTATCTACCCAAAAATATTTCAACCAATCAAACCGAACACAACCACTCTATCACAACTTCTTCCACGACACCCATCATACCTCAACACATACCCTTACCCATAATACAACCTACATCTAAATCCAAACCTGCACATACATCATCTTCCTCGACTAAACCTATCACTACCTTAGGGGTCACCCCAACCACCAGCCTTACTCATCCACCTATCAAAATGGATTTAGCTACATCCTCTAAAGTCAACACCACACCTACTCCGACACCCAAATAGAAGAACCAAACCCATAAAACTCATACCCTATTGCTGCATGCCAATGATACTTGCGCAATCACACTTCACCCTTTTCGTCCGTTTTAGGACCTCAACCTCCCAACACGGTTAAGAAAATTCCACCCATCAATAAACCAAAAACACAACAGCCCATCCCTTCCTCACAAACCTCTAACCTATCCAGCACTCCGACACAACTTGCACCCACACTCAACATCTTTACCACCGATACCTCTAATACCATCCACAACTTATTCACTACCCACTACACTTTAGTCTCTATCTCTCACACCCCCCTCGCTCGACCCACATCATCTACCTTCACCGCACCTCCGTTATCCTCGTGGGTAAATCACCCTCTTCCCCATTTGATTTTCCTCTCTGGATCTCGTACACCCATATCACCTTTACCCAAGAAGGTACAACACAAAAACAAAATCCATAACCCTCCAATAAGGTAGTCAAAACTATCACACACCCTCCTTCCCATTAATCTACCATAACCCTACCCAAACAAACGCGACCAACACCCACCCAAACCATGGCTCAACCCACTCCCCCTCCTGCAAGGACCATTCCTCAACAATCAGCCATACCTATACCCAAACCCACTTTCACTTCCCATTGCGATCCACTAGCGGGTCCTATGCCAAAATATTAACCAACCTCCTTGAGACTTCTGTTATCACATTACCGCCACTCAAACCTTACGACCCCCTCAAACCAAAGCCAAAAGGTTTGATGACACTAAAATTTGTGCCTACCATCGTGTGCTAGGGCACGATGTGGAGAACTGCAAGGCCTTGAAAACCATCCTTATCTAGTTGTGTCCTCCTAAGCCAACTTTGACGATGACAACCTTCTCAATGAGGAAACTAATTCACCAACACCCATTGCCATAGTCCTTCCTTCATTGCCCACTCAAAACCACGACCTCCACCACCATAACTCCTAGAACCACCTCCAAGATTTGAAATTAACATGGTTTGCATCAGAGAACTTGCCACACCATCACCCAAATGTCATTGCGCCCAGCTCACCTCACAGGGTTTTCTCCCTCGGTAGGTTTTTGCTCATCATGTCATTATACCACTCACACTACACCTTCTCCATTTTCCAACTCTCCTCAGATCAACATGATCCACGTTACTACCCGTGCTTAGAAGGATAAAGGTAAGGAAAAGACAACTAGCCCACCAACCAATCCTATACCCAACATACCATCTCGCACCCATACCTAAAATCACTATCCACAAAAGACAGACCCCATTTCTAATGGAGTCACACATCACACCATGCTTAAACAATTACACCAATCTCCCCTCAAAATGTTCCTATATGACCTCATCTAAACCTTAGAATCCCATCGTCAAGATATCATGGAGGTTCTTCAATCTATTGAGGTTTTACCCAATGACCCTACACCCGTAGCCTCCATTATCACACCCCATCATGTAGCCTCTCTCACCAAATTTCCACCTTTATCCACACCGCACCCTACTCACCAAGTAGCCTCCTTTAGCTTCTCGAGGAAGAGATCGTACCACACCAAACGGATGACCTGAACTAACCCTCTTCATCTCTCGCCGATGATATACGTGTACGACGTGTAATGATTGATGGGGCGCTAGTATTAATATCATTTCATCCCATGCGATTCACTCAAATGCACATACCCGACAATTGCATGCATAAACATCCTATCATGTTGCATTCATTCAATAACACTATCACCTCCACATTAGGCACTTTCATCTTCCACATTCACGTGGGCCCCGCACTATCGAAGAATTATTTTACGTCTTGGGGGGAATTCCAATATAACTTGTTACTTGCTGGTGACCCTAGATCTATGTCATGGGTTGCGTTCCTTCCACTTTGCATCGTTGTGTAAAGTTAAAGCATGAGGGAAACACCTACACTATTCCAACTGACCCATCACCTTTTAAAACATGCAACATGCTTTATCAACCCAATGATGTGCTCATACCCATTAAGGCGTCTACTTCCATGACCCCTATTGCTTCACCTACACTTCGCTTACTAGTACAACCGCCACAACCTCCATGGCCAACCCATCGGGCCTCCCAATCTGCTAACTCCACCTTCGCATTGACCTCGACACATCATCTATTCCCGCTACCCACATACCAACCACCGATCCTTGGAAGGTGTTTTTCAATGCCTCACTGGGGGAATACGCCATATAGTGCCAACACATTCCTTACTCCACAAGAGTATGAAAGTCTTCACCAACACCCTCGCTTATGATCACCGCATGAGAACGCCTCCTTTATGGTCCTCCTCATCTTCGCGTACTAGTCTCACCTATGGGGACTTGATACTACCATGTACACACCCGAACCACCTCACAAACCCGACCATTTTATGCGACTTCTAGTCTCTCACCAATTGCCATTTTTCCCACACCTTCCTATACCGATGTGCGTGGAAGGGTTTTGGTTTTATCTTTTACGAGCAAGGCTGCCATACTGTTATTCCATGTACTACCTACAAACATAATGACCGTAGTGGTATCAACTTTGTTGAACCACCTACTAAGCAAACCCGCATTGAACCTATCGAGAACATCAACCCTTCTCCACCTTCTTCACCCACTCTGCCTTCATCACCACCTTCGCTGACAGAGTCGATGGATCCTGAATCTATCCCTCCTAAATTCTTTTTTTCATAAACACCGTTTCCTTGGGGCCTTTTACTTATCAATGTGAGGGTGAGGCTCCTTCCTCTCTTCCCTTCCTGTATCCTAAAATGATCGAGGATGATACACCTTCCATTAACGTCATTCAATCGTCGATGATGAATCTATACTCACCTACCTTGGTGCGTAAGACTCATATATTCATCGGTTGTGACCCTATGAGACGCAAACCATGTTGAATGAATCGAATTACTGAAATCAACATTCATACTGGGACGACCTACACATCCTAAAGATCACCAATCTTTGGACACCGCTTGAATAAGAAGCCATCACTTATTTTCTCAAAGATCATAATGACACTTTTTGTAACACCCTAAACTGTTGTTACTTCCTCCTGAGCATTCAAGTGTTGATATGTGATTTCTTTTGTAAAAGGATGTGTTCCTTTGATTGTGAAGTCATGCTTGATATGGACTGTATCTTCTTTGAAATTGCAGATCTTTGACTGAGTCGGAATATGATTGGACTCTTTTATTTCTTTCATTTTACACCTGAGTTTAATCGATCTCGAGAATGAATTATGGAGTTATCCATCTATAAGACCCACCTTGGATCAAAGTGGCATTGATCCAAGTGATGCTTTAAGTTTATTCAGATGAACTAAAATTATAGACCTTACACAGGTTGCAAGGTCTGAATGCGTTGAATAAGCTATTCTGGAGTCTAACTCAGGCTGATCGTGTTAAATGAATTGGTTCCCGATATCGTAATATCAGGAAGGTCTTGATCGTGGGCTAGGTAATAAATTCAGATACATTTATTCCACTAGCCTATCGGCGGCAAGGGTGAGTGAATCCTGTTCGTGAATGTATGTTTGTAGGTTCTTTTCCGAGCATTTGAAATGTTAGACCTAAACTAGATTTATTAAGGTTAGTAACCTAAAACTAAACTATGATCTATGGGTTAGATTAGTGTTAATCTAACCTAGGCCTAAGCTATAAGCTAAATGTCCTAAGTTAGTAACTTTGTGCTATGGAGGTTAGACTAAGTTGCATCTTAAATCCTAACCTATGTTACTAACCTAACTAATGAACAAGGAAGAAAGGGGACCTATGAAAGGGTGCGAGCCATGGGCGGCAGTTTCTATGGCATTAAATAGATAGATAAGCATGAAGGACAGATAATTTGGTAGAAGTTTAAACGGCTAGCAAGAGCCGACGTGGCAGAGTCGCCAAAGTTAGATATGGTCTTTGAATTTCATTTGTCCATCGCCAACTATGGCGGTCGGTGGCAATGGAGATTGAGCGGGAAAATTGGAGTAAATGCAATTAATGAACTCGGTCTTCGAGCTCGGGTTTCACGGGAAGGCATGCAAAATGGAAAACTGGTAGTTTGTTTGGTTTTTCATGCGCTCCGGTTTTCCCTCTGTCTGATTACTGGTTCTTCGCACCAGTCTACTTGGTGTTGCATGGAAAAAATGAGTGTAACTCGCTCTTTTCTCTGTCAAGGAAAGTTTATAAGGCATGGAAATAACAAGTTATTGTTGTTGAATCTAACGTGGAAAAAGAGGAGAAGGCACGAGCTCTTTCAGTGGTCTTCTTCAGATTTTTAAGCAAATAACCAGGCATGTTAGGCTCTAACTTTTAAAGATCTTGCTTTCTTTCAAATGATTTCATTAGAACAACTCTGTTCAAATGATTTTCGGGTTCAGTTGGTTTTTATGGTAGCCTTGTGTGATTTAGTTGCTTTGTATTTTCTTAACCGGCTCGATTTTTCGAGTAAACCCTTGATGGGTGTGCATTTTGTTTCGAACAGATGTATTACCTTGCTGTGTTTTGCATTCCGTTGGATTTTGAGGAAATGTTGCAGGAAAATATATGAATTTGACTCGTAGGAGTTTAAGAATTGTTTTCTTGTCCGATTCGGACTTAGGTCTTTACCTAGCTGTTTTCTCTTGTTAAAACGAATACCGTTATTTGGATTTCTTGAGTGTACAATATATACGACTTCTCTAAAAGTTTTGTCGTGAGTAATATGTGTTATGGTTGCTGAATCTTGTTGGATCTTGCTATAATACTTAAGTTACTCCTGTTTGGATAACTCGTTGTGTTATTGTATTCGAATGCAACTTTGTAGAAGTTATCCCCCATTGTGTTGCAATTATGGGATATAACCCGTTGATAGTTTGCAATATATTTGTGTATACACAAAATGAATCTGTGGAGTTCTTGGAATGGCTCGTATATTATGGTCTTCTGTAGAATTCATATATGTGAATACTAGTAGTTTGATTCAGTCGGAGTCCTGGAGGGGTAATTGGTAATACGACTTCAGTTGTCTTAATATGAATAATTTCGCTTAGCAAAGAATTTCTTGGTACAGACTCAGTTGGTGTACTTTATATATTTTGTTTTCTGCTTAAGCTTAAAACGAATACATGTTTGATTCATTGAAGTCCTTGATAGGAAACCAGTGTTTCTGCTTCTGTATAAGCCTGGATATGAACACTTATTGCTATTCGCTCTATTGGAAACCTTAATATTTATATATATATATCTTGTATTTGGGCTTCTGTAGAAGTTAGTCGTGAATGCCATACGTTTCTACTTCTGAAGGAGTTCAGATGTGAACACGGTATGATATTGTTTGATGGAATTTTTGGATTGATATGTATCATGTATCTTTCTACTTCTGTGGAAGTTATTTGAAGAGTACCCCATGGTTGGAATCCTTGATATGTGACTGGTGTTTCTACTTCTGTGTTAGTCCTGTTATGATTTCGGTCGATACTGACTCAGTGAGAGTCCTTGACAGGTATCTAGTATTTTAATTTCATTCAAAGCTGGGTTATGAATGTTGTTGTTATTATGAATACTAAATGTTATCAACTTTGGTGGAGACACTGAAAAGTAATTTATGTTGTAACATCTGTAGGAGTTCTTGCTATGAGTAATTTTGGTATTCTTGATTTGTTGACATACGAATTCAACTTCAAATGAAACCTTTAATTTAAGTATTGGTTGAGTTTGGCACTGTTCAAGCCCATGTTATGTTGTATGTTGGTTTGATTCTCGATTTTTGTCCTTGCTATGTTTTAGTAGGGATTAAATTGAACTGAATGTTGATGTGAGTTTCGACTCAGTGGGATTGTTCTTGTGTTTGAACATGATTACGTCTTCTGTTGCATGGATATCTAGTCTTGAGCTTGACTGAACTAAGGAGCTGTCGACTGCACCTCGACAGGCGATGGCATTGAATATCTTCTTGTTTGTCGCTTCGTATGGAAGGTCATGTGGAGTCTATTTGATAGATATTCATCACTGTTTTGGCGTGAGAGCTACTGTACTGCTAGTAAGCTACAGGAGTTTGTTATATTTAAACTTTAACAAAACTGTGGTTCTTCTTGTGGCTCGTCTGACTTATTCGTATGCATATAAGGTGAATGCTTTACTTTCGAGGGGACGGTACAGTCATGAGCTTGTTGGAAGGGAAATAGGAATGACTCGTTTTCTTTCTCTTCTGTTGTAAAGTATATGTTGTTATATTTTTAACTAACCATTGGAACTGTTTTAACATCTTGATGGAATCATGATTTGTTATGATATTCATTTTACTATGTTGAATGTAATGATCTGTCTGATGTTTGCTGTCCTTGGAATTCAGATGGATAGTTGTTTGGGATACTTTTGTTCTTCTTGATTTCTAATATTTTGATGAAATATTTGAAAAGTATCTAGGACTATTTAGTAACGATAATATGAGTTACGCGTTTATAGTCATGTTTGTATTACAAGAGCATAGTCTGAAATATGTTTACTTGTTTGGTGAAATGATCTCATTTAAACAGGTTGTTTAATGAAAACAGTTGGTGGATTGCAATTGTTTTAAGAGTTAGTGCTTATCATGCTCAGTTCATCGAACTGACCCATGTTGACAATTTTTGCAGATGGTTGCCGTAAGTGGTAAAAGCACGCAAATCTGATAGGATGTTCAGATTGTTTAATTTGGTTTTATGATGAATTACAGCTTGATTCTCTAAATGTACTATATGAGGAAAGATGTTCTTTTTCTGTAGAAATATTGTATCAAGTATGCTGAATGCATAAAATGTATTTGATTAGCCTGAAGGGAATAGAGAGAGATATTTGTTACTTATGTGTTTGTATTCTTATCTTGATAGTTTGACCTTCTTCGGTTCAAAGATCTTGAGAGCATTGTTATTATTGTATAATTTGGAGACTTTCGTGATTATCAATGTAAGCTTACAAGAATAAGTGACTGAATACTTATGATTGTTTAGTAGTTCTAGTATGTTCTATCTAAAGCTAAAATTGGAATTTAGATCACTGTCTTTCTGGAAGCTAGGGTTAAAATAAACCTGAGCAGGAAGTTAAACAAGCTGAATAAATTATTACTTCCTAGTCTTGACCTAAGTCAAGACAACGTTTAATTGGATTCTTAATCACTATATCTCGATATTAATAAGTAAGATATAAATTCAGTTATGAGAACTAATATAAACCTAAAAAGGGTTTGGTTAGCAATCTCATGTGAAGGATGAGAGTAATTGTCCAATTTCATTGATATAAAATTATGTATATTCTATGAACTCCTTGATGGGACCTCTAGTCTTGATAACTTCTCTTGTGTATTGAGTTTTATTAAGAAAGGTCATTCTAAGGTGAGGAACCCAGGGATCGGGAAAGGCTAACCTTAGGGGAACGTCTTTTAGTATAATTTAAACTCAACGTGCGTAACACTTATTAGTAAGTAGATCTTTTCGAGGCGGATTTAAAGGTTGCCGGCACAAGTCAACTGCAGGGTTGTACCTTCGAGAAGATTAGGATCTTCTCAAAGATACAACAATGCGCAGTGACTTATGACGACACCCTTTGCATTGATCGATCGTAAGATTTACACCTTAATCACGAACAAGTTACTTCGTGATCGATTAGGAATGTGGTCACATTATAAGGCTACCTAGGAGACTCGGTGTATCTTGACACACTGGTTTAACTAGGGTTGACCCAGTATGTCAGCGTATCCCTAGTCCTCGGGAGCATCCATATAACGTTGTCACCTTACTAATCCGTTTCTGAGTGAATAACTTGGGATAGGAGAAACTGACAGAAGTCAGTATAAGACATTCTACATAACATAGGAATGGGGTGAAGGATGTATTCCAGATTGACGAGTATGCCGTCAAGGAATACGAGACATAAGCATTATGTTTCAAATCTTTTGCCAAAGTATCGCAAGCTGCTGATTGCATTGTCCTAAGTCACCTAGTCTAAGGGATGAGATGCCGATGAATAATGGTAACAATTATTCAGATAGGTTCCTTTGACAGAGCATTCTAAATCCCAGATTAGGGAAGAGAGCCGCAAGAGGGAAGTGTTAACTAAAAATGCTAACTCTTAATACACATAAAGAGATCGGTAGATTACCGAGTCATGGAATGAATAGATCGGAGGTACTCCGAGTCATTACACTGCATATGGTTATCTCATTATAAGAATGGTTGCTTTGATTTGTGAGTTCTAAATTATGTATTTAGAACCAGAAGCATTTATAAAAAAATAAAAAATAAAATTACTTGTTCTAATGTATAAAATGAGGATGTTACACTTTTTCTTGGTCTTATGTAGACATGCCCAATATTGACCCCACCATAGTGGTCCATAATATCGTAACCATTCCCGATGCCAAACCATTCAAACAAAAGCCGAGGAATATGCACCCTCACATTGCTCTTCTCACAAAGAAGAACTTCAATGTCTTCTTTCCGTTTCCTTCATATTACCCATTGATTATCCTCGTTAGATTTCTAACATTGTCCCCGCACTAAGGCGACAGGGGACTCTGCATTTACATGGATTTCCATGACCTCAACCTAGCCTCGCTCAAAAGACGACTTCCCCTTACATGGTATTGACCAACCGGTCGACCTTACTTGTTGGTCACGAGATGCTATCACTCATGGATGGCTTCTTGGGTTATAACCAAATCCTCGCTTGCCCCGCGATCAACATAAAACCGCATTCATCACCCCTTGGGACCTTCTCGTGACCGAAGTCATGTCTTTTGGCCTTAAAAACGCCATTACACATATCATCGCTATGACTTACATCTTCCATGATATCATGCATCGTATATTGGAATATTATGTGGATGATCTCTTGAAAATGTAAATGCCGCTCCAAGCACCTTTGTCGTCCTAAAAACCATTTTGACTGTCTCATTAAATATCAGATTCGCCTTGACCTAAGAAGTGTGTCTTCGCGGTCCTCTCAGAAAACTCCTGGGCTTTATCATTTCCCTACGTGGTATAGAAGTTGACCCTACTAAAGTCAAGGCCATTCTCAAAATGCCTCCACCTACTAACCTTAGACAACTTCGTAGCCTGCAAGGTAAGTTGCAGTCTATTCGACATTTCATTTCACAATTATCTGATCGGTGCCAACCATTTCATCATCTCGCTAAAGATGGATGTCTCCTTTAAATGGGATGATGATCGCCACAAATATTTAAAGGCCCTCAAACAATACCTTTTCCAACCACCCATACTCATTCCACCTAAAGATGATCAACCTTTCTACTTATACATCTCAGCTACCGATCACTCCTTGGGAGCAATGCTCACTCATCGCGATGAACAACACAGGGAGCAGGTGGTTTATTACATAAGCCATACTCTTTTGGACTAAAAACCTGATATACCCATCTCGAAAAACTTTGCTTAGCCTTAGTTTTTGTTGCCACCAAACTCCGCCATTACCTACTCAACCGCAAAACCTATGTTGTGACCAACACCAACCCCCTACACTTCAAGTATGCTAAACCTTACCAAAATCAATGTGTTGCACATTGACATATGATGTTAGCTGACCTCGACCTCAAATTCATTCATCAAAAGTGCATCAAGGGCCAAGCTATTACTGACCAATTGGCCAACGCACCTATTAGCGGGGATCAACCCTCTAATTTTGACTTTCCAGATGAGTCAATTGCTACCCTTTCCCTGGACGAACCCGCTTACCAAATAACACTCTTCTTTGATGGTTCCAAGTGTCAGCGTGGGGGTGGGGCTGGTATTATCCTCATTCCGCTTGATGGTGAGCCCATGGCTTTGTCTTTCAAACTTGATTTTGAATGCACAAACAACATTGCTGAATACGAAGTGCTTGTACTAGGTCTTCGAACCGCCTATGCCCTAGATGTCAAATCAATCAACATCTTTGGTGATTCTCAATTGGTCGTAAACCAAGTTAATGGTATATACCAATGTCATAATGGGATACTTCAAAAGCATAATCATCATGTGGATATACTTTTGACCACCTTTAACCGTTACGCCCTGCAAACTATCCCTCATTCAACCAACAAATTTGCAGACACCATGACCTGCTTGGCTTCTCAAATACCCGCTTCACCCACCGATTCTAAAATATTTGTCACCGTACAATGACTCCAATCACCCTCTTATTTACCTCACAAAGTTTACTCTATTAGAACTGCTACCCCTGACCCGAGCGACTTGTGGTATAAACAATATTCTGACTATCTTTCTCTCTCCATCTTACCTCCTGATCTCACCCATAACAGACAACGCGCCTTCCTTAAAAAGGTCTCTCGTTATGTCATCATGGGGGGCCTCCTCTATAAGTGTGGCTTTGATGGTATTATCTTATGATGCCTCACAAGTTCTAAAATTCCTTATACCATTAAGGAAGTTCATGATGGCATATGTGGAGGTCACTTCAGTGGCCTTGCTGTGGCTAAGTGTATCCTTTGTCTAGGCTATTACTGGTCGACCCTTAACCATGATTTTTGTGACTACGTTAAATGTTGTATAAAATTCCAACAACATGCCAACCTTCATCATATACCCAGTCATGCCTTATAGGTCACCCGTGACCTTTGGCCCTTCTCTCAATGGGGTTTGGATCTTATCAGAGAGATTAACCCCCATTCTTCCCAATGACATCAATGGATCATCACTGCTATCAATACTACACAAAATGGGTGGAAGCCATACCACTCATTTCCATGAAAGCTGAGAAAATATGTGAATTCATCAATCATTACATCATTTTTTGCTTTGGTGTTCCCCATCACCTCATCACTGATAATGGAAAACAATTCAAAAACAAAACCTTGCAAAAAATTTGCTATGCCTTCGGCATTAATTTTTCTCATCACCTTATTACCCATAAACCAATGTACCAAGCTGAATCCACTAACAAAACCCTAAACAAAATTCTCATGAAATTGGTTAACGATACCAGAAGGATTGACATACGCACATTCCTTTTGCACTATGGGCATACCACACTAGTATTCACACTTCCACTATCGCTACACCTTTTTCTCTCGGTCTACGGTATAGAGGCCGTTCGCCTCTCGAAGTCCAAATCCCTTCACTCCACATTTCTCTCCATGACATGCTCAATTATGATGAATTTCATCAGATGCTTTAGCACAACTTGAGTTATTAGACGAACGTCATCTTAACGCTCTTTTTATCACCTTCAAGTTTACCAAAAATGTATCAAACGTGCCTATGACAAACATGTCCATAAACAAACCTTCCAAGTGGTGACCTTGTCCTGAAAGAAAATCAACATGTAACCAAAGCGAAAAAAAAGTAAATGGGGCAAATTTACTCCTAATTGGCTTGGACCATACATCGTGACTCATACCTATGGATCATGTGCTTATCATTTATCTTCACTCGATGGTAAACCTAAACCTGAACCCCTTAATGCCTTGCATCTTTGACCATTCTATTGTTGAATTTTAGTCCTACCTCACCTTTTTCTTCTTTCCATGCTCGTCCCTTGAGCACTATCCACTTCATACACCTCACCAATGATTAAACAAGAATCATGTGAGTACCCGTCACATGTTATCTTCTCTTGAATGTGTGTACCACAACGCTGCACATAACATGATTCTCATGGATACTTTTCATCTACCTTTAGATGAGATCCCATGGTCATTTCACCCCTTCGAACAAGACTTTTGTTCTTCACCTTGGTCTTGCCCATAACTTTGAAGCCCCACATGGGACCCAACTCCTTTAGTAAAACTTCTAAAAAAATATGAATCCCTCAAAAGGACATCTTCCTCTTGGCAATCAACTGCTGTAAAATAGACTGCTCCTCAAAGGACAACTATATAAATCCAAAAAAACAACAGCGAGAGAAATCTGCAAGCGTCCCGCATTGATCACTTCACGAAGACCTCAACGAGCTAATTTCCTCATCCCATATAGACTTCCCACATTGATTAGTCTATCTCTAATATCAATCAACACAAAAATATTTTTAGTCATGGACTTGCCCATTGTGACCTCGGATCTCTTGCCGAAAGAGCTTGCCACCTCATCCCATATATAAAAATAAATAAATAAATTATTAACCACCTTTCACGTCTCTCACCATTCCCACTCCCATTTCCTACCACCTCAAGGGACCTCTTAGAAACCAAGACATTTGGTGATCATGTGACTACTTTTCACCTTAGAACAATCAATCATGCAATGTCTTTAGGGTCTTACATTCATCACCTCCTCCAAGGTATGATCTACTCGGTATGATCCTAACCAATCAAGTGGCTTTATTGCCCCCTCTTATCTTTTCACCGTCTTTATTTACATTTTTATTACCTTATACAGGATTTGGTCTTCGACACTTACCTTTGGGATCTTCTTCTTCTTTCGCCATAATCGACATCACCTATATCATTTTACCTATAACCCACTCACACCTAACAAACCTAAACCCATAACATGCCTACAACCTACTAACTCATTCTCATACCTCATCACATTCTTCCCTAGCTCATGGGAGAACTACATCGGCTTGAGGTCCCTTTTCACCGGATTATGTAGGTAGCACTCCAAGGGCATGGGGCCCTTGGAGGTTAGCTTGGCCACTCTCTACCCTAACCAATCCATCTTTCATCTTCCTAAAATACATTCTACCCCACTTAGTTTTCTTTTTATATCAACAATTGAAAATTAAACCACATAGATAACAAGTTGCTTAACATTTTAATCCTCATCACAACATACATTTATTACGACTACTATTTCTCTACCATCATCATACATATATTATAAAGCATCTTAACAATAGCCCATATTATCATTCATTATACAAATTAATGAATCACAACCCCAACCACTTTAAAAATCAATCATGCCTAAACCAACCTGACTCAACCATGCCTAAATAAACTTGACTCAATCATGCCTATGACCCGACTTGATCCATACCTATGACTGACACAATTCATGCCTAATACCCGACTTGATCCATGCCTAAGACCTGACTCGATCCATGCCTAATACCTGACTCGATCCATGCCTAAAACCTGACTCGATCCATGCCTAAACCAACCTGACTCCATCATGCCTCACTCACCTAAGTTTCCGTCCATATCACGACAAAAAAATTAAAATTCTCATATAACACCAACAAATCATCAGGAATCTCATGTATCTCATCATATAAATAAATGTGTATCTCAATACAATATACATGGATATCCCATCATGTCTATCTCAAAATAAATCATCGGCATGCAGGCCGATACTCAATACAAAATGTCATCGGCACGCAAGCTAGTCTCATATACAATAAAATAATAAACCAATACAAAATATCTTCGGCGCATAGGCCGGTATATGCTCAAAATATACAAAAACTCTTGTACATCCTCACTATATTTGGCACGTAGGCTGGTATATATAAAAAATGACTACCATACATAAAAATCAGGAGCCATATATTAGGCATCTCAACTGGATATCCTCCATATTTGTATCTCATGTACCCTCTGCCTCCTCGGCCACTGTTTGGTGACGGACTAACATCTCCCCACCCATCAGAGGTGGTGGCTGGGTCCCTGCTGGTGCTTCACTTAGAGCTGGTCTCCATGCATAGGTAGCCTCTCCTTGATTTGGCCTTAGAGCTTGATGGCCCCTATGCTCTCCACACTGTGAGTGTGGGATCTAGTCCTCTCACTTCGACGCCTGCTGTGCCTGATACTCTCCATAGGATAGAAAGTCTATCTGGCTGCCATCAATTAGTCCTGGTAGTATCTGGCCTCACATAGGGCATCTCATAACTTGGATATAGGCACAGTCTGTGGTGGTCCTATAGGCCTCAAACCCTATACCTATCTCCCGAGGGACCCTGTCCCGCTCCTGTCTCGTGAATTGGGACCCGGTCCCGCAAGCTCGTGGTGGTGCCCGCCCTATGCCTCGTATCTCGGGCTTGTAAGGCCCCACCTATGCCTCGGTCTATGGCCACCGACCTCCCGCAACCCCGTCACTTGTGCCTTTAAGGCCGCCACCGACCATCATCCTCCTCTCCATCCCCACCACTAGCCATCTAGGCCTGCAGACTGGCCACCTATACATGTAGCTCCGCTACCTCTACCTCTGAGCTCACAAGCTATGTCTACACCATACCTAACTGGGTAATCAGAGTAGCCACCGGCCCCTATAGGTCGTCTCTCTACACCGTGATGGTGGCTAGATCCAGTAGCCTCGGTCTGGGTGGTATGGCTCATAAATGGGCCACCCACCACTATCTATACCTGTCTGTGACCTCGGCATCATCAATCCACTAGTTCACTGCCTGCTCCTCCTTCCCTATGGGCACTATAGGCTGTGGTAGAGGTAAGAGCCTCTGCATGTCATCTCTCCTATACTACAAGAACGATGGAGGTACGTCTTGTAATAGCCCAAACTGCCACCTTACTCTCAATCGGATCATCTCGTGCTCCCTGGCATGACGACCCTATATCCATCTCACTAGCTGAGCTTAGCTAGCTCCTCATGCATATGCCTATATGAGGGGAATCCCACATACGACCTCCATATAATGTCCACTCTAGACAACCCCTCCAATAAATGCCGAAATAGGCCACATCATGTGTGGGCATGTCTGATCTCCACTCTCCTATAGTAGGCACCCATCGCCTGTACCCCACCCACACCAATCTCGGTGGGAATGCATCTGCTCGGGGCATCCCTACTGCTACACACAAACTATGTGCTCATAAGCCCAACAATGAAGTATAAATGTACAACATAGGCTTTGAACTCGCATACGCTTGTCCATATGCCCATAACTCCTTGTATAGCTACGCCAGAATGCTTGGCGCCAGAAATGCGGGTCTGATCTATCATCATGTTGTGGAGTACCCCCATCAACGATCGGGAAAATGTCCACCCTCTGCATCTGGCAGTGCAAAGCAACACACTGCCTCCATTAATAGAACTACTAGCCTCGTCTCCTCCAGGACGGGCTAGGTACATATCTCTATTGCAAATGCGGCACTATGGAATGTCACTTGCCATCCCTCTCCAAACATCGTCAAGATCGCTCTCTCTCCGAGGCCTCGCACAAGATAGAGTAGACCTACGTACCCAATATGGGTAGCTATAGAATCCTGAACACATCCTCCAGGGTGACAATGATCTCACCCGTCGGCAGGTGAAATGTGTTGGTCTCGGAATATCATCTATCGATGAACACGACCATCAAACTAAGCTATTGGACCACATGCCGATAGCATCAAACCCCACTCAAGCCCACCACCTCCACATGTTGTAGCTCCTCAGGGGTCGTTGCGCCACGCACTGTCACGAGCAGGGGTGGAACCCTATCCCACATATGTAGTTGATCTCTCCCCTGTATCCAATACAAACAATACATTAATCTACATTTATCACACCCATACTTGCCCCCTATCATTTCCCAACACCCTCTTTTACCCCTACCCATCTTAATCACCCAACCTGTGGCACTTTTGGCCCCTTGTCCCCAAAACCTGACCGGTGCCAGTTCTCTCTAACCGACCCCAATCACCCCTTAACCGACATCGGTCACTTGTTTAGTGACCGATACATCACACACACTACCGATGCCGACCAAACTCGATCAACATTAGTCACTTGTTTTGTGCTCTCAAACTTCCCCCTTGACCCTTTTACCCACCTAAAAACACCTACACCTCCCTTACACCTCATCCCCTCCCCTCCTCTCCCACTTATTTCTCTCCCCATTCCTATTTAACCCACTTTACCCTCCCATTTTCAATTTTTTTCCCCACCCAAAACAAAAACCACAAAAACAATTTGCCAATCATCTACTCTCTCTAACCAAATATGACTAGATTTGGACACTTGCCTCATTGTCTTTGTCATTGTCTCGGTGGCACATATGACCGCTACACCGGTGGCTTGCCCGATCACTCCTTGGCCTCTTCCATCACTAACTCACTACCCTAACGCTCCACCCAAGCAAATCACGTCCACCGATCCTCGGACTCGCCTCTCACAACCCAATCACCCACCGTCCGCATCGCCAACTCAACACTCCTTTCCATCTGGACACTTTTCCCTCTTTTCTCTCTTTTTCATTTTCTCAATTTGCTATATGACAAATGAATAACACCAAACACATATTTTTGTTTTTATAACAAACCCGACCTAATCGACACCGGTTTCCCCCTCACCGACATCGGTCGCATGCCCTACCTTACGTGGTTGGTTTCACTATACTAGCATCAGTTACCCTTGACCGACATCGGTCACCCTATCTAGCACAAAACCCAAAATTTTACCCTATTACCCTACCTATCCCTCCTTTTTTTCCACACCTCCCCTTTACCCTGACCATTTACCTCACCCAACCTTTACTCTGACCATTTACCTCACCCGACCTTTTACCCTGACCATTTACCTCACCCTCCATACCTCATCATTTACCACCTACCCTCGTCCTCCTTTGGGGACTCATTATTTTACCCATACCTCGGCATTACCCGTGCCATGACCTAAATATTTGGTCTTGACCATGCTAGTGACCTTTGACCCCATGTGTTTGCTATACCTTGCGACATTGTTACCTGTGTTGATTGACCTAATGACCTTACCTTGTCTCTTGCCATGACCGTTTATCCTGACCCTACCTTAGGTGTACCAGAACATACCTAAACGTTCCTACACCTCACCTACATTGTGCTTCCTGACCATATCCTATACCTTGGATACTGGAATCACTTCGACCTTGTTTGGATGAACCTATTAACCTTAGACAATGTAGAGTTTGCCTGCTCTTCAACCCGATAACGTGCTGCAGTTTATACGTGTGCGTGCGTTTGACTATTCCTACCTTTGACCCTGACCCATTACCTAGATTACCCGAGTCGACCTTTTTCCTTTTTCCACCCGCTCCCCACCTTTTCCCTTTCTCATATTTACCTTTTATCAAACCACTCACCGATTCTGCCTTCTGCCTCATCAGTTCCTGGTTTGAGGGGGATCACCGTCACCCACACATGGGGCACCCACATCTTATTTTTGTCAGCGTCACTTACCAATACAAGCTACGTAACAAAAAGGGGAAAAATGTAGACACTAAAATTAGGTCACACTCCCCTTTGGTCCCTCGACAAATAAATACCTTCATCACATTCACCTAGCCATGGCCCCCTTCACCCCACTAATATTAATTTAATTAATTTAATTAAATTAATTCATTAGCCTCACAATATTTATTATTTAAATCTCCTAATTTAAATAATGCCCACACTTACACCTCACCAAGCCAACTCACCCTAAGACCTATTCTTAGTAAGTTGCCATAACTAACTAAGACTTACCCAAACCCTAAAAATCAATGCCTACATTCCCTCTAACCACATTCCCACATGTTGACAAGAAGCTTCCAGTCTGATCCATGGGTGAATGACACGAGATCCCGAAAATCAAGGGGATCTACCTAGTTTAGTAAACCTAGGAAATCCCGCCTTGACCAACGCCTTAAGCCCGGAACTTTACCGTTACCCCCTAACCGTATTTTGGAGGTTGACAAACATTGGGAATTTTTCTAAGAGATAACACATCTTTTTAGAGCAAGTTTCCACGAGAACACGCATGCAAGGAAGGAGATCAAGCATTTTCTCTTGCACAATCATCCAACACTCACCCCAACACATATTTGATCCAACCAAGCAAAAGGGAATGCACATGCAGCCCATGTAGGAGCTTTCCAACATTTGGTGATCCTCAACAACATTCAACCTCTTACCAACACCTTCATCCATCACTCACAAGCACCCAAAACTAGATTTCAAGTAAGTAGAATAGTTTACTCCTCTGGTTCATTCATTTCATCATTGTATTGTCATCCTTTTTCTCTTAGCCACCCATTGACCTCCTTTAATACTCACCCCTCCACATACCCATTAAAACTCTGCCAAACCTCATCCAAACAACCTAATACCTCATTCTGACCAACCAAGTCCTTTGTGTAATCACAAGGGAGACCTAAAGCTCATTCTGTGGCATTCTCGCTTTTCCATAAGAATCGGCACCGATTATCCCCGACCGGATTTGGTCACCCTTAATCGGCATCGGTCTCTGTATTTACCAATAAAGCCTAGAACAGTGACCCACCTACCTATTCTCACATCACCCTTAATCACCTGTGACCTGCCTGAGACCTCTGTCAGACCTGCAAAGAACTAGAACCAACTACTTGACCTTCGAATCTTATTTTAACCTATCCTGTTAGATTAGATCTTTCTTATTGTGTTTTTAATGAGATACCTAAATCATTTTAATTACAATAGGATTTACTTCATTACCAACATTAAATTGTTTTAAACAGTGGACTAACAACCGTCTAGAAGTATCACACTTCTCGGATCTAGCACATGCTAGGCAGTTCACTGCACATATTGTTTAACTTTTATTTGGTGGTCTTGTGTTCCATTTCAAGTAGTTCCTCCTAGCCAAAAGGAAGCTCTCATGATCAGCTGTGGATTCAGAAGTCATACGCACGTAACAACCCAACAACCAACATTTCAATAGGTATTCCTCCTATGCCCAATACCCTATCTGTTTCATCATTTTCAAAGAAACGTCTAGGAATAAGGTGAAACAATGAGAGTATTTCCATTTAGATTAGGTTTTCAATTATGTATTTCCTTAATGTATTTCCTTCATTGTCGTTATGCTTTGTCAATTTAGTTGTTGTTCTTGTGTAATAAGTGCACTTGCGTGTATGAAGCTACTTACTATGTGAAGCTGTTTATGCACGAGAGGACTGCACATACCTTTAGTGTGGGTGGTTGTTTATATCCATGTACAATATGGTGGGAATTGAAAGGATAAAGGAATAAGTTACTATGGGTGTGATTTTAAGTCAAAGAAAGATTGCTTCTCACAAGTGACCAAGGATGGAGATGAAGGAAGGAACAATATAACGCGAGGTAAGCGAAGGCCATGATAACTACCAAGAGAAGGTACAATGATGAGGTACTTAGGTGTAAGGGTGTGTGCTAAAGATAAGTCTATGAACAAAGGGTAGGGAGGCGCTCTAAGGTTATAATTGGGGTACGAAGATGTACTTGTGCAGAGCTAACGAATTTGGTCAATGAATGAGGGGATATTTGGTAGGTGAAGGAGGAATAAATGCATCAAAATTTGAAAAAACTATATAAGGATGGGATGTGGATTCATTTTTACCATTGTGAGTAAGAGTATTTGAAAGAAACTAAGTGCGAAGAGTTGAGTGATCATTTTAAGGTGCAAGAGGTGTGTAACTAGTCGTAACGAAGAGATCTGCGTGCGTAGAAGAAACTTGTGTCCCCTGGTGGTGAAGGGTTTGAGTGAAGCGAGACGAAAAGATGAGTTAGGGGCACATAATTTCACCTAGGGCACACTAAATCGAACTAGGGTTTGCTTTGCACATTGCAAAATTTGAATGACAAGGATCTATAAAGGATTGTAAGGTAAAAATGTCATCAAGAAGGCAAATGCAAGAAGAAGGTGGTCACCGAGGAAGAAGAAATGGCTCCAGTAAAGTAATTTCTCGAGATGCAATATCTAGAGGGGGTTATTTTCAGCCAGGAGTGGGATTCTCAGATAAGGAAAAGAAAAGTGAGCAAGTACAATCACCGTTCCATTGAGAACAAAAAGGAGCTTGACGCGTTGTTGAACACGAAGAAAAATAAACGCACGATGGAAGATATGCCAGTGTATGATGATATTGGTGAGAAGATATTACAAAGGATAGGGGTTTACCAACTTTATGAGCTCCCTTATTTTGGGAAGTATGAGCCATTATACCAGTGGTTTATGAGTAAAGTGCACGAGGATTTTTTCTACTTTGCAGGGCGCAGAGTGAGAATTTCAGCCGCACTCATCTCCAAGGTGATAGGGTTGAAAGGTATAGGAGATGATTTGCGAGATGATCTGAGAAATGAAAACACAATATTGAGACCGGGAAGGAGTTAGGATATACAAAGGGTCTACGTGGAATGGGCATCAAAAACTAAAGAAGTATCCAAAGGTACAAGTGGACGCACATCTCATTACAAAGCTCAATGACCGAAAAGGTGGTTGTAAGTGAACACCATGTGGTGCACATTTCCAAAAAGATGTCTCAAGGAGCAGTCTACAATATTTCATGGTATATCATAGAGACAATCGTTAAAGAAGAGTGCACAGGAGGAAAGATCAACTTTGGATCTGTTATGTTATCACTAGTGTTCATGGAGATCGAGTGCTCGATGGACCGAAGGAGAAGGTATGGGAGTATCCAATGGAACACAAATCACCTACTAAACGCTTCAAGAGGTACCTATGTGAGGGATCCACAACAGAGTAGGTTAATCAATGGGCTAAGAAATGGTATGATAGGCTCCGTGTAGATTTTGAGGAAGAATTACACATCCCCAAGGACTTGCCTTCAAAGGTTGGAAAGGTAGTTCAATTTGCTTTGTGTACCAACATTTCTATACAAAGGTGGTTTGCAAATGAAAGATGGGGCATATAGTCCTTAGTGCAAGTTTCCATATGCATTCACAACAAGGTACTTCCAGGCATCAAGATACACGTGTTTACAGACACACGCAACCGATGTTCAATGCGGATAAGGTATACTGCGACTACCACACACTAAGAAAGAAATATGTGTATCCAGGGCAGGGTGCATATGTTGAAAGACTCATTTCTAATGTTTTGAGCATTAAACCAATAAGTTTGGCAGTGGGAGAAATTGGAGCAGGGCTGGTGTATCTCCAACTGAAGCCAAAGATGGAGAATAACATGTATGTGGAAGGTGAGTTCGCACTTCCAACCACGAAAGAGAAAGCATACAATAGAGAACATCCCAAAGTGCCTAAGCCCACGGGGCCACTTAAAGTGGAGGATGGGGAGGAGAAGTGTGAAGATAGTGGTGGTTTAGAGCATAGAGGTAGGAAACATCTTACAAATAAGGGTGAAGGCGAGTGCGCCACTACATCACCTCGACCAAAAGAGGGGGATGATGAGGACGTGAATGTAGTAGAAGGAGAAAAATTTAAGAGGGTGTTTAGGAGAACAAGGAACCAAGGTGCTACTCCAACCACGGTGCGCAGATCACCTAGACTCTCCCCATAGAAGGGGCAACCGTGTAAAGAAGGAGGAAATTGAAGTTAAATGAGGCGGAAGAGTAAGAGGAAATAACGCTTATTCTCCTACAATTCTAGAGAACTTAGAAGAACAGGGTGAGGAATCAAAGGAAAGAGGAGAGGAAAAGAAGGGACTAGAAGAGATAGCTGTAGAGAATGTTTAGGACATGGAGACACAAGTCCCAAATTTGGAAGCTAAAGTCCCTAAGTAGCAACGGTCTAGAAGAAAAAGTGGAGAGAACATTCCACTAACCATGGGGTATGCGGAGGACGCAGGTAAAATTTTCCGCGCCCACTTCCAGAGCATGATAACATAGAAGGATTTATTTGGCTGGGAGCTAATGGATGAGGATATGGTGACTGTGCGCACTCAGAAGCAACTATCATGGTCAATGCACACCCATATGGATGAGCCTAACTTTGATATATGTGAAGAGTCATGTGTTTCAAGATGGTTGAAGAAGGAACCACAATCTAGACATATGATAGTAAAGCCTATTGTCATGTCAAATGAGCAGGTCAACAACACATTGGTAAAGGTTTCTACTGAAGTTGCAAGGAGAAACATGGACAAAGCTGCAACAATAAGAGCATTGTGCGAGGAGCTCAAGACAAAGGATGCAAAGATAGTGCACATAACTCAAGAGAGGGACTTAGCGTGGAAAAAGAATGAAGTATTTATCAGCATCACAGAGGAGATTGGGGACAATGTCATAAGAGCCAGGCCACACTTGAGGCCAAGGTACCACGACGTTTCCTTCAGCGATACATTATGTAGGAAAGTTGGTGGACTTAGTACTTGAAGATGAACCTTTACGCGTGCCCACGCCAAGGAACTCAGAACAAGAAGTAAAACAAGAGAAAGTATCAGTGATGCGGAAGATTACATCATATGAAGGGCTGCTGCAAGCACTACAAGAGGTATTGAAGACAATAGACTAGGATTTAAACATCTACACGGCTCTAGAGGTGCTTATCAATATAAAGACCTTGGAAGAAAGCAATGAGGTCCAAAGAGAAATGAAGGATGAAACATTGGGCTACACAAAAATATTGTTAATGGTTAAGCGAAGTGAAAGGCCCCGACAATAGAGTAAGAGCCGCATAAGACTCAAATTGGAAGAGCTTGGGAAGCTCATTACGCAGAAAATGGATGTTTGAGATGGAAGAATGACATCAATGTCTCAGCATTGTGTTGGTTCTACAAAATGAAAAAGGAGAGATTGTGAGGGATGTGTTGGAATCCATTGTTGTGGACATTCCAGAAAGTAGAACACGCACTCGGCCGAATGTCGACCTTGGAGGCCAAAATAAAAGAGGAGTATCTAGAGTTGATCCTTAAAACTAATACAGAGGATGCTCTTAAAACATTCTTTATTCATCTACATTCTTTCTTATTCTTTCCATTCCATATTCTTTACTACAATTTTTGAAGATACCCATTGTCGGGGTGACAATGCGATTAGTGTGGGGTAATGTTGATCAGAGAACACTTGAAAAAACTCACACAAGAAGTCCGCGTGGGAAAGCAGGCTAGGTTTAAGGGTGCGAATGGATAGGAAGAACACACACGTGGAGGGAAAGTTCAACATTCAGGACTTAGCCTATTTTGAGCATGAAGACCTATTTTTAGAAGATGGCATGTGGAACACACCAATGATGCAGGGATGTGTGCACCACGCATTGTCTATCTTTAGAGGATCGGATCGAAGCTTGTTTTGCATGGAGGCAAGCTAAGAATAGGATTGTCACTTTAGTTAACTGCAAGAGGTCTATAGATAACACACTTGCATGTGTGGCTATGCCTATAAACGGCGCGTGGCTATTAATAGCATGCGGCCTATTTTTGGAATAGAGAAGTGGTGAAGGGCAAGTCCCCACCCTATATATATGATGTGAATCGAGATAGACAAAGACAAAGACATATAGACAGAGACACACACTTATATATATATATATATATATATATATAGAGGTACATGATGAGATTATCGTATCGTATCCATACGCGCATTGATACAAGATGCCATTATTGTAAGGAGTTTATGTGTTTATTAATAGATGGAAGTTATTGGTGAATCTAAGTGTTATTTCGTATGAAATCAAGTAATGCACATTATTGATTCAATCATGATTATTGTTTAAAATTGTTCTTTCATAAATCAATATGGTATGCATTGTAGAATGATGGATTAGTTATGGATCTATATGTTTATTCCATCTTAACGCTAACATCCTACAACAATAACCCTAAAGAGGGACCTGGACCTTTGTGTGCTTCAGGTGAGTGCTCGGTCTAGGGCCGAGTGATGTGCCAACGCAACTAGGGTATTATCTTGTGATTCTAGGCTGCATCAACTAGTCTACGAACCCTATACATAATGAATTTTATAGGATATGGCATCCTTAACATTTCGGGAAGCATTCATGTGCTTGGAGGTTACAATGGGTGTGCCTCTCTACACGACTTTGGCCAATGACATCAGATCGCCTAAAAAACTAGGACAGTATAAAGATCTCTTCACACACATTTTAGCAGAAGTGGTTAGAGCTTGGAGGACATAGAGCATTTCCTCCCTACACTTCTTCAGCTAGGGTGGCGTGAGATCACCCAAAAAATTACAATAGTACAGGATATCCTTCTACACCTTTTTCTCAACATGGATTAGGTGCACATGTTCCATTTACACTTTTCATTTCACATATTTTACATTTATGTATTTTACACATTCCTATACACGTGTGTATTTTACATAGCATTTTTACATACATACATATTTGAATACTTGATCATTTTCTCCTTGTAGGTCCAACCATATGAGAAACAAGAAGTCAAATTGGGGCAACAACATCGACGACGACGACAACAACATTCCGCAAGGAACATGCCTTACTGAAAAATACAAGTACATTACACACCACAACAACTACACACGCGTTTTGACATAGGTTCACTGTTATCACTTTTTCTATGTGCATTTTTCATCTGTATTTTCCACGCTCCTCCATCTTTTTATCATTCCACACTTTTGTCTAGTCCTTCGGACATTTTCTACTACACTCTACATGGATATCAAAGCGCATCTCTATCTAATTTATGTTACCGATCTTTCCACTCACCAACATAAAGTGGGGGTAAAAATGTAGTCACAAAATTATGCACTTCAGGCATTATTTATCCCTGTCTCATACCACTATTTAGAAGGTTGTTAAGTGAAGAAAGTACTAATTAATCCCACATTTTGGCCATCTTGTTTTACTTTTTATTTCGTCATTCCCGCACATTTTTACATACATGCCTAGTTGTTTCGACACTTTCCCATCATTTTAGCATAACTAGGGCACCCATGACTATATTGGGGCACCCCGATCCCATTTGGGGAACCCTAATCCTTGTTTTTACTTTCCAGCCTCTTTTTGGGCTCTTTCTAGTAATTTTTCATCCTTATCTTTTTCCTAGTTGGCCACGTCGGGGTTAATTACGAAATTAGAGCAAGATAACCCTTTAAATATAAAGTACTGAGACCATAATGAGGGTCTTAACGTCACTTACTAATATCACTCCATCTAGAATTGCATCCATTGCATCACTTGCATCCACATACTTTCATGCATCAAGGCTAGGAGATCTGCATCAACACACACTTCATAGGGGGGGGGATTCTATTCTATTCCATGCACACATACTATTACCTTTTCTACATTTAGTTATTGTTCGCTACTTCACAAAGTGTGACTGGAAAAAGAGCACCTAGGGCACGACATGCAAACACACACACCAGAACTACATTTGGGTTCAAAATGTAGTGCAACACTTAGTTTAGTAAGCTCAATGTTGTGGTAGCCGAGGTAAGTCTCGACCCTTTAATTTGCATATTTATTTTTAGGGTTTTGATACTTCTCTTTTCTCTTGCAGGTCTTCAACTTCATCTTGCTACATTTGGTACATTTAGTGCATTTCAATGAATCCAAAGGCAAATGTAAAGTAAAGGTTACAGAGTATCTTTTTACCCAGAAAGAACCAGTTTACGAGATTTTTAGAAACTAGGGTGCCTATTTTGTCATACCAGGGTGCTCTAGTCTACTCAGATCTTCTAGATCCACTCTTTTTGGGACCTCATGTAGCCACTCCAACTTCTATATTTTCCTATCGGGATTGCAAAACCCTACGACAATCGTCCATAATCAATCGAGTTCATTCCTTACTTCCTCTTACATATTAGGGTTTTATTTCTACGAGTTCAATCATTTTAATCATTTTAATCATTTTATTCATTTCATATTACTTTAGTGCATTTATTTACAATGTTTATGTCCTCCTAGATTAAATTAACTATTTACCATTTCCCCATTTTAGTTAATTTTAGTTAATCAATAAGGTTGTAGAGCTAGGGCACAACAGTGAGGTAGATGAGGGCTAAAGAATTAAGCAAGGGTAAGAATTGAACAAAAAAGTTTGACGCTCGACACAACGACATAGGTTTGAGTAAGTTGTTGATTCTAAGAACCTAGGGCACAAATTTTACAAAGTTAGAGTTTGTGCATATTAAAGAGTTAAATCATGACACCAAATAAGGCTACTATAATAAAGCAATCACCCAAGAATAAGGGCAAGAAGATAGTTGTTGATAATGCACCAGAGGATTGGTTCTTTGAAATGTAGTACCCCCAAAAGTGGTTATTAGGAAGTCATAGGTATCTCACTTAACAAAATGTAAAATCAACGATTATAACCATCACACAAAAGGCCCCCCGAAGGGGAGATAAGGAAGAATGTCATGAAAGAGCTGACCTAAAGGACAACGAAGGGGAAATTGGTGATCGATGATAAGGTAAAGAAATATCTAGAGATCATAGGGGTGATGCAATTCTACGAGTTTCCTTACTTTGGAAATCTAGGGCACCTTTTGTAATGGCTCATATCACGGGTTCATGAAGACTTCTTTTATTTTATAGGAAAAATAATGCACATAACCATGCAATTGAATGGAAGGGTGAAATGTTCAAGATAATAGAGTAGAAATTAGGTTAGATTTGGAAGATGACTCGCAAGTGGAGGAAACAACCACAAATTTCAACTATCAACAGGGAAATCACATGTTTGACATCACAAGTATCACTGATCCAGTAACAAGAGTTATAATGCACCTTGTAAGTTGTAAATTGGGTACATCCAAAGATGGTCGTAGGTAAATAAGAAATGGTTACATGTCATGCACAAGATGGTGTAGAAGACCCTTTATAACATCACACTCTACATTGTTGAAGGGATGGTTGAGGAAGCAAAAGTGTAGGTGAGCAGAGAGAAGATAAGCTAAGGTTTAGTTAAGTTGTTGATTATCTTTTGGGAGATAGGGGGTACTGCAGGGGGCTTGATGATAAGATGCGGATATACCCCATGGATCACTAATCCTCATGAACAATTTTGTGCATTCATATACGATGGGGTGATAACAAGCCCTTATAAGCTATGTGTGGACAAATGGTATATGAAAATGTGTGAAGCATTTGAGAATGAATGATGCGTACATAGGAGTTGCCCTCACTTTTGGATGGGAAGGAAAATTTGTGGTGCACCAACACTTCAACCTTGGAAGATTCATTCTTAGTAATGGATATATGGGCCCATGGTGTAAGTTTCCCTTTGCCTTCATAGAAAAATACTTTCTATCCTTGGCGAATCACATAAAGGAAGTATGCAAGCTAAATTTTGATGTGGATAGTGTTGACTCACACTATCACACATTGTGCCAGAACCTTGTCTATCCTTTGAAAACAACCTATGTGGAGATAATAGAGTCTGAAAACATGGACTTGAGCCCCACGACCTTCATAGTGGGTAAACAAGTAGTGAAGGTATTCATTTATCTCAGGCCTAAGTTGAAGGATAAGAAGTATCTCAATGAATGAGATCTTCATCTCCCAAAGCCCCGCAGAAGAAACAGACTATTAGAGTTTCAAAGAGAAGACGTGAGGAGACTCCACCTTAAGAAGAGGAGGAGGAATAAGATGAAGCAGACATAAGGAGAAAGAAGATATTGTGCTTGAACAAAGTTGAAGACAAAAAATTATGTAGGAGATTAAAGAATAAAGCAAGGGTGTGATTACTTCATAGGCATCCAAACAAATCACCATCGGTCACACAAAAAGAAGAAGACAAGTCCATCAAGAAGAAGAAACCAAGGGTGGTTTCCAGGTGAAGAGGACTTGAGAAGAACATGACCGAGGATGAGGTGGCATGAGAAAAGGATCCCCAGGTCATCCATTATTGGGATGAGGATGATGAAGAACCTAATGAAACCATCCATAATGATGAAGATATGCATGATACACATAATGAAGAGGAGCCCAAGGGGATGAAGAAGAGGAATAAGGTAATGGGGAGCCAATTGGGAAGGATACATGTGTTGTAGGAGGATATGTAAGTGGTGTGAAACTAAACATTGTGCAAGATATGCCGTAGGGAAAGTGGAGTGACATAAGAAAGAATAAGGAACCCCTATAAGCACCTCAAATGTATTTTATTGATGATCCCTTCAAGGTGCTATGAGTGAGATTTCAGAGCATGGTGCTGAATAAATACCTCTTTGGATGGGATTTTATTGATCAAGTCGGGCTTACTCGCACACAAAGAAGATGATGTCTTAGAGTATGCAGGTGCACATGGAGGAGCCATAATTTGAGATAAGTAGAAATTCATACTCCAAGATGTTCTGAAGAAGGATTCAAATGTAGTCCTTATGGCCATTGATCCTACCAATTTTACTAATGAGCAAGCCTCCAATGCATTGAATAAGATGGCAAGAATCCCGAAGTTACATGCAAAACATAGAAAATGAAAGCTGCTATATGAGTGATGAAGAGTGATAAGGTACAAAAAGATGAAGCAATTAAAAATCTCAAGTAAAATTTGGGGGATTAAAATATTCTCACAAGTAGATGCATATGATACAATAGGTGATATAATAAAGAACATCACGAGCCCATGCTCAACTAGTAAAGCGAGTACAAAATGTATATTCCACAAGTTGGAATATTTGTAAGACTTGACACACATGATTCTAATGGAGGGGAAGAGTGGGAAAGTGCCAACGATGGAGGAATTAATAGTGCTAAAGAATAATAATAAAGAAGTGGTGGAGTAGAAGGTAGCGAGAATATGAGGCATGGATCGTATAGATCAAGGATGTCATAAATAAGGTAGAGCATGTGTTTGATAGTTATCGGGATTTTTACCCCATCCTTAGAGCACATACCACCAAGGAAGAGGCTAAGATGAAGAGGATACAAGCCACTATAAAGGACAATAAGGTCAAGCATGAGAAGGTCATGACCGAAGTCATGGAGAAGAGAGATTTAGTCAAGGCCGTGAAGGATACACTTGAGGTAAGACTCAAAGAGCTCTATCCCTTGGTCACACACAATATGGATACTTGATGCAACCTAGAATTTAATGTAAATAACCTAGACACGTTGACACATCACTCAACCTAAGTTGAGCACTCACCAAGTGCACAACGGCACCTGAGTCCCTCTTTAGAGTTACTTATACATGACGTTATCATGATGATGTTTAAACATATTCAAATTCATAACTGGACATAAGTATTCCATAGTGTATAATCCAAATTTATATCTTAGAGAATTAGAATAAACGAACTAAATAATAAATATGATAATATTAACCATACAAGAACCAAATTCAGTTATGTCTAATACCATTATCCAACCAATATACTCCATTACATTAAATATTGTAAAACATAGAAGCTTACACTATATCAGTATCTCCATGAGTCATGTGCGTGTCAAAACCAGTAGCACAACTCTACAATAATTCACCACCTACTAAACTACACAAGTCAATACATATTTATAGGGGTGGGGACTTTCCCTTCACCACCCATGCACTTCTCAAAATAGGTCACATGCTGATAATAGCCATGCGCCTTTACAATAGTATGCACAACATGTAAGTGCTCTAACAATAGATGTCCTATAGTTAACTCCAAGTAGAAATCCTATTATTAGCTTAAACTATGCATGGTGCTTATCTGCCACTTGTTCCCAAAATACCATTGCGTGGAGCGCAAGTCTTCATCTCTATGTGTGCTCCGCACATTATCTCCAAAAATAGCCCTTATCCACAAAAATGGATAAGTCCTGAGCCAAAGTGTTCTGGCATGCGTTTCCTTTTCTATCTTCCCATGCCTTCAAATGCGCCTTGTTCTCGCGTGTGCATCCTTTGTGTGTCTTCTCCTTAGAGAAACATTCTATCTAGCTCAACATTACCCCACACTAAAGTACATTGCCATCCCGTAATGGGAATTATTTCTGATGTCTCCAATAATAAAGAATAAGTAATGAAAGAATGAATGAAACATTGTACAAAAGAATGAAGTTTACTCTGCAACACCCTCTTCTTCAATTGGAAGGATTAACTCTGGATATTCAGTTTTGATTTCAGCCTCTAATGTCTTCCAATCACTTAGCATGTTCCTTGTTTTCTCTGGAATATCTATGGCTATTGCATCTAATTCATCCTGAGTGATCTTCTCTTTCTCATTCTGTAGCACCCAGACAACATTGGCCATACCTGATAACATTCCTTCCATGAGATCCATCTTATGCACTATGAGTTTCCCAATCTCATCAATTCTATCCTTGTGCGATCCTGGGCTATTGCAAGGGCCTTGCACTTTTGTTTTACCAGTGCTAATCTTTCTGCATGCCTAAGTGTTTCATCTTTCATTGCCTTCAGAACTTCATTGTCCTCTACCATAGTTCTGATCCTTATTATGGCGTCTAGCACCGCACATATATTGAGAGCTTGGTCAGCTTTCTTTAGCTCATCTTTCAAGGTTTGGAGCAAGGCCTCATAAGTTGAAACTTTTCTAACAATATTGGCCCTTGCTCTTGCTGCTTCTTGTGTAGAATCCTTTAGTGCGGGCATTTGAATTGGCCCATCATCTAATACCAAATTGACCAAAGTGCGCACATAATGCATAACAGAAGGAAATTTTTTAGGAACTTGAGATTCTAGATGAGGCCTTGTTTTAAGAATGTGATCACCAAGCTCCTCAGCCATGCTAACAAAGGCCTCATTATTTTCCTGTTCTCATTCCTTCTCTTCTTTTAAGTGTTTTATCTCTGTAGTTTTATCCTTGTTATCTTCAAGCAACACTTGAATGGTGGTGGCCTTATCAATGTTCCTCCACACCACCTCAGCAGATACCTTGACCAAGGCATTGTTGACCTGCTCATTAGACATTAGAGTAGGTTTTATTGTCATGTGTCTTTGCTCTGGGGTGCCTTCTTCACTCTGCGTGAGACACATGACTCTTCACACACATCAAAATTTGGTTCGTCCATATGAGTTTGCATGGACCAGATAATTTATTCCTTATGCATGTAGTATCCATATCTGGATCCATCCACTCCCACCCATAAAAGTCTTTAAGGCCCACAAAGTGATATGAAAATGAGCACAAAATTTTTTTCTCGTGTCCTCAACATAGCCCATATTAGGGACAACATATTCTTCACTTGTTTTCTCTCTCTTTTTCCTTGGCCCCTTAGGAACCTAGGTGCCAAGGTCTGGAGTTGGCCCTTCTCCTTCCTAAGTAGTAATGGGTGCGCTGGGTGGCTTGCCCACAACTTCCTTTACTTTTCACCCCTTCCTCATCATCTCTCATCTCTTCATCCCGGGATCCTCTGCATCTTTAGGTTGAACCGGGGTTCCTGGCATGCTCTCCCCTGACTCCTCCTCCTCCTCGTCCTCTTTAAGCTTCAAATTTCTTCTCCTCTTTTTCTCGGTGTTTTCTTTTTTAGGGGAGAGTTGAGGTGACCTTCGTAAAGGTTGAGATGTTCTTGCACCTTGGGTTCTGGTTCTTCTAAACACCCTCTTGAATTGGTGTTCCTCATGGACTATGTTTATGTCCAAGTCTTCCTCTTCTCCTTGCTGCTGTGGAGGAGTATCTGCGCACTCACTTTTTGCTTTGTCAGTGGGCTACCTCTAGCCTTTGTGGTCCAAACCTCCACTATCCTCATTGAGTTCTTCTTCCTCATCTTCCTCTAAGGTCGAGGTAGGCTTTGGAGCTGCCACATTTTCAACTATATGCTTGCCTTTAGGCGGGCCTAGGAGCATGAAATCATTCTCCACATATTGGCCCTTTTCCAATCTAGGCTTAAGCTGGAGGTAGATAAGCGTGGCCCCATTATCCCAAATATCCAAACTTCCCGACTTCATACTTATGACATAAGAAATAATCCTCTTAATGTAGGTAGATCAACTTGAATAAACATAAGTTTTCCGTAAGGTACAATAGTCACATCTACCTTATCCATGTTGTAGCTTAACCGGTGCGTGTCGATAAAACATGTGTACTACTTCCTAGAAGAATTACGTTGTGAAGGTGTATGGTAGTTTGCACTAGGGACTCCATGTCCCATCCTTCATTATGAACTGTGCAATGTAAAAATGTTGATATATCGCATGAACTACATGGCCTTGCCCACCACTGAGGGTAGCTTTGGAATGTGTCATTCCTCCTCGAAGGCCGCACGAAGTCGGTCATACCATAACTCCACCCTTTGCTTGAACAAACCACTCATTGATCCTTCACATAAATATTTTTCAAACCTCTCTGCGAGGGACTTCTTTTCCACGGGGTATTCCCGATTTTATTATTTGGCCCATCGGGCACTCCAATTTCTACAAACACAAGTGATAACAAGATAGTGCCAAAACTTATCTTCTCACATGTGCATGCTTCCTCAACAATTGTATCTGCTATGTACCCAACTAAGTTGTAAAATTCTCCTTGTGAAATATTCTTAGCAACGTGTAGCCACATGGTGTTCACTTGTGACCACCTTTCTTGATCATTCAACTTGGTGAGTAAATGCGCGGCCACCTGTATCACAAGGTACTTCCTTAGCTTGTAGATATCCATCCCACGCGGACCCTTCATATATCCCAACTCCTTGCTTTGGTGGCCATGACAATTTCCTTATCAGTTAGATCACTACTAACCTCTATCCTTGTGCCCTTCAATCATGTCAATGTAGCAATTAAGGGCGCTATGATCCTTACCCGCCACCCAACAAAGTAGAAGTCCTCATGGACTCTGCTCATCAGCCATTGGTATAGATTTTCTAGTTTTCCAAAGTATGGGAGTTCGTATAACTGGTATACCCCTACCTTCTTCAACAACTTCTCTCTAGCATCATCATACACTGGCATGTCATCAATCATTCACTTTTTGGTCTTTCTATTCAACAATGCATCTAGTTCCTCCTTGTTCTTGGTGGTGCGATGTTTGTAGTTGTACACCTTGCATATGTGGACATGGGAATCCCAATCCTGTTTGATGATTACTTCTTTTAGATACTGAATTTCTCAAAAAATTCTCTTGGGAGCATCCTCGACCTCGGTTTCCACCTTCTTCTTCCCCTTTGTTCCTTCTCCGGTGCTTTCCTCGGTGCCATGATAAAAGTTACATCTTTTTCCTCTGTCGAGTAAGCTCCTATGCCCTAGCTCAAAACTGCATGCCCTAACTCGAAACCTACATGCCCTAGCTCCTTCTCAATGCTTATGATTCACTCAAACCCTTCTCAAATGGGGACACAACCCAATTCTATGCAAAAATCTGTTCTCCTCTTTCGAGGTTTCACAACTCTCTGCATGTTAACGCATTTTGCTCGGTTTGGTCACAACTAGCTCACGCTCGAATACTTGTGATCGCAAAGGTAGAAATGAACCCACATCATGTCTTTATATAGAGTTACGAAAATTTATCACATTTATTGCTCCTTTACCTACCACTAATCCTCTCATTAATTGACCATTTTCCTAATTTCCACGTGATACACCTGCGTCCACAACTATAAATTTCTAGCATGCCTTCCTACCTTCTAGCTACATACCTTCTTCTACGTGCTTCCAAGCACCAAATTACCTCATCAATGTGCCTTCCTTTAGTAGTTTTTATGGCCGCACTTACCTTGTGTTATACTTGTTCATTCATTCATTTCTAGCTATGGTCTTCTTTAGTAGCAATTTTCTCTCTAGCAATGCCTTTCCATACTATCTACACTTTTTAATCAAGAGAAATCACCTATAACAATATTTTCTTATGTGTACCCATTTTTGAATGACAACCACCCCACACCAAGGGTATGATGCATTCGCCTAGAATTTACATGGTAAAAAACCCAGGCGCTTAACCTGGCACATCACTCAGCCTAGACTGAGTGCTCACTCAAAGTGCACAAAGGTACCAAGACCCTCTTTAGGGTTGTTGTTGTAGGATGTTATCATGATGAAGACTTAATGCATTTAGATCCATAATTAATATATCATTCTACAAAGCATGTTCAAATCTAGATCTAAAGAATAACAGACTTAAATGATAACCATGATGAAATCAAGCATGTAAGAACCAATTATACTTAGGATTAATACTTTGATTCAGCCAATACACTCCATTATATTAAACATTATAAATACATAGAAGCTCATTACAATAGATAATACCATAGCTTATGTGCACATTAGATTTGGCAGCATAACTTCACAGTAATTCAATTCTCACACCCTTACTATACTACATAGATCATTACATATTTATAAGGGTGGGGACTTTCCCTTCACCACTTGCATGATTCCAAAAATAGGTCACATGATGAAAATAGCCATGCACCTTTACAATCACAGCCACACATGCAAGTGCGCTAACAATAGATCTCTTCTAGTTAACTGTCAATAATAATTCTATCTTTAGCCCGCATCCATGTAAAATGCTTAGTAGCCACCCTTCCAAAAATAGGCTTTGATGCATGTCGCGTAAGTATTTTCCCGATTTATGTGCTTTGCACACTATCTCCAAAAATAGCATGTACATGTGAAAATGGCTAAGTCCCAAATCCACCTTTATATTTTACGTGTGTGTTTTCCCCTATCATATGCACCTTTGATCATGCATTCCATGTTCCCTCACACGAACCTTCTGTGTGCCTTCTAATACGTATTCCACTTTCATCCGCTCAACATTACCCCACACTAAACTACATTGCTGCCTTGACAATGAATACTCCTCGAACAATAAAGAATAAAGTAATGGAAAAAATGTGAAATAATTTCTATAGAAAGAATTCCTAAGATTTTTTCTTCATCCCATCAGGCACCCCAATCTCCAAAAATACTAAGGACAATAGACAACATCGAAATTGATTTTCTCTCTCATGTGTGCGCTTCCTCTAAAATTATGTCTCGTAATGTAGCCTATTATGTTGTAGATTGTTCCCTATGACATTTTCCTTGATGTGTAGCCACATTGTGTTCACCTGGGACCACCTCTCTTGATCATTTAACTTAGTGACCAGATGTGCAATGCACATACGATGAGATACTTCTTTAGTTTATCTATATACATTACGCACATACCTTTTATGTATCCTAACTCCTTCCTGCGTCTCTAAGATGGATGATTTATCTATCAGGTCACCATTCAGGTCCACTCTTGTGCCCCTTAATCCTATTATAGTGGAAATTAGAGTGGTTGTAATCCTTACCCTGTGTCCAGAGAAATAGAAGAAATCCTCATGCACCCTGCTCATCAGCCACTAGTACAAAGGTTCATACTTTCCAAAATAGGAAGCTCATATGATGGTAAACTTCAATATGCTTTAGTAGCTTCTCTCCGCACCATCATACACCGACATATCTTTGGCTATGCACTTGTTTTTCTTTGTATTCAATAACACGTCTAATTCCTTTTTGTTCTCTGATGTGCGGTGGTTGTAGTCACTGATCTTGCATTTTCTAACGTGAGAGTCCCACTCTTGTCCTACTATCATGCCTTTTGGGTACTGCATCTCTGAAAATTTTCTCTTAGGAGAAATTTCGACTTCTTCTTCTATCTTCTTCTTCCCTTTTGCTCCTACGACAGGTGCTTTCTTTGGTACCATTTGTAAATCACAACTCTCTATCCTCAAATGCTTGTTTACTAGCTTCCGCAACATGCAAACTCAAAACCTAGCTTGAATCAATGTGCCCTAGGTAAAAAAAAAGCTTCCTTATCTCTTTTTAATGCTTTGCTTCACTCAAACCCTTCACCAATGGGGATGTAAGCTTCTCCTGTGCACAAATATGCTTCTCACGTCTAGTTTCACACTCTTCACACCTCAACACTCTTCGCTCACTTCGGTTTGATGCAATTAGATCTTTCAAATTCTTGCAATTCACAACGGTAAGAATGAAATCGTATCCCTCCTTTATATAGATTTTCAAAAATTTGGTGCATTTATTGCTCCTTCACCTACCAACATTCCTCATTAATTGACCCTTTTCACAATTTTCCACGTGGTACATCTTTGCGCCTTAGTCATAACCTTTTAGTGTACCTTCCTACCTTTTGGCTATAAGCTTTTCTTTAGTGCACTTCTATGCGTCTGAGTACCTCTTCACTATGCCTTCTCTTAGTAGTCTCCACGGCCACCGCTTACCTCACGTTATACTTGTTTATTTATCTCCATTATGGTCCTCATTTGGAAGCAATATTCTTTTCACCAACTCTTCAAACTTTGAATAACACATGTAGTAGTTTGTTCCTTTATGTGTACCTATTTCTCAACAACCACCCCACATAAATAGTATGTGCAGTCCTCTTCACATAAAAATACGTAAATGGTAATTAGTAATTCTTAAGCGTAAACACACTTATTGCACAAAACAACAACTAAATAGACAAAATTTGCATAACGATGAAGAAGGAAATACATTAAGGGAATACATAATTGAAAACCTAATCTAAATGGAAATCCTACCTTATTACAAACACCAAGAAGACTTATTTATAGTAGGGCTTGATCAATCAACTTACTCCGTTGAAACATGCATTACCGGGTAACCATATTCCATCAAGCGTTTCTAATCGAAAAGCTCCTATTTCAAGTATGTGAGTGATAAAATATGGTCCTAACCAATGTACTTTGAGTTTTCTGGATGACACAAAAACTTAGAATCGTAGGAAGCACCATCTCGTCCTATCTCAAGTTTTTGTCCCTAATGTGATCAAAGTATCATGCCATGCTTTCTGCCTTGTTTTTTCTTGCTTTTGACTCTAGCATGCGATTGCTCATCACTCATCCAACTTATCCAATACACTTTAAGCTTTCTTGGATGGTGCAAAACTTAGAATCATAAAGAAACACCATCTGTCCAATCTCAAGCTTCTTTTCCCTGATGTGCCTATCATGCCATGCCTTCTACTTGGATTTTTCTTGCTTATGAATCCATTGTGGTATGACGCACCTCTCATCTAACTATATCAGCTTGTAAATTATTTCTTCTAACACTTTCTTATCAGCTAGACCTCCAGCATACCATAATATGCAAATAAGGTAACATAAATTCTATGGGAAGAACTACTTCTACATGCCAAACACCAACTGAAATGGTGTGGCTTTATTTAACCTTTTATAGGTTGTTCTATATGCCCAAAGTACAAAAAAACTTTATCATCTCAATCTTTCCTTCCAACATCACAAATATTTGTCAAGGTCTAGCTCAATATCTTATTGAATGCCTTAGTAGTCCCATTTTCTTGAGGGTGATAGGGTGTGGTCTTGTGGTGCGCACCATAAATTCATCCAATAATATCCTAATTGTCTCATTTAAGAAATGAGTGCTCCTATCACTTGTCATACTCAACGGACATCCATACCTAGTAAGAATATTTTCCCATAAGAATATTGTTGTTGTAGTTGCTGTACAATCCTTGGTAGGTGCTTTGTCTACCCACATTGTAAGATAATCATGTACAAGTGATGATGTAGTGAAATCTAGCTCTACATGCGGTGCAGGGATATAGGACCCACAAAGTCTATTGCCCATTTTTCAAACGGTTCTACACTAGTAATAGGCCTTAAAGGAATTTCATCTCTTTGCCTAAGTTTTTTGAGGTGTTGACAGTGATCACATGCCTTACATTACTCGTAATCCTTGTACAAGGTTTCCCACCATAGACTAGTGAGTAAATATTACATGCGGTGGCATCACACCGAATAGTGTCCAACCGCAATAACGCCATGAGATTCTTACATGATTTCCATATGCTCATGCTCCAAAGACACCGATGCAATACTTCATCTTGTCCTAGTTTTTATAGGTCACCACTGATCAACATGAAAGGTGCAATGTGAATTGCAAGTTGTTTCTTTTCCAAGGCTTTCATTTCTTTTGACGCTATACTTGTGTGTAAAAATAGACTAAACTATCCTTTGATTCTAAAGGTGTGTAGTTTAACTTATTAACTGTGCATCTGGCATTATATCTTCAATTGTCTATGTGTCCTCTCCTGATTAAATTCTTGATAAGTGGTTTGGGCTAGAATTACTTTTACCATGATTTACCATGATTGTAAAGTCAAACTCTTGGAATAAGATAACCCATCGACATATGCGCCCTATAAAATGAGGCTTATTTACCAAGTATTTCAATGCCATGTGATCTGTATAAAACACAAAAGGTGTTGTTAGCAAGTACTATCTAAACTTATGCAATGCATAGATCATTGATAAGGCCTCGTGCTCTGTAGTTGTATAATTTTGTTCTGCAGGAGTCAACTTTCTACTAGCAAAACACATAGAATGATTTATAATACCTTTTCTAGGCTGAGCTAATACAACGTCAATGGCCATGCCAGAGGCATCCACATGTACGTGAAAAGGTTGGTTCCATGAGGGAAAGCACAAAATAGGCACCATAGTAAGCCTCTCTTTAATGCTTCAAATGTGCATTGTTGTGGTTCTCCCCAATAGAATGTCCTTTTTCCTTTTAGTAACTCCTCTAAGGGCACAAAATCTTCACATACCATTGATACATTTTCATGTAATACGCTATGTGGCCCAAGAATTTTTGCACATCACTCTCACTAGTAGGTTCCTCCAAACCTAAGATAACTGCAACCTTGGCTAGATCTACTAACAAACCCTCCTTACAGATGATATGCCCTAGCAGAGTTCCAAAAGGTGTAGAAAATACACACTTCTTGATGTTTAAAGAGATGCTTAATTATCTGCACCTCTCAAACATTAATCGCAAGTTGTCACAATGATCTTTGACAAGACCATATATGACCAATCATCTAAGTAAACCTGCAAGAATTTGTGAATAAAATCCTAGAATGCTTGAACCACAATGCGCAAAAATATTGTAGGTGTTCTTTAGTCCAAAGGGCATCACCGTGTATGCAAAACTTCCCCATTCAGTGGTGAAAGTTGTTTTCTCTTGATCCTCCTTTATAATTCTTACTTGGTGATATCCAGAGAATCCATCTGTAAAAGAGTAAATTTTGCCCTGTAATGCCTTCTAATATTTCCTTGGTGAAAGGTGTAGGAAAAGGATCAATCACACATGCAACATTTATCTCCCTGTAGTCCACACAAATCCTTATCTTACCATCTTTCTTTATACTGATTACTATGGGGCTGACCCACTCTGATTCTTCTAGGGGATTAATGATGCCAACTTTAAACATCTTATCAATTTATTCTTTAACTTTCACGCACAGGTTAGGGTTCATCCTGTAAAGTCTCTTCTTGACCGAGCACACACCTTCCTTTAACTTAATCCTCATCTTGCCCAAAGAATCATGCACTCCCTTTAACTCATGGTAGATTCTAGGAAATAAGTTCTTGAAATCACGTAGTAACTCAATTATCTTAGCCACTTTAGAATCAGACCAATAATCTCTAATTATGGCCTCCTTAGGTTCAACATCCGTGCCAATGTTCACTTTCTTGGTCTTCATAGGTTCATGATAGGCACACACCTTCTTATCCACACTGTCTAAGACTTCACGCATACCCTCTGAATGATCTATGTCCAAATTTTCTACTTCTTCATCATCCACTATATAGACCATCTTTCTTTTCTCCTTCTTAAGGAAAACATGCTCAAGTAGTTTGATATCTATCTCATCTACTTCATCAAAATGCACTCCTAGGTTTGCCTCACCAAATAACTCCTAAATGAGTTCTTCAGCCTTTACACTATCTCCCATAGTCAATCACTCCATAACTCGTAATGCCTCTTTCACCGGAGGTTTAGTGGAGAAGTAGTCAAAAGTCTGGATCATTCTTGTAGTCAAGTCTTGCCAATTTCCAGCCTCCTATGCGATTCTTCCGTATAAAATACCAAGCACGTGCGTATCGCGTAAAGTGAAGTAAATTTTGTGCACCCATAGTGAAGGTGGTAAAGCTTCCCGCCCCTCTCGTCCGCAGTCTCTCACACTTTCTTGCTGAACAAGATGATTACCATGATATGTGTAGATTTGAGTAGGCACATTGCTCCTGAGAAACCGGGTTGTTAGAGAAATTCTCACTTCATTCCATTCTATGAGATTATCCCTATGAACCATCCACCAACACGCTGCTTTGTCCCACACAAGGTATATACTAACATATTTCTTTTGTCCACTTGATCCTCCCACTATTCTTCCATGGTGCGCAGGAATACCTCAGGGTCTCCTTCTCTAGTGTACCGGGGTATAAGGTTGTTACTTATCCTCCTAATACAATGAGGTCTACCTCCTCACACAGATGTACTTCTTACTTCATGCCCAACCATCTCGTAGGTTCTATGTGCCTAATTATCACAAGCAAATACTTGTAGTATCACTAATAGACTATGTATCTTCCCACTGGAGGATTCCTTCCTTAGATGGATCGAGTACTTATGGATCTTGAATGACGCACACATAAATTCTGTTCAGGTCTTCCTCACTCAAAGGTTCAACATAAGGTGCAAATTTCCCATCTTTCAAAGGGATAATAACTCGTTCTTCCTTGTTCTCAAAACTTATATACCCCTTGTTGAACCATAGATCAAAATTATTTGCATAACACCAAGGGCGCCCAAGTAGAGCTGGGAAGCTATCTACTTCTGCAAGCGCTAAAACCTTAAAGTCCCCAGTGAACTTGGCCCTTGTATAGTAATGGATACATCCTTTAAAAATCCTATTGGAGTGGCCTTAGTTTGATTTTCCATAAACAATACATTAGAGGATGGTTGTAATGGAGGTCTACCCATCTGCACCCATGCATCTAAAGTAATCACATTAACTTCCACATCTGTGTCAATCAATATATTGCTCAAAAGCCACCCATCCACAACAACATTCAGAGTGATCTCCTTGTCATAATCCAAGCTATGAGGGGGGAGATTAGCATGCAGGATCTTTCGTCCATTCTCAATACCTGTGTGTAGAGTGTTTCCCTTTAACCAATTCCCTAGTAATGGAATAATATTCTCCTGGCACAACATCTTGCATACCTCTTTCAAATCATCAACATCTGACTGGACCGTCTCTACTACCTTCTTTTGTTCCAACTTCCGTGACTGTTCCTTTAAACACCACATCTCACCGTATCATACACCAATATCAATGACATCATGGATATGATCAATCAACCTATAATCTTTGGTATTGTGAGTCGTGGACTAGAAAATTTTATAGTAGCAAGATACGTTCTTCCTTATTACGCATTGTAACAATGAGCAACGACTTGTATCATGGTCTAAATGACATATCTTGTAGTGTAGCAATAATGAACGCATTGACCTGCAGGGGATAACTATCCTTAGTGTGCCCCTTAACTTCACAATTTGTACACCAAATCCCAGTGCACGTCTCATGCACTAAATTGATAGATAGTTTTTCCAATCGCTTTGCCATAATCTGCAATCTGAGCTTCCAGGAATGAGCTTACTCTAGTGTTTATACTTTTGATTGCATTAGCGCGTAACACCGCTTTAAGTGCTTTGCGTGGATCCATATATGTCTTATGTAACAACACCCTCCTAAAAGGTGTGATTAAGCCTCTCCGAAAAATGACTGTGCATGCTGGCTTGCATGGATATCATACGAAATTTTAGAGAATAGTATTTTGAAATGAGCATCATATTCTCGAACACTCTTAGTAGTGCCCTGCTTAATATCCTTGAGCACGCTTATACTCTTCTGCTTTAACTCAGGGATATAAAATTCCTTAAGGAAGGCATCCCGTAACACTGTATAATCTACACAAGTCAGATCTAGGTCAAACTTCCTACTAACCGTGCACGCATCCCTACAATGTAGTTGTAAATTGGCTTACCTTGTGCTCAGAAGCTGTGATCCCTTTTGCATGCCATAATATATCACACATGTGCACATGATGAGTAACATCTTATATTCCCCTATACTCTGGAAGACAAAGTGACATCTCCATGTAAATATTATGAGGTTGGTGAGGACCGTGCCCATCAAATCTAGAACCACTTGTGTTACCTCTGTCTCTAGACCCATCAAATGCATCGTAACCGTGAGCCACCTATACCCCTTGATCATCCAACTATAGCAGGAAGTGAACCAAAGGATGTACTTCCATGTGTCCCAACAATGGTACTAAATTGAACTCCTATAGTCTATGAGGTGGTACTACTCCCAAAGATGAGTCCAAAATTCTACGCGCTTTGAGTTCGTTTCTCACGACACGCCTAAAAAGGTACCTCCAAATAACATAGAAGACATCCGCTTGACCATATATGTACTTTCTATTTTATTTACTCATGTTACTTTATTGCCCAAACTAGCTTGATGACTACTAGTTGTACTAGAAATTGGAAAACCAAGTGCAAGGGCTAGGTCACTGTGTAGATTCGATACGTGCCTACGACCGATGTTGTCTCTGTTTGCGCACTCTCATAAGAGGCAATGAGGGTTCCCTATCATGATTTCCTAAATGGGGGAGTTCCATATGCTCTGGCTCCACGCCCTCTGCGTGAGCTCTAAATCCTTCATGAGTAATCTCTCTCTTCAATGCCATCTATTCTACAATCTCCCGTTGCTTCCCTAATTCCCTCTTGAGTGCCTCATTGTACTTAAGCTGCCTTTCTTCTCTTTGCCTCTCTATTCCTAGGTCTTTGCATCCTTCACTAAACCTACTCTTGCCCCTATGTGTGGTGGGGTTTAGCTAGACATCGGCTTCTCTTCCAAATTCAGGGTTACCATAAATATTTTGATTTCCAATGGAATGCCTCACAGATAGGTTTCCATGGGATAACGTAAAATTAGGACTCAAATACCTCTAAGAAAGAATAAGTGGAAATCAAGTACTCTAAAATATATCTATTCAGAACACCATGGAACCAAGTGTCCACAAAGGTATGTAACACTCAAAATTACAAGAGCTGGAAAATGAGGATTGTTTTTTTTTAAACATAAAAACAAATTACAAATCGTACAAATTTATTTAATCAAATTCATTAAATCAAATTGGTTCTTTTGATCTATCTGATAACATCCATGTAAGCCATGTGCAGCTGAGAAGGGTGTATCCAGATCTCCACGATCTCCCTTCATCACTACTTTGAGTGACAATGCTTACTAGCATTTCGGCTCAACCTTTTAAAGGTCATGGGAACTATGTGAAAGTCCTTGGGTCTACCACGAAGCTAATTTCTCGACTTCATATTCTGGTATCTGACCATTGTCTACCTCATGTTCAGTGTTCAACTTCCCATGATCAGGTTACAGACAATTTTTATTTTAATTGGAGGACTTAGGTGATCAGACAATGCACAACCATCAATGCATTACTTTGGCCAAAGTTATCCACCATGTAGGTTACAGCTAAACTCAAGACAACACACTAGTCTTATGAGTTTTAAGTCTTCCGCCACCTCACAACTATCCCTTTCATAGTTATCTAGATCTTTATAGTTTGTTTTTATTTTATTTCCAATTTAACCTATCTTGCAAGAGTTTATATTGTGATAGATGCCAAAGGCCAACTAGGATCATTATGAGATAAGTACATTCGTTATGCTGAAATGTAACTATATCAGCATTCCGCATGTACTTATCCCTTAATATGCCTAATGGATCTTTCCATCTATTTACCATCCCATTTAGTTTCTCATTTCCTGATGTTTGATTCTTTAACTTTAAATTACCTTTTTATAATGATACTCTTCCATTCTCTATACAACAGATTTACAATCTTAACATAATAATACCAAGTTTACCGAAAGGCTGAATTAAATACACACACACACACACACACACACACACACACACACACACACACACACACACACACACACACACACACACACACACACACACACACACACATTCCCTTGATTAGCTATGCCACTAAATAGCTATTAAATTTAGAAATTAAAAGACAAATGATTGTTACAATAATTGTCCAATTATCGGCTTCATACATTGATTACTATCAAATAAATATATTTAACAATTTGTGAAAAGTAAGATTTCTCAACTCAAGTATTCATCATTTACTCATTTTGAGACATTATTACACACAAAGTAATTATCTCTTTATTAAAATCATAAATTACATATGCCGTTAAGGCGAATTATATAACCGGTATAATAACTCTCACATAGTGAGGTTTAAATATTTACAATGGGTCCAAGATCCCAATAAATTCAGTCAAAATTCTAGGATTTCATCCTTCTACAAATTGAAATCCAAGTATCTCATTTTGATCCATGCTACGATAAAACTTCACAAAACATGAGTTTCCGCACATCCGAAAGTAACGGCTAATGGTCCTGCAAGACTGGAGTAGTGGTATGATGTCAATTCAAAATGAACTGGCATGAATATTAACTCCATTTTCTGATGCAATTAATTAGTAAAATAAGAAAGGATATACATGTTGTTTTATCAACAAGCATATGGTAATACAGCTGAAAATGATTTACCCCCGGTTTCTATAAAGATACAACTATGGATGCATACAAATAGAACAACCAATCTCTATTTCAGCATAATCAAACCGTAATCACTCAACCTCCGAATTCAAATTATGACCACAAGAAAATCATACTTTATTTGGTATAGATTTTAATACTATTTCTCTTATCTTCCAAATCAACGAGCAACTTAACAAAACTGTCCAAAAATCATCATTACCAAAAACTAATCAAACATATTCTTTCTAGTTAATGAGCAACTCATCATATTGTCCAAGAACATCATTACCAAGGAAATAAAACTTACTTCTTTTCAGTCAATGAGCAGCTCTACAAATTAGCACAAATATCACCAAATTTACATCACTTTAACATGTTCTATCTGGTAAATGAACAACCCCAACAAAACAATATAGAAGCACCCTGATTACATCATGTAAACATACTCTGTTTAGTAAAAGAAGCTAATTATTTCTTTCATAAGATATCATTATATAAATCCCAATCATGCCACCAATTACTCCTTGGTGCATCTGGGTCAAGTTGTCCTGACCTTCATGCCCTTACCAAGACAAGCAATTTCTTTTTCACAGTTTTACAAAAATCCAAGTCATATTGCCAGGCTGGAAGTTACAGGTTAAATGCCTTTTTTTTACACATAACAACACACCCTCATTTATACATGATCTGATTTAGATGTCCATAAAGATAAAATTTCTAGAAAAATAGCCCCATGCAAGAGCTTTGACATCCACAATTATCATTCAAGAGATCACAATAAGTTAACAATCGACACTGCATATAACAACAAAAAAGAAAAATACAAAACCCCAACCGGTTACATACCCATATCGATGGAGTTACCCAAATCGATTCATTTATGCAAATCGATTTGTATACCCAAATCGATTCATTTATGCAAATCGATTTGTATACCCAAATCGATTTGTTTACATAGAAAACACACAACTAAATTCCAGTAAACCAAAATGAAAACCCACAAGCACAAATCGATTTTAAACACACAAATTCACAAAACATTTTTCCTTCTTCTTGTACAGGAAAAACCCAACTCTTTTCCTTTCAGGTACAATTTATCATAATGCAACGAAGGAATTTTTAACCTTTCTTCTACTTTATTTTTGCAGATCAAAACCCAAAACCCCATCTGCGTTTTTTTTCTGGGTTTAGTTAAAATCACACAAAGAAACTAAAAAGAATACAAAATCCATCAATTTCCTTTTCAAACTGCATCTCCAAATGATTAAATCAAAAGTTGTCCACAAATTCCTTGATTGCCATTAAAAATAGAATGTGTATTTCCTCATTTTTTACCAATAATGCAGTAGAGAAAGGAGAAGATATTCATGCCTGAAGTAAACCCAGAATCGGCAACTTTCTACTCTTCTAGCTCCAACAAGTTGAATCCTTCTTTCCTCCAAAACTCACGCAGGTATTCCAGAAGGGGAGAATGAAAAATAGACCAAGGAGAAATAACAAAAAAATATAATGAAAGAGACTATAGTTGGGCGGCATATTGAAGAATTTTGGGCTTCCCAATGCTGGTACGTGTACTAGTGCATGCCACACACTTGTGCCATGTGAAGGTGTTTCACTTTTATGAAACCCATAAATTTCAATGTCTAAATAAATTTTTTTGGCTTACATGCCAAATCCCTCTAAAATATATATACTAATTAATATTTCATACACATTTTTTTACTTTAGTTGTTACCCAACTTAATGGTTAAGTAAAAATTAACCTTCATAATACAAGTCCACATATCTCCCACAATATATTACCATAATAATTAGTTGAATTTCCAGGTTTATATAAAACATTCCAATAACAAAAATCACCAAGTCCGTAAATCATAATTTAAATATTCTCATAAAGTTGGCTTAATATAGCTTAGTCAAATAAAACAGAGGCAATTATCATCGCGGTCATGCAAAAGTCGAACAAAACAAAAGACGACCAAACCGAATAAAATAAAGTAACCGAAATACAAATAACCGAAAGATCCACAATCATTTATGAACCTGTTTTACCTACGATTAAGGCCTAATCACGTTTTAGGAAGGATCATCAAGGTGGGTGCGGGGTTATTCATTCTGCAGTGTCATGCCACACAACAAAATATGTGGGTCATGACATGATGAACCAAATGAATTTTACACACAATGATGATCTCGTCTAATCCTGATTAGACTTATCTGTAGTTAATTTAACTTACAAGAATTTTTTGGGATGTTACAAAGGCATGTCCAAATTAGATCAACATCATAGAGGGCTTGAAATTCTTCCTATGTCCAGAAAAGTGTACGAAACCTCTAATTCCTTTTAGATGCATAAGCAACCAACCACTCGTACAAATCTATCGGAAGATAACAAAGAAACTCTCATATAAATAGTCATACAAGTTCTACTCCACCCATGTGCACACGTCAAACTTAGATCCAATGCTGAATATCCGAGCATATTCTTCTTCTAGATCTACTATCCACTCCTCAACACTTGATAAGGTCAACCGATACGTCTTCATCATGAAACATCCAAGAACCAACCGAAAAGAGGTCCCAACAATGAACGAATGATGTAGCCTAGAATTTATTATAAATAACCTAGGAACACTAGCACATCACTCAGCCTAAGCTGAGTGCTCACCCGAAGCGCACAAAGGCACTAGGTCCCTCTTTAGAGTTGCTTGTACAAGATGTTAGCATGATGATGTTTAAACATATTCAGATTCATAACTAGACATAAGCATTCCACAGTGCATAATCCAAATTTATATCTTAGAGAATCATAATAAATGAACTAAACAATAACTATGATAAGATTAACCATATAAGAACCAGATTCAGTTATGTCTAATACCATTATCCAACCAATATACTCCATTGCATTAAATACTATAAAACACAAAAGCTTCTTACACTATATCAGTACCTCTATGAGTCATGTGCGCGTAAAAAACCAGAGCAAAACTCTACAATAATTCACCACCTGCTAAACTATGCAAGTCAATACATATTTATAGGGGTGGGGACTTGCCCTTCACCACCTATGCACTTCTCAAAATAGGTCACATGCTGATAATAACCATGCACCTTTACAATAGTATGCACAACATGCAAGTGCTCTAACAATAGATGTCCTATAGTTAACTCTAAGTAGAAATCCTATTATTAGTTTAAACTATGCATGACACTTATCTACTGCTTGTTCCCAAAATACTATTGCATGGAGTGTAAGTCTTCATCTCTATGTGTGCTCCGCACGTTATCTCCAAAAATATCCCTTATCTAGAAAAAGGATAAGTCCTGAGACAAAGTGTTCTGTGTGCGTTTCCTTTCCTATCTTCTCGTGCCTTCAACTGCACCTTGCTCCCACACACGCATCCTTTGTGTGTTTTCTCCTTAGAGAAACCTTTTGTTTGCTCAATGATACAGAAGGAGTGGTGTCAAACCTTGATGTAGTAGTTAAGGAGTTGAAGGATAAGGTTGAAGAGGTAGCCCCTGAACAAGTCCTAAATATTGTTGAATTGACACCAAACAAATCTGCAAAGGAGCTTACAAGGTGGAAGAGGCTAGAGAATATTTTGAACAAGGAGTTTCTAGAGCTGCTCCAACCACCTCAAGGCTACGTTGGGATGTGCACGCATATGGCAAAGACTTATTCTCTTATTCATTGGGTGAATTCCCTCCCATTCTTTATTCTTTCATTCTTTAGTAATTATTTTTAAGAACATTCTTTGGTTTAAATATTGTCGAGGACGGACAATATTCCTAGTGTGGGGTAATGTTGGTATGAGAAAATGACTAAGTAATAGCCATGCACAAGAGTTGGAAGTTACATGTAAGGGCATACACACGTGAGGAGGAAGCAAAAATAGGGAAATGTGTAGAGGTGTACACAATACATGGTAACAGGTCAGAGCGTAAGGCTTGCACACATGTATGCAGAACATCAGGGACTTAGCTAATTTTGGAGGAAGTGCTAAAAATAGACAAAAGTGGAGGATAACTTGGCACGCACGCAAAGGTTATAAATAAGAAATAACATGTAAACAAGAATGGAGATGACACATGAAAGTAGGCTATTAGTAGGATTAAAGAAAGATGAAACATGAAGCTATTTATAGCTCAATATATTGTTAAGACAAGTTGAAAAAGCATGCAAGTTATTATTAGAACATGCCTATTATTAGGAAAGGTGCATGTAATTGGTGAAAGGAAAGTCCCCACTATGTATAAATAGGTGTATACTCTTATATTTAGTAGTTCTAAGTAATCTTGTAAGTAGTAAGTCATTGCAAGAATTTTTATAATCACTATGTGAGCATGCATGGACAACGCATGGATGTATTGAGGTCAATGTAATCAACCTTTTGATAATGAATATACTATGTTGTGATGGATGATTTTGTTTACATTGCAAGGATTACTTTGTCTAAATATGGCTTGATGAGTATTCAAATATTATCACCATAATCTATTAATGATTTCCTTATTATATGTGTTTCCATTATGGTTATGCTATATCTTCTTTCATTTGTGTTTGAAATAGTTATGATGAATATTCATGTCTAACACCCCGTTAAGAAAACAAAGGAGGGACCTCGTGACCGCATGCACTTTGGGTGAGATTCTAGACTTATCTGGATGAAATAACAACATGCCTACCCGCAAACTAGGAAGATGTTATCTTGGGCTTTTGAGTCCCATGTCGATGAACCTGAGTTTGAAGTTAACCAAGGGGCGTTGATGAAGGTGCTTTGGAGACCAAAGGTATAAACCCACTGGTGAATGCTCAACAATTATCTGATGAGAAAGTTTGTAATGCACTCAATAAGGTTTCAGTTGAAGTTGAGGCAAGACTTTTGGAAGGAATGACTAGGGTGAGATTCCTAGAAGGGGAATTGGAGAAGAAAAAGGAGGAGCTCGTTGAAAAGAGAAAATATCTAAAGAAAGAGGAACTAATCAGCACACAATTAAGGCATGAGATGAAGGAGGAAAAGGCTAGGGTGCATGAGGTATATAAAAAGGTAGAAATGATTACATATGTTATTATCTTAAAGCATCCATACCTAACACCACCCGAACATAAGTATGAGTCAACCTTGCAATGCTTGGAAGACCTAACTTGCATCCTCACCATGGAGAGGCAACCTCTCACTTTGGAATCAGCAGAAGAATTGTTAGCACACCAGGAGAAAGAGGAGAAGTTGAAGGTGGTGGAGATAGTTGCTCGGTACACTAAATTCCTTGCCAATGTAAAGGCCGCTACATAGATAGTCGAAGCTGCTTATGAAAATTACGCGACGGAGATAACGTGACAAACATTCTAGTTGCCACCCATGAGGTAGACCTTAAGGAGTTTCAAGAGAAGAATAAGGGGAATAAGGAAGAGTGGGATAAGATCCTGGCCGAGGTAGAGAAGAATTCTAAAGCCATCGAGACCTTGAGAGGCTCGATCAAAAATTGGCTAAAGGAATTATATCCTCAAATCACCTACAGATGGATGTGTTGGACAACCTCAACAAGCAGTTGGAAAACATTGTTGATACGCTAAATGCTAAGGGTGATGAACTAGGCTTTGAAGAGGTGAGCACCTTAGTAGGTGACCTCTGTCAATAGGTACAAGGTGAGGTGGATGCCTAGGAGAAGATTGAGGTAGATATAAGGAAGGATTTCCCACTCATTCTTTAGCAATAAACAAATTCTTCTTCATTCCTCCATTCTTTATTTCTTCCATTTCTCATTCTTCATTCTTCATTCTTTAGTCCCACCATTCTTTATTCTTTGGAGAGGATGTCTCCGAGGATGGAGAAAAAGCTTAGTGTGGGGTGATGTTGGGCCTCAGAATATTGACTAAGTCCCAAAAGGCGCGTGCACGCATGAGACCGGTGAAGAAGATGGGCGTGCGGGGTAAAGTGTGTAGGACATGGATTTTAGAAGGGTTTAATAGAAACCATGGCATGACGTGCATGTAAGGTAGAGAAAAGGATTTTAGGACTTAGTCATATTCAACTTTCCAAGAGGCACTTGAGGAAAAACGTGACCGACTAGGCGTGTTGAATGGATAAGGTGACAACCTGACGACTTGGTGGTCAAGAAAAGAATATTCCATGCATGGAACATTCCCGAAGACATCATTGCAGAAAGTGGGGAGCTCAAATCAGAAGAAGCATGCTCCATTAGAGGACCACCTTGACACTTGGAAACCAATTTACTACTTCAGGAAGGCATGGCGGTGGGTGTTAAACCTATTTATAGAGATGCTCGGGTAGAAGAAGAAGAACACATAGATATAGATAGAGAGATAAATAGTGTGATAGATAGAGGAAGAGAAGAAGAGGGCCATGGTGTGATGAACCATACTAGAGTAGGTGAAGCCTTGCAAAAATGAGAAAAAGATTCTAGGGGTTAGGGTTCTCATTAGAGGACTATAGGAATGTTAGCATATCTAGGGGAATGGGTCTCATTAAATTTTTGTAATAGGGAAGAATAGCTAGAGCTTTTGATGTGTGAGTCATGATATATCGGTTTGATATGACCCTTTTAGATGTAATATGGTTACTGAACTATGATCAACATAAATATATGGTTCTGTTCTAAATATATTGTTCATGGGTGTAAACCCTAGTGCCTTTTTCTTTATGTTATGGATCAGATCTACTATCTATATGATGTTTCTTTATGGGTATGTTGGTGTAATGATTCATCATATGCTTTTAGAATATATGCATGATCATTTACTTTTCTACACTTAATCCATCATCAATGACAACATATTCTCACAATGCTCACATAAAGGAGGGGCTCGGTGCTCGTGTGCACCTCAGGTGAGTGCTCACTTCCCGCTGAGTGATAGGCTGACATGCATGGGGTTAGAAGGTTATTCTATGGGCATAAAAATGACTACAACTTGGTTCTATTACTGGACCTCTTTTTAAAGTTGTTATGAGAGATGATGACATCTTGGTTCTTTTGATGCGTGATGACAAAGTGCTTGAATATGGAAAGTGTCTAAGTGTGGTTTAAGAGCATGAAGGATGAGTTTGCTCAAAGATTTAGTACTTGACCTCAGTTTAATGCACACAGATGGGTAGAAGAAAACCTATATCATGTGTTGTATGAGACCTTCTTTTGTTGTTTTCTAGTAGACATGTATGAATGGCTTTCAAAGATATGTATCTAGATCAGTTCGGTACTATAGATTACACGTATGTTCCCAAGATGATTACCAAAAGTTGTAGGATGTGGATATGACTTGGACATGTGCTATTGATCACTGGTGGAAAACATTACTAACTAGTTATACCCTGAAATATGCCATTTCTATGTATTCCTGTCCAAAGGTTACCGAGTTTGAGTTCCTAAGGGAACCTAAGATCATTTTTGTGAGCTTTCCTGTTGGTTATGAATATCTTGATCATTATGCTAAGTTTAGAGGCATTCCCCATGGATGGCTAAGCTTCTATGAGTGCTAAGTGAGGGAGCTAGGGTGGATGAATATGGTAGAAATTGAGGTGGAAAAGGAGAGGGAAGAGAGGTGACTCAAGTACAGTGAAGCATGTGAAAGGGAGTTGGATAGATAACACAAGGTTATGGGAGTGATGGATCTATGGAGGCATACGTTGCATGAAAAAATTGAGGTTCACGTAGAGGATGTGGAACCTGAGTAGTCTGTGCTACCCCATCTTGGCAAGCGTGGGAGAGAAACCCCTTCATCTTTTGATGAGAGTTCGTTACGTGGATAAAGTAGAGCTCAAGTCGACGTGCATCTAAACCCACCTGGTGACCGACCCCTAATGCTTAGTTTTCTAAATCAAGAAACACGTATTTCTAGCCTAGTTAGCATCGGTGGAAGTGACCGATCCACACCTAGGAGGTATAACTTCTCATTTGGGACATCTATGACCACGTAAAACAATACTTGTGTTTGGAGGGATTTTTGGGCAAAGTACAAGTACACGAGTTTGGGTATCGCATATTGGAGTGGCATAGGATAAACATCTAGTAGTGAAATAGTATCACAAACCATCAGTGCAAAGACAGCCATTCATAGGACATTGGGAACACTAGGCGTGACCACTTCAAGCCTCATTACTTAGCACTACGGAGGAGGACTCCGTGGATCCAAAGTGGATATGGTGGTAGAGGAAACACCAGAGGGAATCAAGGTTCTAGATTAGGTGGAAAAGGGCCTCAACCACCTCCGCAAGTATTTTTTGAGATGTCTTTACATCTACCAAATTACAAGGGTGTTGAGGATGCTATAGAGAATGTGCATAAGTGTGAATTGCTATGACATGTGAAGGGGATCACTACCCTAGAGTGAAAGGTAAAGTCACTTTGTAACAACATTGTAGGGCGCTCATAGTTGGTACTCCGAAGTATGACCCCATCGACAAAGGGTAGATTACACCACATTGCGTTAACACCTTCTTGGCTGAATTCCATATCCCTGAACTTGAGAAGAAGAGCATTATCACTTTAAAAGAGATCCAACATGGAATTTCGTAGAGTGTGCAAGAATTTGATGCGCGGTTTAAAAATCTCTTGTCAAAACTATCTTATGATATTCATCCTTCTCGTAATGCTCAACTAGTTGTTGGAGGATTGATAACACAGCCCGTAAGAGCACTTTCACACAAGACATTCACAGAGACCTACGTGAGGCCTTGGAGGCTGCTTTGTGAGTTGAGGCTATTAGAAGTGTAGATACTAGTCTTATCCCTTTCCTTGAGGCTCAAATTGCTGCAATGGCGAAGTAGTTGGAGAAGCTATCTCGTGAACTCGACGCATGAGACTCATAATGGTCTATGGTGCACGGATTATGAGATAGAGGGGCACACAAAGACAATTTTCCCATAAATTGGTACGCATCATGATAGTAGATTGTGAGTTTTACCATGGGGATCATGATGTAAGTAGATGCCCACTACCGCAGTAGCGTGCGATCCGTAAGAATGTGTCTCAGATTGCAAGATCTATACCTCTACGACCCATGAAACTAAAAATTGTAGGCTAATTGACCAAATACATGTTGTCATTGATCTTGGTGTATGCCAGACCAGCCTTGCAATAATTTCCAAGGATGATGATCACCGCTATGAAGGGTGCGCAGATGGAGGAGCGCATGGAAGAGGTTTCCATGAAGGATTTCATGGTCTTAGCAACCGGTGAGTTAGAGGTGAGTTCCCGCGAGGAAACTATTATAACTATGGCTCTATAGAGCATTGTAAGCATGAGTGCCCTAATCTGTTGTAATGCTTGTGGTGCGGAAAGAAACATAAGTACAAAGAGTGCCTTGAACTGTTTGAGCACATGATCCAACAACACCGAAAAGAAAAGGGCGCTGGGATGGTAAGCATAATGTTGGTGAGAAAATTTGTCAGGGACAAATTGGTGGTTATCATGACAATTCTCTAGGAGTCTAAGTCCCTCTACTTAACCGGTAAATCGCCATATGTGCATGCGCGAGTAAAATGTGAGTTTTATCCTCAGGGATTTTAACCGGGGATCCAACAGGCACTCCAATGACCTGCGACAAATGCTTATAGATATCTACAAGGGAGGGATTTTCTATGAAGGTGGGAAAGGGGAGTGAGAATATTTAGAAAGGAGAAACTAATGTTGCAAGTAGAAAATTAGAGAATTGCACACCAAATGCCAAAAAAGTTTCATTACATGCACTTGAATTTCAAGAAAAAAATATATGCAAAACAACAACAAGAATAAATAGAGCTTAATGAACACAAATTAACAATAAACTCCTCAATCAAAGAGGCTAAAATTCCTTCTTCCTTTATTGAAGCTCAAGCATAATTTGTACATAGTGGAGAAATGGAGGAAATTGAGAAGGGGGGAAAGGAAGAATTGGGCTATCTCCTTTGTTCTCTCAAGGTAGAATGCACTCTTGAGCTTACAAAATTAATGACCAACCCTTTGAAATGGGAATGGCATTAAAATTTATAGAATGAGAGGTGACTTATCGTCTTCCTCATGACCCTCCATATGCCTTATTTCCAACTTTAGACTATTCATATTCCCACCAAAATATTTAAGTCCCTTTTATAAAATCAAGGTGACTTAATTTACATTATGTTTCTAAAGTCAATTTTGGGTGACTTAAAGGCATATCAAAAAGTGCAAACCCCAACACGAAATTAGAACATTTGAAGAGAGAGAAATTTGGGGAGAGGGAAGAGTGAGAAGAGGAGAAGATGTTGCCCCTGATGAAGTCTAATGATCCTCGTTGATTGAAATCTCTGATGTGATGAAACTTTGAATCTTCAAAATCATGGAAAAATCCTTCAAATGGGCTCATAGATGCTTTGGAATGAGTGTTTAAAAACACTACTGAATGGTGCTACTGATGACCATAACTTCTACCCCGCACAAGATACTCCTGCAACTCGAGCCATGGAGTGAGTGTCGGAGGCACTGTTGAATTATCTAGAGGTGAATATTGCATTCCCCATGAGAAATTCTTATGATGATCTTGCATGATGATTTTGACATGAATGATCATTCCTTAATGTCCCATTGTGCCAAACTTGCCCTTTCAGAACAACCTGCTATTTTTAGTGTGGATTGCGAGCCGAGATGAACTGTTTGATGAATTTTCCTATGATACTCCCTCTATTTTCACCACCTTCTTCATGGCATCTTCAAATGGTGGCTTACCCAAAGTAACAGACCCCTATGCAGTGAGACATGCTATTTTCTGTAAGTGCGCCACAAATGTCAAATTGCGACAAAAATAGGTCTTGAAATTTTGGGTTTTATTCCAGGGTTCCATGCTCTAAATTTTGAGTAATTACTTCATCTGAACAAGTGGGAAAATGATATTTTCATTGGTGGGGGAAGAATACTGACAAAAACACAGCCCTCCATATCCCTAAAAGTAGGGACTTCATCGTGCAAAAACTAGTTTGAGAGAAACTAGAGTTTTGGAGATCCTTCCCTCTGAATTTCAGATGATTTCACCTACCGGATCTTTGGGAATTTGAAAATTTCTTTAAAGAGGGCAGAATGCTGATAAATAACATAGCCCTCCATATCCCTAAAAATAGGGACTTCATGGCATGAAAACTAGTTCACGTGAAACTAGATTTTTCAATGATTGTTCCCTCTAATTTTCGCGCGATTTCGCCCACTAGAACCCTGAGAAGTGGAGAGGTAGCTCACTGATTTTTTCCATTACTATGTTGTGGTGGCCATTAATGGAGCTTGAAAATTTCAGGTCTGGTTTTTGTCTCCATTCATGATGAAATCGATTCCATTGTGATAGGTTTTTTCTTCTTATGCTTCAGGAGAAATTTCTCTTCAATCTGACAAATGGTTTGATGGGAAATTCAATTTTTCCTTCGTTGAGCCAGAAATGAGATTTATTCACTATGAATGTTCTATGCACCACCAGGGAGGATTGAAAGTGTGTTTTTAATGGCCTTCAAGAGAGAAAAACTCAGCAACAAATGGTTCGTCAATCCGAACACCGGTTTGTAAGATATGTTCGAATCTTCATTTTATGGCAATGGGGATTTCCACTCTTCTTCTTCTTTATTCTCCATTTATTTTTCTTATCTCAATGAATTATCCTTCTAGGACCTATGTTCCATCATGGAGTGAAGGATAATGTGTTGTAATGGAGCTGGTTCAAGCTTTGGCAATGGTGGAGTGAGGTGTTCTTTGCAACTTTTCTTCTCACAAAGGTGAGAAGCGAAGAAGCAACTAACAAGAAGATTTTTTTCAAATTTTTGATTTGGGGTTGGGTGAAATTTTATGTGCCTGATGTCCCTGACCTCAGGGATGTGAGGGACATCAATTTTCACAATGAGCAAGATGGCGACACATGGCGGCGATCCGACGGTAGGGAATGAGTGCTCCAAAATAAGCTTTAAAGCACCGAGGGGCTGGAAGCGGGTCACATGGGTGACCAAAAGTATCCTCTAGGGGTTGGACGCATTTTTCATGTTTTATTTCCCTAAAATCAGGGACATCAAATTCCATGGTGGTCTTGGAGTTGACACATGGCACTTGATCCGACGGCAGGAATGGATGCTCCAAAAATGCAGCTGAGGGCTGAACTATCAAGTCTGGAGGTTACATGAGGGTCCCAGAGGTCACATGGGGGCTAGGAACATTTTTACAAGGTTGGTTTACCTGACCTCAGGGACATGAAATCCCACCAGCTCTTGGTGCCGACATGTGTCTTGCCGAAAATTGACTAACTCCTGAACTACCTTTGAGAGGGAAACTTGGAACGATGATAACTTGAGCTCCCGCTAGAATTTATTGGTGAAATTTTATATGATACAGACTGGAAATGGAATTTTGAATCCAATGGTTTGGGTATCATGTCTTTATTCATCCTTATGATCTCTAAAAAATTGGATTTTTGATTTGAGACTCTACTTGTGCTTGAGAAAAAATGCCTTCAAATCCTATGCACCAAGGTGTTATGAAAAATATAATTTCACCATCATGTAGGTCTTGGAATCCTATTTCTGGAAATGTTTTTTTACTTCTAACTCTAATTGGAGCTCATGGAATCTTCTTTTGAATCCAAACAACCGCTTTTTAGGCATGTGTACTTGCTCTAGGCTTGTGAAACCTGCTTTCTTACTCATAATGCTCCAAGTCTTTCAAAAATTCCTCAACCCTTCCAAAATTGTATTCACGATGTTCTACAGTCTTCAATTCACCTCCATGTTGAATTTGTCTCTTCTGCTCCACTCCAGGGGTCGATCTAGTCTTGGGAAGGCCAACGTTAACCCTTCCCAATACCGCGTAAGATAGCATCTTTTCGTAACTCCCTAAAATCAGCTTAGTGGGGATGAATAAACTTTCCTAAATCACCTATGGGACCAATTTGACATCAAATAGGGGTGACCAGATCGACATATTTGACATGGGGTGCCTAGGAATGATAAAACAAGAAAAATTCGGTAGAGGGGTATAGTTGTTGTTGTTGAAACTTCCAATTTCCTTATCGCACATTTGCATGAAAACACATAAAGAAGGCCAAATCATAGTGGATGCCGAGAGTGGCACATGAGTTAAGACTAGAACTCGTCTTGGTGATGACATGAGTAGAGGCCGCATGCATAGGGAGATACTAAGACAAAGAACACTGGTTCCAAGAGAAGAAGTGGTACATGGGAAGTAGCCACACGCTAGTCATCAAAAGGAGGTGTATCAAGAGAGTATGGATGTGATTCAAAGTCTATAAGGAGAGATCTAATTTCTGAAGAGAAATCAAGGTGGTCAGAGCAAAGGAAGAATGGTGAGGCTCCAGAAGGATCTAGATGAGGTTAGGTAAGTATGCAAGATGTTAAGGCAAGAGAATATCATTCCCTTGCTAAGAGAATGGTAATGGGAGAAGGTATCACATGCTGGAAGAGAGCAGGAGATGTAGGTTCTGCATGCTAACCTTCCTCCCCATAGCCTTGACTATGGCAAAGTGATCACCTTAAATGTTGTTGTAGATGGATGGCTTCTAAGAAATATTTTGATCAACACGAGCATGGAAATCAATGTTATCACTTTTGATACATGACATCAAATGGGAAGGCCTATATTACAACCATATTAGAATGTGCTATATATGGTGAACAAGACAAAGGAAATGCCCATTGGTTTCTTGAAGGATGTGGTTATCACTATTCAAGGGGCCAAGTTCACTAGAGACTTCAAAGTCTTGGCACTAGCCGAGGTAGATAAATTTCTAACATTACTTGGGTGCCCTTGGTGTTACAAAAACAATGCCGACCTACGGTTTAACAAGGGGTATATCAGTTTTGAGAACAAGGAGGAATGGGTCATCATCCCCTTGACATATGGGAAGTCAACACCCTATACTGAGCCCTTGGGAGAAGAAGTCCTTGATAGAATCTATGTGTGCTCTATTAGAGACCCTGAGGTAATTCATCCTACAGAAGGAATTATCTAGTTTGAAGATGCTCAATCTATGAGTGATACAACCAACATAACATGTGACAATTGGGCGCATGGGACTTATGAATTAATTGGGTGATAGTTGAGAGGATCGGTGACAAGGGTAACAAAAGCATGCTCGGTCAAGCACCTAGGAGGGAAGAAGATACCAAGTTACTCTGGAGGAGCTAACCCTGATGATTTCTTACGAGAAATGGAGGCTTAGTGGAAAAATGATAACAAAAGAAGAGGTATGCTCAGCTATAACCTGCTCGGGACCACAACATGTTGGTGGGTGACACATCGTGAAAGCCTTCTAGAATGGCGTGAGGTGAGAACCACGTTCTCTGTTAGGTTTTCCAGAAGCAATGCACCCACTGTCATATAAGAATACCATGGCAAAGAACTTGCCTCATATCATATCCAAGCATGTGATAAGGCCTATATGGAAGGCACAAAAGATTTTCCACCTTCGCTATTGGTGCATAAGTTATATTCCACCTTACAAGGTTGTGCACATACATGGTACATTCACTCAAAGATGCATTGTTAGACAGAGAATTGGCAGGAGTCATGGCTGATCTCATTTAAGTGTTTGAGTATCGGAGTACAAAGCCATTAGTGGATAAGGCATTGTAGGTGGTTAAGTGCTTCAAAATGGGAGATAGTGCTATGGTAGAAGATAGGATACTTGAGCTATTAGGTGAACCTAGTTTGGAGACGCATTTTGATGAGGAAGAATCAGAAGAGACACAACTTGAGCGCACGTGCATGGAAAAGGAAAAAGGAAAAATGGTCTATATGATAGATGGTGAAGAAATGGAGAGTCTAGATGTTAACCATTCTGAAGGTATGCACAAAGTTAGGGATAGTGCGGATGAGTGAGTGTGTGCCTACCATGAACCCTTGAAGACAAAGAAGGTTAACATTGGTTCAGAGGCAGAACCTAAGGAAGCTATCATTGGGGATTATTGGTCGAGAGAAAGAGGTTTCTAAGATCATTGACCTTTTGCACAAGTTTCAGATTTGTTCCCATATGGGTACCATGAGCTCAAAGGCATCCACCACTCCTTGGGGAAATGAGGATCAAGTTGAAGGAAGGTGCGCACCCGATTTAGAAGAGACCATATCAGATGAATCTGAACTTATGCAGTACGGGTCAAGGAGGAGATAGACAAGATGATAGCATCAGGCATCATTGAGGCTATGGAGGAATCAGAATGGGTGAGTCCAATGGTCATAAGCATTAATAAGGATGGAAGGATAAGGATCTAGTGTTGATTACAGGGACTTGAATGTAGTGTGTGTCATTGACCCTTTTCCAACCCCCTTCACTAAAGAAATTTTGGAAGGAGTAGCTGGCTGCGCGAGGTCTATTCTTTTATGGATGGGTTCTTAGGGTACCACCAAGTTAGAATTGCAAAGGAAGACCAGGAGAAGACAAATTTTTCCACTGAATGGGGAATTTTGGGATGAAGAATGCGAATGTGCTTTGTGTTCTCATGCATCATGGTACAAGCCTTCCAAGACTTCATCCATAAATTTCTTTAGGTCTACCTAGATGACTGGACTGTGTATGGGCTAGTAAAATACCATTGTGACAATTTGAGGCTGATGTTTGAGAGATGTCAATAGTTGAGGATATCCCTCAACATTAAGAAATGTGTCTTTACTACTCCATTTGGAACCCTGTTGGGGCATATTATATGTAAGGAAGGTTTGTTGGTGGATCCTGCCAAAGTTATAGTTATTGTGGGATTGGGGGAGCCTACCAGTTAGAGTGCTATGCATGGATTCCTTGGGCATATGGGGTACTACAAGAAATTTATTAAGGGATATGCCAAGATCACCATGTCTTTAGAGGAACTAATTAAACACAAGAGTACCTTTAACTAGGGAGAAATGCATTAGAAGGCATTTGACACATTGAAAGATAGGCTTGTCACTGCACCCATATTACAATTTCCTTCTTGGGATAAGCCCTTATATGTGTATGTTGATGCCTTAGGAACAACCATTGGAGCAATACTAGCACAACTTGAGGGAATTTTGATCACTCCTTGTGTTTTACCAATAGGGAGTTGACACTAGTAGAATAGAATTACACAACTATTGAGTGCGAGGCACTGATCAATGATCTACGTGCTACATAAATTCAGGTAGTATATGCTAACAACACCATTCATATTCTACATGGACCACATGGCACTGAAGTACTTGGTGAACAAGCCCATTCGCAAGGGTGCATATGCCGTTGGGTCCTATTATTTCAAGAATTTGAGTTTTCAGTTGTGGTAAAACTAGGAAAGAGTAATTCAAGACTTGATCATCTATCAAGAATTGACTCAGGGGAGGATGCATAGAGCATTGAGGATACCATGCCAGATGTGTAACTATTTAGGTTATGGCACACATCCTTTGACTTAGAGGATATTGCAGTGTTTCTTAAAACGGGTGTGGCACCAGAAGGAATGAAGGCTTTGGAGAGAAAGCAATGGTTATACACACTGTGCCTTACATGTTGATTAGTGGAGATTTGTACAAGTTAGGCCATGATGAGGTTCTACATCGATGCATATTAGAACACAAGCACATTACAATCATGGAGGAAGCACATGGTGGGATTGCAGGAGGACATTATGCAGGAAATGTAACCGCGCGGAAGATTCTACTTGCAGGGCTTTGGTGGGAGAATATCTACAAGATTGTATAGATTTTTGCAAGGCCTGTGACCATTGCTAGTGCCTTTGAAAACTGTAAGGAGGGATGAAATGCCCTTACAATTGATAGCCAGTGCTAAACCATTTGAAAAATGGACAATTGAATTTGTAGGACCAATTTCACCTACCGCGGGAATGACAAACTCATGTTACATCATCACTTGCATTGATTACTTGACAAGATGGGCAAAGGTAGTGTTTACAAAGGATTGCACAACAATGACAACAACAAGTGGGAAAACATAATCAATAGAAAAGATTGGGATGAAAAGGTATCAACCATTCTACGGGCATATAGAACAACCTACAAGATATTGAACAAGGCCACACTGTTTCAATTGGTGTTTGGCATGGAGGTTATTTTTTTGGTTGAATTTATGCTATCATCACTACGTATAGCGTGAGTAGGAGGATTGGCTGATGAAAAAGTGCTCAAAGAAAGAATTGATAAGTTAATGCAACTAGATGAAAGGTGGTCACTTGCTAGATGGAGTTAAAAGACAAAGAAGGTAAGATAAAAATCATGGCATGATTGTCATATTAAAAACAAACAATTTGAGGTTGGGGAGATGGTTTTGTTAGATGACTCTAAATTTATGCACCATCCTGGGAAGTTGAAAGTCCATTGGTTGGGACCATACATCATATCATACATCCTTGATTTAAGAGATTTCCCAGCTTACACACTGGATGGGATGAGATTACCAGGCCATTTCAATGGGAGTAGGCTGAAGCCCTACTATAAATAAGTCTTCCTTGTGTTTGTAAATAAGGTAGTTTTGCCAGTTAGCCTAGGATTTCCCTTAATGCATTTTTTTTTTTCTTGTGTTTCCCCTTCTTGTTACTTGTTCCTTTTTGTTGTGTTGTTTTGTGCACCTTGTGCACCAATAACCACATTACTTTCTAAGGTTGTGTATGCGTAGAGGACCACATATTTTTTTAGTGTGGGGTGGAGTAGAATGAAGAGAGAAAGAAGTTGGTAGTAGTTGTGATGGCCTGGATTGGAAGATCAAAAGCGTGTAAGGTAGAAGAGTGCATGGGGAAACAGTGGAAAAAAATTTTTGGTGTCAAGAAGGCTTTAACAAAGACCACGTACAAAGGATAAGAAGCACAAGAACAACATGAGGTAGGTGAGGGAAAAATCAGGTTGATAGAAGAAGTACCTTTAGCACTGCAGACGTGCACGTAAGAGTCTTCGGTCAGTAAGGATTTTTTGCACGCTAGAAGGTTATAGACGGTTTTTTGTGTAGGACTTGGTGTGTGGGTAAAGGCGCTTAAGATCAGCTTTAGTGGAAAAATCTACATTTAATGCTGAGTATGTTGGTAGGTGGCATAACATTTATTGCAGGAGATAGGAAAAAAGCTATAAGTAAAGGGTCGGGCACATTATTATTTACCTTGCTATTACAAGATTGAAGATCTTTGTGAACTAGGGAACCTACGAAGAAATATTTGTGTGAAGAAATAAGAGTGAAAATATGAAGTGCGTGACTAGGGTGATCTGTGAACCAAAGTGGAAGGAGTACATGGGTGTAGGGAAGAAGGTTTTAGTGGAATACACCGTCTTGTGGAAGAGTTTTCCAAGTTAGGGTTTTGTAGCTAGGGCACAGGAATAGAAGGATTATTTCATAGAGTTGAGCCATAGATTTGAGCAGAGTGAGGAAGGAGAGCAAGGAGTTTATTCTTTTAACCCGACAAGAAGATGACACCAAAGAAGGTGACTGTTTCACCTAAGAAGGGCAAGGGCAAAGGAAAACAAACTGCCACCACTAGTTTCAATGAAGAATGGTATGCGAGATGCAGTACCCAGATGGGGTGTTACTTGGGAAAGAATGGGTATCCCATGTTAGGAAGATGGCCGTGAGCGACTATAATCATCGCACAAGTACCATAGAAAAGGAAATGGCACTAGAGCTACTACATCTAACGGATATAAGGAGACAAGAAGAGATAACAATTTACAACAATGAAGTGAAAGTAAAATTGAGAAGGCCAGCACCGCTACTATTCATTCAGTTTCCCTATTTTGGTAAGCTCGAGAGTTTATACCAATGGTTGATATCGTGCATGCACGAGGACCACTTCTACTTTGCGGGCCATAGAATGCACATAACTCCCACTCATCTCTAAGTTTACCAGCCTTATCTGTGAAGGGGATTTGTTGGATGATGACCTGGAGGATAAAGAGGCCATTAAGAAGACTGTGGAGGAGTATGACTACAAAAAGGGTTCGCGTTACTTTGATATCTTAGATATCCCCGACCCTGTGATGAGAATGGCCGTGCGCCTAGTAACCAAGCTGAATGGTCAAGAGAGGTGGACACAAATAAACAAGGCATGGTTGAATGTATGCTGGAAAATTTCAGAAGGGACCATCTATAACTTGTCCACCTACATTGTAGAAGAGATCATCAGTGCCGTGCAAGAAGGAGAGAAGATAATGTTTGCAATGTTCTTCTCACCATCGTCTTCTCGAAAATTAGAGTGCCTGATGGGCTAGAGAAGTTCATATGGGAGTATCCAGATGAAGATCCCTCCCTTGTGAAGAGGTTTGAGAAATACACATGTGATACCATGACGGCCGCCCACAAAGTGCACCTGGAGAAATGGTACAAGCAAATGTGCGACGCATTCGGGGGCCGAGTGGAGGATACTAGAACAATTTCCGAGCTAGTAAATGGAGAAGCTAAGTTCATTGTCTATCAACATTTCTACATTGGTAGGTTCACTCTGTCAAATGGGACCAAGAGCCCATGGTGTAAATTACCCTTCTCCTTCACCGCACAATATTTCCAAGCAGGGGTAAATCACTTCAAGGAAGCTAAAAGACTAAGGTTCGACCTTAGTGAGGTGGACTAGGACCACCACGATTTTGAAGGAAGCTGGTATATCCAAAGAAGTGCACTTATGTGGAGAAGTATGTCTCCCATGAAGTGCACATGACAAAACCCTTAACGCTACCAATTGCTGGAAGGGCCGCAGTGAGAATATACTTGTGCATTAGGCCCAAGTATGAAAAGGGTGCTTACTTGGAGAATGATGTCTCCATCCCTGAGGATCCCACTGGTAGGAAGAAGGTTGTGCCAAAGAAGAGAGAAAGTGAAGAGACCCTGGAGAAAGAAGTGCCAGAAAAGAAAGCACCAAGTGTGCAGACAACATAATATGTGGGCACACTGAGTCGGAGTGCCAAGCCAAGCACATACGCACACAGGAAGAAGTCTCCCATCAAGGAGAAGGAAAAGACACCTGAGGAAGAGGTGCCAAAACAAGAAGAGTTACCTAGAAGGGAATCACCTGTTGAGGAAGAGGAAGAATCCCCAGCTAGGAAGAAATAAAAGGTAGTGGGGAAGGAAGAATCGAAGGAGATGGAGAACTTGGAGGTCTACAAGGGTGAGAGAGATGATGATGAGGATGAAGAAGTTCAGAATCATCCCGTGTATGATGTACATGATTCAGAGGAAGAAAGAAGTGAGGGGAAGGGTGGAGAAGAAGAAGGTGCCCAAGGAAAAGGGAGAGTGAAGAAGTAAATACGAAGGATCAGAGGACCCCCAACCTCACCAAGGAGTAGATAGAAGAGGCCACAGAGAGAGAAGTAGTGGGCATAATAGAGAAGTTAGTGGAGCAAGAAGTGGAGTGGAGCATGGACAAGATACTCAAGGAGATAGAAGAAGAGAGTGTAGGGAAGGAGTATGGAAGCATGGGTGGAGATCCCAGCTTAGTGGTAAGCTTTCCAAAGGCTACGCGCATAGGAGGGAAGAACGTGGTAGTAGCACAAGGGTAGGGAATGGGTTATATCCATGATCCAAACAAAGTACTACATGCACACTTCTGAGCACCTTTGTCCGACAAACTAACGCCCGGAAATGTCTTCATTTGAGGAAGAAGGCGCATACCCGTGAACCAGGAAGATGTTATCTTGGGATTTTGAGTCCCATGTCAATGAACCTAAGTTCAAAGTTAACCAAGGGGTGTTGATGAAGGTGCCAGAGACCAAAGGTATAAACCCACTGGTGAATGCTCAACAGTTATTTGATGAGAAAGTCTGTAATGCGCTCAACAAGGTTTCAGTTGAAGTTGAGGCAAGAATTTTTAGAAGGAATGACCGTAAAATTCCTAGAAGGGAATTGGAGAAGAAAAAGGAGGAGCTCATTGAAAAGAGCAAAGATCTGAAGCAAGAGGAACTAATCGAAACCTGCACAGTTAATGCACGAGATGAAGGAGGAAAAGGCTAGGGTGCGTGAGGTATATAAAAAGGTAGAAATGATTACAGATGTTATTGTCTTAAAGCATCCAGACCTAGCACTACCCGAGTAGAAGTATGAGTCAACCTTGCAATGCTTGGAAGACCTAACTTGCATCCTCACCATGGAGAGGCAACCTCTCGCTTTGGAATCAACAAGAATTGTTAGTGCACAAGGAGAAAGAGGAAAAGTTGAAGGTTGCGGAGATAGTCACTCGGTACACTAAGTTCCTTGCCAATGTAAAGGTCACCACACAGATAGTTGAAGCTGCTTATGACAATTGCATAGATAGAGATAGAGTGGAAATAATTCTAGTTGCTACCCATGAGGTAGACCTTAAGGAGTTTCAGGAGAAGAATAAGGGGAATAAGGTAGAGTGGGATAAGATCCTGGCCGAGGTAGAGAAGAAGTCTGAAGCCATCGAGACCCTGAGAGGCTTGATCAAAAATTAGATAAAGGAATTATATCCTCGATCACCCACAGGATGGATGCGTTGGACAACCTCAACAAGCAGTTGGAAAAAATTGTTGATAACAAATGCTAAGGGTGATGAACTAGGATTTGAAGAGGTGAGCGCCTTAGTAGGTGACCTCTGTCAATAGGTGCAAGGCGAGGTGGATGGTCCCACCAGAATGCCAAAATGTTTCACCGTTTTCTTTACTTTATTGAGACAAAATAGATAAGGGTAAGGGCTGAGGAGGAATACATGTTATTGTTGATCGGTTGATGGTTGTTGTGCATGTTCTGACTTCTCAATCCAATGCCGATTGTGAGAGCTTCCTTTTGGCTAGGAGGAACTACCTGAAATAGAAAACAAGACCACAAAAGAATAGTTAAATAATATATGACAGTGGACTGCCTAGCGTGTGCTAGATTTGGGAAGTGTGATACTCCCTAGATGGCTTTCAATCCACTGTTTAAAACAAATTAATGTGAGAAATAAGCAAATTCCTACTGTAGTTGATATGATTTAGGTATCTCATTCAATCACAATAAGAAAATCTAATATAACAGGCTAGGCTATAGTCAGATCTGAAGGGTTGGTAGATGTCAGGGTATTGGAACTGGTCAGGGTCAGGTTCTAGGTTGTTTAGGTTATTTGGTAAAAGGTTGTTTGGTTTTGTTATTGGCACATGGTATGAAACATAGAGACCGATGTCGGTTGGGTATAACTGATGATGGTTTAAGGGAGACTGATGACGGTTATGGGTAACCGTGTCGGTATAATAGGGTGATAGTAGTTCAATGAAAACCTTATTGTAGAGTTTGGGTGAGGTTAGATGGGGCTAAAGAAGGGGATGATGAGGTCTGTGGGAATGTTGAGAACACTCAGAGAGGTGGAAGGGCTAAGATAGGTGATTTGATAAAAGGGTGGGTGAGTTTTTTTGAGTTTTTAGAAGAAGGCTATGGAGGAATGGGAATGTTAATAGAAGAATGATAACAAAAATGGTAACAACTCTATGAGCAGAATAAGAATGGAAATGATTAATGATAAAAACACTTACCAATGTTGTAGGTCCAATGGTTGGGTGGTGGTGATGATTGGTTGGTGGAATGGAGCTTGTTGCAATAGTGATGCTTCCCGAATGTTACCGTGAGTGCAAATGCTTCTAGATCTATCCTGGTGCTAGCTATGGATGTCTGGGTGCATGAAAAGACTCTAGTTCTGCTTGCATGCAGCTCTCTTCTCGTCCTCTTGCTCTCAGAATGTGCCAACCCAAAAACAAGGTTGCTTAAGGTGAATAAATGGTAACCGATGGTGGTTCCGGTTGACCGACATTAGTTAAGGTGAGATTCCCTAGGTTTACTAAAATTGGCAGATCTCACCTCTTTTAGCTCAAGTTTGTTCCTTTCTTCCCGGATGTATAATAGACGTTACATTTTTATGAGTGGGAAGGTGGTTAGAGGGATAGTAGGCATTGATTTTTAGGGTTAAACTAAGTCTTAGTTATGGAAACATTTCAAGAATAGGTCTAAGGTGAGGTGGCTAGGTGAGGTGGAAATTAGCTTAATTAGAATAATTAAGTAATGTATATTGTGAGGGTGGGTATTAATTTAATTAAGTTAATTAAACTAATATTAATGTGGGGTGAAAGGGGCCATGGTTAGGTGAATATGTTTGAGTTGGTTATTCGACAGAGGCCAAGGGGAGTGTGACCCAATTTTGGTGTCTACACAATGCTCACTAAAAGAGGGGCTCAGCGCTTTATGTGCACCTTGGGTGAGCACTCAACACCCACTGAGTGATAAGCCAACGCACATGGGGTTAGAAGGTTATTCTATGGGAATAAAAATGACTACATCTTGGTTCCGTTCACGGACCTCTTTTCAAAGTTGTTGTGAGAGATGACTACATCTTGGTTCCTTTGACGCATGATGACAGAGCGCTTGACCTTGGAAAGTGTCAAAGCATGGTTTAAGAGCACGGAGGATGAGTTTTCTCAAAGATTTAGTATTGAACCGAGTTTGATGCACGCAGATGGGTAGAAGAACACCTATATCATGAGTTGTATGAGACCTTCTTTTGTTGTTTTCTAGTAGAATTGTATGAATTTCTTTCAGCATATGCATCCAGATCAAGTTGGTACTATAAATTACATATATGGACCCAAGATGATTACCAAAGGCTACAGGATGCGGATCTGACTTGGACACGTGTTGTTGATCACTAGTGGAAAAGAGTGCTAACCAGTTATACCCTGGAATACACCATTTCTACGTATTCCTATTTATAGGTTTCTGAGTTTGAGTTTATGAGGGAACCTAAAAGATCATTTTTGTGAGCTATCCCGTTGGTTACAATATCTTAATCATTACACTAAGTTTAGAGGCATTCCCATGGCAGGATAAGCTTCTATGAGTGCTAAGTGAGGGAGTCAAGGTGGAGGAAAATGGCATACATTGTGGCGAAAAGGAGAGGGAAGAGAGGTGACTCAAGTATAGTGAAGTGCGTGAAAGGGAATTAGATAGATAACACAAGGTTACGGGAGTGATGGATCTATGGAGGTAGACATTGCGGGAAGGAATTGAGGTTCACACAGAGGACGTAGAACCTGAGTAGTATGTGCTACCCCATCTTGGCAAGCACATGAGAGAAACCCCTTCATCTTTTGATGAGAGTTTGTTACGTGGAGAAAGGAGAGATGTCGACACACATCTAACCCATCTGGTGACCGACCCCTAACGCTTAGTTTTCCAAATCAAGAAACAAGTATTTCTAATCTAGTTAGCATTAGTGGAAGTGACCGATCCACACCTAGGAGGTATAACTTCTCGTTTGGGACATCTATGGCCGCACAAACAATACCTATGTTTGAAGGGAGTTTTGGGTAAATTGCAAGTACACAGAGTTTGGGTATTGTGTCTAGGAGTGGTGTGGGATACACATCTGGTAGCGAGTAGTATCACAAAACGTCAACACATAGTTTAGTGGGACATTTGGAACACTAGGCACGACCGCTTTAGGCCCGTTACCAGCTATAGGAGGAGGACTTGGTGGATCTGGTTGATCAAGAGGCATAGGACATAGTGGATCGGAGTGGATCGATGGTGGAGGAAACACCACAGGGAATCAAGGTTTTGGATTAGGTAGATAATGGCCTCAACTATCTCTCGCAAGTATTTTTTGAGATGTCTTTACATCTACCAAATTACAAGGGTATTGAGGATGTTGTAGAGAATGTATACAAGTGTGAATTACTATGGCGCACGAAGGGGATCACTACCCTAGAGTGAAAGGAAAGTCAGTTTGTAACAACATTACAGGGATGTGTGCATAGTTGGTACTAGAAGTATGACCCCCATTAGAAAATGGTAGATTACATTGCATTGCAGAAGGCCTTCTTAGCTGAACTCCATATCCTTGAATTTGAGCAGAAGAGCATTAGTGCTTTGAAAGATATCCAACAAGGAATGGTAGAGAGTGTGTGGAAATATAATGCATGGTTCAAAACTCTCTTTTTAAAACTATCTTATGATAATCATCCTTCTCATCATGATTAGTAGTTTTTGGAGGATTGATAACACCGTTCAAAAGAGCACTTTCACACAAGACATTCACAAACCCACACAAGGCCTTAGAGGCTTCTCTGCGCACACCGAGGCTGTTGGAAGTGTAGATACCAATGTTATCCCTTTCCTTGAGGCTCAAATTACTGTAATGGAGAATCAACTAGAGAAGCTATCTGTGAACTCGACGTATGGGAATCACAGTGGTCTATGGTGCACAAATTGTGAGATAGAGGGGAACACAAAGGACAGAGCTTTACTCCGTAAATTGGTACATGCCATGACAATAGATTGTGATATTTTCTACGGAGATCATGATGCAAGTAGATGCCCACTACTTGTAGCATGTGATATGTAAGAATGTGTCTTGTTATTGCAAGATTTGTACCTCTACGACCCATGACACCAAATATTGTAGGCTAATTGACTAGATACATGATGCCATTGATCTTGGTGTGTGCCAGAACAACCTTGCAAGTAGTTCTAGGATGATGATTGCTACTATGAAGGGCATGTAGATGGAGGAGCATGTGGAAGAGGTTTTCATGCGGAGGATTTCGTGGTCATAGAACCATGGAGGAAGAGGTGAGTTCTGCAAGGAACATGTTATAACTATGGGTCTACAGAGCATTATAAGCGTGAGTGTCCTAATCTGTTGTAATGCTCGTGGTGCGAAAGAAACATAAGTATGAAGAGTGCTCTGAACTATTTGAGCACTTGAGTCTAAGAGCACCGAAAAGACAAGGGTGTTGGGATGGTAAGCATAAAGAAGGCCAACTCATAGTGGATGCTTTGAGAGTGGTGTGTGAGTCGGACTAGAACCATGACCGGTGATGATGTGAGCAGAGGCCGTGCATGCCAGGGTAGATACCAAGACAAATAACACTGGTTACAAGAGAAGAAGTGGTACATGGGAAGTATCTAGACCCTACTCATCAAAAAGAGGTGTATCAAGAGACTATGGATGTGATTCAGAGTCTGCAAGGAGAGATCCAATGTCTGAAGGAGCAATCAAGGTAGTCAGAGAAAGGAAGAATGCTTTGAGGCTCTGCAGAAGGATCTGGATGAGGTTAGGGAAGTATGCAAGATGTTAAGGCAAGAGAATATCATTCCCTTGCTAGGAGAATGGTTATGGGAGAAGGTACCACACACTGGAAGAGAGCGTGAGAGGTAGGTTCTAGCATGCTAACCTTCCTCCCCACAACCTTGACTATGACAAAGAGATCACCTTAAATGTTGTTGTAGATGGATGGCTTCTGAGCAATATTCTAATCGACACGGGTGCGAAGTAAATGTTATCACTTTAGATGCATGGCATCAAATGGGAAGGCCCACATTATAACCATCTTTGAATGTGCTATATATGGCAAACAAGATGAAGGCAATGCCCATTGGTGTCTTGAAGGATGTGGTTATCACTATTCAAGGGGCCAAGTTCACTAGGAGACTTCAAAGTCTTGGTGCTAGCCAAGGCAGATAACTTTCCAACATTGCTTGGGTGCCCCTGGTGTTACAAAAACAATGCTGACCTATGGTTTAACAAGGGGTATATCATTTTTGAGAACAAGGAGGAATGGGTCATCATCCCCTTGACAGATGGGAAGTCAATGCCCTATACTTTGAGCCCTTGGGAGAAGAAGTCCTTGACATAATCTATGTGCACTCTATTAGAGACCCTGAGGTAATTCATCCTATAGAAGGAATTATCCAGTTTGAAGATGCTCAGTATATGAGTGATACAACCAACATAACATGTGACAATTGGGTGCATGGGACTTATGAATTAATTGGGCGACAGTTGAGAGGACTTATGAATTAAAGTTGATGACATCATCACTAATATCTTACGATCTTTTGCTCCTCATGGCTAGATATCTCTAAAATACCTTGATGCCACTTTTTTTCCTTATTTGTGTCCATCCTACAAATTCAATTTGTGTATATGAAAGGATAAGCCATTAACCGATGATTTCAAGGTGCTTGATGTTCTAGGAGATTCCTTTTATTTGTATAAACTTATTGCATTAAATATCACCGTACTTTTTACTTAATGTGATACTCACCTTGATAGGTGTAATGTCAAGGTGCATTGATTTTCATATTAGAGTTTGATACTTTTAATAGATGATGTTGTACACTCCACTAAGTTAAGGTATTACAAGCCACTTCATTGAAAATGATTGACTTGTTGCTTTGATGATTGTTGATGGTTGTAGCTAAATTGTATGAATATGTTTTTACCATTGTTATGATTTCACTAATGTGATAAATCAGTTCATGGATTTAAATTGTCATATGATGATGTTGTTAAAATAAAATAGTATTTAAAAATCCTTATGTTGGACTAATCATTATGAGGATTTAATGGAGTTGATTGTCCCATCCACAATAGAGTAAGTAATTGTTAAAATCGATTTATAAATGAATTTGATCTTTGTTAAGGAATGAATTACCATGACTTATGATGAAGACGTAAACTACTTCATGAGGAAAACTTAGTAAGCTTGAAGGGCATTATTATGGATAAAAGGATTTGTGTTTTATTTACCATGGGAGTCCAGAGTATTGTACCATTAAGACCTTAATGGGGACTCATCCCATCAAACATACAAGTGATTGGTTATTTAAAAGTTCTAATCAAGAAGGTCTGTGGCCATATTTATATGCAAGGATTTTTAACAAAGTTGAGATAAATTTTTTCTTTGTGGGTCAAATTGACCCCCACTATACATAAACCTTGGGGATTGATTGGCTAGGAATCATTATTAAATAAATGGTCAATAGACCCTATGTAAGTTTGAGAGGTTTAAACATTTAGGCTATAGGGTATTATAAAACTAACCTATGCAAATTTTGTAATTGGACCGAACTATCATTGATACTATTATTATGTGATCATTATAGTTGACCCATGTAGGAGGAAAGGATTGATTGTTTAAATAAATCTTATTATTATTGGCCAAATAAACCATACATATATTTGGAGGCTTGACTGATAGTTAATCTTTCATGAACCATGCAAACTGGTAGATAGATTTTGCATGCGAAATATGTTCACCATCAAATTTAGTGGTCAACGGTTGTTGCTACAATGTGGCAAGAAGCATTTATGAATGCATTTAATGTTTTTTTTACAAAGATCAGAATTTGGGAAAATTGAAGCTTCCTTGAGAAGCTACTGAGTTAGATCGAATGGAATTTAATTTTCACTCCTCTTCTTGTGAACTAGAGCTTTGTTGAACTCTGCATGAGGATTTTGTAGTCATTCGGGGCCAAGATAATCATGGGGAATATTGGTGTGGAAGGTTACTATTGCATGCATCATTTTAACCGTGAGTTGAGAGATTTGGGGATTGCATTAATATTTTTTCAATAAATAAGATGAAGAATGTTTGAGTTTTTGTTTTGTTTTGGAATCGATCTTTCGAGTTGTGTTTTTAAAAAAGCTTGGAAACATAAGGAAAAGAATAGGGCTTTTGATATCGTGGCATGATGAGCTCTATCCCTCTCTTAATGGATTACTCCATTTATTATTTGTGTAAATCAAATCTCTGTAGTTCTTGTTTTTGATTATGTGGAAATGGGTTCTTAGAAATAATGCCATTCGGTTTTATCATTTGATTTCATTGATGAATTTGGGTTGAAAACATAATTTATAGAAAAGTCTCATAGTTTTATTGACTATTTCTTTGTGTGTTTTAATGGAAATGGGTTTATGGAAGCAATGTATTTCTGTTATTTATATAATTATTGATTCATGGTATGATTGAAAACCTTGGAAAGTCTTAGTGTATTTTAGTGACAATCGCTAATTCTTTTGGTTGAATGCAAGTGGGTTTTTGTGATTTATGGAAGATGATATTATTTAGTTTTGGCTTGGTTCCCATCAAAGATATTGGGTACTCCGCTTAGAGGTGGATGCACTTGTATTATTCTTGCTATGCTTTCGTTTTGTGTCTGTGGGTACTCTTGAACCCGAAATCGATTAAAATAACCCGTGTTTATCTCAAGAGTGTCCAACCTTTAGTGCTTTACTTAAGAAGGTCGATTCGACCTTCTAATGGTTTAAGAAATACCTATAATTTCAGTAATGTGTATGAAATATTTGTATTGTCTGTGTATTGGAAGTTCTTAGACTTCGGTATTCGATTGTATCGTTTTGTCCCTCATTTCTAGGTAAACATTATAAGTGATGGGAGATGATGTGGTGTGTTGATTTGTTTGCTATGTTTGACCATGGAGCTTTCGATAGTATTAAGGTAACTATTAGCTATCTTAGAATCATTATGTAGTCCTTTCTATTAGCATTGTGTTATTTTCTTGATAGCGGGTGTTTGACTTAGTATATTATTGATTGGGCTTTGGACCATGGTTGATTTAAGGTAAATAGTAATTTTACCTTAAAGTCGTCAAACCTACACCCGTACTCATGACTTATATATGTATATGTTATTTGTTATCATGATTAGCACATAGTGTTTATGGTAGATGGAAATAATTTGAGGCTAATGCACTCGAAAACAATGAATAGATAATCTACCCTATTTTCACTTTGGCATGGTAATGACTTGTGTTGATGATAATTATATACTTTTGATGACTAGTAATTGTTTTAGTTAGGAAAATAAGGATTCCCTTAAAAAAATACATCAATCAATATGAATACTAAGTACTAAATAATAACATAAACATAATTACCCATATGAAGGGTATATATAGAGGGGGAAATTATTATTGGATTTCTATCGCTTATGCTAATAAAGGAAGACTCGTTAAAAATGAGGTCCATTTGGTTCTATTTTTAATATTTTTTATTCTGTCTCCATGATTCTCGCCCATAAGGCATTTGATAGAATAATGTGAGTAGATAAAGTGATTGTACTAAATTTATTTGTTAGATCATTTTCTTAAGTTCTATTTATTGCTATATTTCACTTGTACAAATTCTAAATGACATAAACTATTAAGTGGGAAATAGATCTTGTCATGCCGTTCAGTTAGGCTGAACCATGTAAAATGGAATCTTTTCCATGCAGGTTATTAACATTACAAGTTGATTATGAAGGAAGATGTGACTTACACCTTTGCTCACTGCTATGTCTTGATGAAATCTATAAAGTTGTTCTTGTTGTGAAAAGATGAAAAGAATTGTATTTTAGTAAGGCATGATGCTTGAAACAAGTTGTGATTATTTTGATAATTAGTTGTGGACATGTATTAGTGATTATTTGTTGATGATGTTGTTTTGAATTGAGAAATGTAATTAATTGTATTGTATTTGACTAAGAAGCGAAGGTAATACTTCGTTGTGATATTAATGATGGAAAGGCAGTTTTTTTGGTTAATAATAAAGTATTATCTTCGATAATACATATTGTATTGCAATCATTATTATTCCAATAATGATAATGTTGATAGTTTTCTATGACTATGTAATAAGTATTGATATAAAATTGGCAAGTGATTAATTAAATCAATGATATTCTGATTGTGAATCTATTCTGGAATCTATTGTTATAAACCTTATATTTTATTTATGTTGAAGTAATAATACTACTATAAATGTGATTTAGATTAATTAGAGGAAATCTAATAAAAGAAAACCAATAGTAAAAAAGAAAATCATATAGATGGATATTAGCTTATTAACTATAGTGGTGAATTATACTTATGGTCCTAGGTAGGACAATTACCATAAATCAACTTATATGATTTATTCCCTAGAGAATAACTGCTGCCTTCTACTAACAATGACATATAGTTACATGGTTGAGTACCACCGCTGAACAACCAAATCACGATGGTACGGAGCGAAGTAAAAAGGTACTTTGTGATTGATTGGTTAAGTACAAATGTACTTATCAGTATTAGGAAGTTGAATCAACTTAATAACAAATAAAGGACATTAATGAATGCTTAAGTTGTTAACTATAAACATAATAACTTAAGAATTGAAAAATGATCTATATAATGAAACTAGTTGCATGACAAGTTCCAAACGACGAATGTGCCATCACGGAATCGGGCATGACATGCATGTCTCTAAAACTTTGGCCAAAGTAGTGTAAGTTGTTGATTACACTGTCTAGATTCACCAAGGATCTAAGATGTCGGATGCCCGATGGGATTCAATGATTGAGTTCCAAGTATGCACTTAGAAAACATTACTTGATTTTCAATGTTTTAAAAAGGAAACAATAATATACCTTGTATACACACTCATAAAGAGTAATATATGAGTGATCGGTTACTAACCGACTCATGCAACTGCACATGGTTTATGACAGTTATCAAATGGATTCAATTTCAGATTTATGCTTTGGATTTAAATACTGGGTATTTAAATTAGTGAAGCATGAAGTTAATGTAAATAAAAAAATTCTTAGTTGAGAAGTGTAATAAAGAGTCATTACAATTTGGCTCCGAGCTCTCACCTTCGCTTGGGCTCTCGACCCCCACTTGGGTTTTTCATACACTTGTATTTTATTACATCCTTGCTTGGGTTCTTTTCTCCACTTAGATTTATCACCACGTAAACCTTGGTTTCTCCTACCATTGGAGTGCCTCGGTCCCAATTCCACCTATTTTGGATTTTGTACACCTCAAGTATTTCCTATTAGATCGCCATGGTATTTTGTGCATCCTTGGTTAGTCTTATGTCCTTTCTTGGATTTATTTACTCGATCGTGCCCTGACATCCTACCATTGGATGTCTTGGCCTTGTTTCACCTCTTGGATTATTCATATCATATGGGTTGGGTTATCTTATCGATCCCCTTCCCACCGATTTACCTATCTAATCACATTATCATTATTCTTAAGTACCATGGGTATCATTACATACATACATGTGGAAAGCAAGAAAATGATAAAAAAATCAACATACACACAAAAAACATCCAAAATAAAATATCACCAAAATCATCATCTATGTATATCTCGAATCGTTTTTACACATCGAAAAAATGGCTCAAAATCAATACATGGCTCCGACCCATATGGACTATGGATTAAGCACCCCATCCCATACGGGATCTTTGGATACTTTGAGTTGATGGGGTAGTACTACTAGCTCTACGATTGTGTGAGATAGAGAATCCACCCTTGATTGGGCTCTAGAGGAATCTCCATGTGCTCTTGCCAAATGTGCCTCTAGGGCGGTTATCCTCTTTGTTGCCCTTTGTGCATTTGATAGGTAGGCTATCTATTCTTGAACCAAGGCCACTTGTACATGTACTTGTAATAAGCTTTACAACATCACATATATATTTTTGGTAGTCACTAACGTATTTGCATCTCTATATCTCTCAGTAGGGTCCTCGATGCGTCTCCCACCAAATGAAATGCATTCACTAAGTTTCTTATCAATGGTGGTATTGGATCCAACATCACCGTAGTATCGTGGACACGTATCACTAGATCTAGGATCTCACGATGGGAACTCTTTATCGTGGAGTTCTACTCCTCCATTGTCTACTATGCAAAACTAAATAAAAATACACACATCACTTATGATACACATACAAGAATTATTCTCAATGAATTTATATAACATCATGACACACATATATGGCTTCCTCGAGCCTCTCCACGATGGTCTCGCCATCTCTACACCCACCCAATACCTCCTCCTCCTTCTCATCATCATGATGAGGTATGGCTCCTATATATTGTGCCCACTTGTCTTAGGCCACCAATATCATGACCCTCTACATTGTGGTCTAGCCCTCTACCTCGTGTGTATGACCATTTGGGCCCCGATTGGTGTTAGGTAATCTCTTCCCATCCATTGCATCTTATGTTCCCTCAACCATGTTGTTTGATACACTCCTACTCCCCCTATGGTGCTATGACCAACTCCGCCACCCCTTAACTTGTTAACTTATGTTGACAAATCCTCTTTCGATCCCATTTCTAAACCACTATTTACTATATATATGTGGGGCTCTAAGCATCCCCACCACACCTATGTTGTCTCCAACCATGACCGCCCACCGCCCACATCCTATGGGGTCGTAATGTCAATACCCTTACCTCTATTTCATATGGCATATATAGCATTTTGATAGTAGTAGGGTGGTAATGGTGGTATCACCATGAGCATTGGTCACCCAAAATGCCTTAGGACCCTACTCACCGCATGGGTCTCAACCCAATATAAGTAATGACCTATCACCTCGGTGATGGCCTCTAATGGACCACCGATCCATGTTCCCTATATAGGGCTTCCATATAACATCATCTGGACCCACCTATGCTAGTGGTCAGAATGCTCTAAGTGCTCTCATGACCGGCCTTTGTGCTCACTAAAGTAATCTCGGGGTGTCCATATTCGCCAATGGTGTCCCCTGTCACCAGATCAAGAACCTATCATATATCTAAGCTATCAATAATATGATGGGTCTAACAAACCTTTGTCACTTGTGTCTAACCTTATACAATTCATGAACTAAATGCACCCAAATCATGGTGCCCCATCTGAATAATACACCATATGTCCACAACATCTATGTAGATGGTGTATCAAAAATAGGGATGGCCCCATCTTCCTTGTGGCACAATATCCGTGCCACAACAATCCCCATAACTAATTTCTGGATAACCAAAATCCCTACAATCTACATTGTACTAAGTTAGACACATAACATACCCTCGTCGTATGCCCCACATGGCTAAGGCTCCCCGCTCTTCAACATCCGAACTCAAATCACAATACATGTGGGTTCCTCTAATGGGTAACCCCAAAATACCATGAACATCCTCCAAGTTCAATGCCATCTCCATGGTCTCATGTCCCATCCACCACCGAAAGGTGTTGGACCTAGTATCCCATGCATCCAAAAACATATGTAACATGTCCAAATGAAATAGTATCCTCAACATCTCGCATGATGCCTCCAAAATCCTAGTCTTGTAATGGATCACCTCTTCTTGGCTAATTTGGAAATCAATCGAATGATCAAAGATACATCCAAACTCCTCCATATATGGATCCTATGCTCTACCTCCACACACAAAATGACCAAAAATAGGCATTAGAATTATGAAAAATTAATTTGGCATAAAAATCAAAATTTACAACTCACATCTACAAACATCCCTATGTCATTGACCATTTGGATAATGTCATCGACCCTAGAAATATTTCCTCACAATCCCTATGCCATCAACCATGTGAAGAATGCCATCGACCCTCTTGTCATAAAGAAGTTGATGGTGTTTGGCCAAATGTGGCCACGAATTTCCCAAAATTGACTCAAAAAAATTTACTAAATGATAAAACCAAATTCAAATCCCTCCCAAACCCACATGTATTTTGTCCTAACCTATCATATGATGTAAGTTTGGACAAGAATGATGCCCTAATGAAACCAAAAAAGTAAAATTACAAAATATCACCTAATCTACCCAACAACGTTAAATGCAAAATGCTTACTATGGTGGTCTGCACCACCCCATGCACCACCTCATCGTCCCTCTACCGCCACCTCGTACTCATGCCATATCATCAAATACACTCAAATTTGGAATTCCAGAGCTCAATTCTCTCAATTCCAAAAATAGCAATAAGAAAATAAAAACAAAATGACTATATAAAACTAAAATTTTCTATTCAAATTCAGTCGCAATAACCCTAAATCTTCCAATAACTACAATTTTTTCTCTCGAAATCCGCAAAATGTGCCATTTTTGGTGTCTGGATCATTTTTTCATGTTGTTCGCTTTTGACTACAACATGTATAAATTTGATGAATTTTGATTTTCATTTATTTTTGACAACATATCACCATATGATATTTATGACATTTTGACATTACGATATGAAATCCACACTCTAGGCCCCTAGCTAGGTGATTTATGTCTTATTTTATTAATGATCATCTAGTGTTTCCTTTTAGTTTTACTTCTTTAGGGTTCTTGCAGTATTGATTATACTCTCGTACATGGCAGGATGAGTGACATTATCAAGTATGCATTGGTGGGTATATTTCATTTCAACTAGTCCTTTCATAGTTTCAATATCTATTTTCAATTTCGGTGTTATGAACTATTTCATTTCATTGACCACCCCATGTTTCGCTATTGCATGACATATGATGATCAACAACTGGGGCATATGTATACACCTAATTTTTCACTTTTCATCTTTCATACATGTTACTAATAATTTACTTTGTGCAGATAAGGTCATTGATGCATCTATTTCTTGAGTGGATGCCATAAGGGGTCTACTTGGAATGGGGCATGACTATTCACATGGTCATTATGGGTTAGAGATAGTATATAGAGAGTATCACTATGTGTCCTTAGCCTTAGTTGTCCTTGCATTAGTTATCCTTGTCCCTTTATGTCTCATCCACGTTGCATGCTTGACATTTTTCTAGAATTTCACCACTTGACATCTTTTTCATCCATTTGTTTGATCCATGACACCTCTTTTCCACTTTATTTGACATTTAGCTTTCTTGGCCAACGCCATCGCTCATGTGCGATGGTGTCGGTGTTAGGTTTTTCCCTAGCCGACACCATCGTCCACATGTAATGTTGTCGTATATATACCCACCGCACTTTGACATTATGAAGGGAGGATGCCAAAATCATAGAACTAGCCATTCACTTTTCTCTTTTGCGCCAACTTTGCATTTTCTCACTTTTGCCTTAGTACATCTTACACTTGACTTAGATAGGTTTGGGAAATCTTCTTGGTTATATTGTTTTCATTAATAGTTCATCTATAGCGAAGTCTATGACAGAACGATGTTCCCCTTATCCACCCAATAGTGATTCTCTCGATGTGTTGCTTCTCTAGAGAGATAGATGCATCGCTGACCACCATACCGATTTAATAAAATGTAAAACCCTAATTGTAGAGTAGTTGATAGAAACAATGAAGTACAAATGATATGATGTAATATGACATAAGAAATAAGCAAGTAAATATGAAACCCTAACCAAAATAAAGAGAGGGAAGGACTTAGCCGAGTTATGCTTGATCCCAAATTTTTCTAAACTAGGAAAACTATTGAATAGGAAGTGAACCGTATCGTCAATGCCTAGGATAATTTCTCGGAATTGACAGATGAAGTCGGGCTAGGGAAAATGGATCAGGGCAAGGGTGCCAGAGAACTCTACTGGGCACTCGTGACTATGCTAATGGTTGGAATCTAATTTTTACAATGTTGCATAAGTGTCATAGATGTGTGTTGTTGGTGTCTTATGTATCACTCCTTGATCATCGAGTGTACATGTAACCCGAAAAATAGATGTTCAACTAAAAATCCCACAAAAATGCATTGAATAAAAAAATATGCAATACGGGAGTCAAACTAACTCCACGGTCACCCAATAGAATGAACTTATGACCGAGCATTGCACTATATCTCAAACTCCATGTAGTTATTATGAGTCTCATGTAGAAATTGTGCCCTATGAAGCTCTTGTGCAAGATGCACTAGATAACATACTAAATTTTCTAAAAGATGTAAATGTATGTATGTAATAGAATTAACTTCCTTTTAGATACAATGTATGTAGAAAATGTAGTCCCTTGTCCCTTGAATGGATGCTAGATGGATGCCTTGAAGTGCTTTAGGTGCCTTTTGGATGCAATATTAGGTGATAGTAGTAATTCTTAGAGCTTGGTCCTTTATTTTGAACACATAACTATGTAATATATAATTCCCTTGGTTTAATTTCGTAATTGATGCACTAGAAGGCCGACCCATAAGTAGAAAAGATGCTCAAAAGACCAAAGAGACCTAAAAGAAGTGAGTAAGATAGAAAAGGGTCAGGGGCGCTAAGAGGGAATAAGAGCACACAGTCGTTGCTTCCTAGTGGGTGCTAGTGCTCAAACCATAAAAGATAAAAAAAATAAAGCTTTGATGGGGATTTAGGGTGTGCAAGACCAAATAGAAAACAAGAAACATAATAAAGAGGTCAAAGACAATTGTCAACCACTAATTTTCTTGCTTAGGAACCATGTAAATACTAACATGCTTTCAAGACCTATAAATGTACCCAAGTGCGTGATTTTGCGTCTACATTTTCCCCCACTTTATGTTGTTGAGTGAATACTCGATAACATAAATTATTTAGAATATGTGTACCTTTCATTCCTGTAGAGAGTGATGGTGATAACATGCCGAAGAGACAAGTGGAGTGTGGAATAAATGAAAATAAAGCACCTCAAGCTAAGAAGAGAAAGTAACCTCCGCTTGAATTGCTGATGTAGGGATACTTCTTGTTGTGTATTAAGGAAAAACCTATAAAAGAAGAGCAAAAGAGTAGTCAAAGGCATTGTTTCACTAATAAGAATCGTATCGTATGAGAAAAATGTTTAAGGTAGAAGGTTGGGTATGTGAGGAATACCTGGAGGTTGTGAAGAGGTTGCACACCATTGAAGACCTTACCGATCGAGAGAACTTTATTTTTTTCTGGGAAGGACTACCTAAAAAGAAACACAAAACCACAAGATATAATTAAAAACATAGGTTGGTGGATTTCCTAGCGGGAGCTAGATCTGGGAAGCGAGGTGCTTCTTAGAAGGCTATCAATCCACGTTTAAAAAAATTTAAATGCTGATAAGAACATGAAATAGAGAGTCCTACTATAGTTGTATAATTTAGGTATCTCACACAAGCACAATAATTTAAATATAATCTAAATAGTGAATACAAGATTAAATTTAAAGTAGGTGGTGGGTTGTTAAGGTTTATAGGTGTAACAAAGGGTGTTATGAAGGTTTGGGTGAGGTTGTGGGAGGTTTTGGGTAGGTAAATTAGCTCGTTGGTCTGAGGGAGAATGACAGACACAAAGACCAATGTAGGTCACTAGTTTTAGTTGGTATCGGTTGGCTAACTAATCACGATAGGGGCAATTGGGTGCCAAAGGTGAAAAGGGGTTGGTTCTGGCTCTCTGTGATTGCACAAAGTGTTGAAAAGGCTTAGGCTTGGTGTTGGGATTTAGGTGAAGGATCAACAAGGGTGAGAGAGGTGATTGGAAAGGCAGATAGGTTCAAGTTGGTAGGGTATTAGGTACATGAGTGACAAATGGTATTTAGGTGAGAAAGGAACTGTACAATAGAATAAAAATAAGAGATCTAAGACTAAAGTTAAGAACTAAAAGCTGGTTAAGTACTTATCTGAAGATATTGAAATCAGTGGATGTGGTGGTTAGTGGGTGCTTTTAGAAGAAACGGGTATGGATCTAGTGCCACAACAATGGAGCTTGTGTATGTCCTTGTGTGAATGACCTAAGGCTATGGAGCAAGAGGTTGGTTGCTAGTAAAGAACTTAGATGCTTTGGTGCTATGTTTGATCATCGATGCTCAATTGAATTCTAGAATGCGAATGAATAATCCAAAATCCAACCAAAGGAAGAACCCGGGGAAAGAGTTGGAAATCCTTATTTAAAGGAACCGATGGTGGTTCCTTGACCGGTACACCGACTAAGGAATAACCGGCATTGTTAGGGAGAAATAGTCCAATTTTCTTAAAATAACCTATTTCTTCCCTTTTTGGTGTGGGTCAAGATTTGATTATGGGCTAGGAGTCTTGGTTCACGTTTAAACACATGAGGAATTGATGGAAGAAGCAATTGATAATTAATATTAGGTTTAGAAAAAGTCTTAGTTAGTTAAGTGAAGTGATGACTCAATGTTAGGAGTGATGACCTAGTATCAGTTAGTTAAATGCCCTTGGAATGGGTCTAGGGTGAGGTGGTAATTAACCTAATATTGATAATTAGATTAATAATAATGTGTGGAAGGGGTCATGGTAAGGGGGTATGTTAATTAAAGGGGCTTAGAGAGTTATGACCTAATTTTGGGTGTCTACCGTTATGTATTATGAAAAATTTGTAAAAGTATTTAAACATGTGTAAAAATATGTAAAAAGGAAAGTGTGCACCTAATGCATAGGAGTGTAAATGATAGAAAATGTCCTGAAAATTTGTTGTAGACAAAAAATCATGCAATTTAGGTAATTATATAGTCCTGGTTGCATACTACTATTCATATGATTCCTAAGTAAGAAGAGTACTAATTAACTCATGTCTTTGGCCACCTTTCTTTGCTTTGTGTTACCACTTTTGGTCTTACATCCTTACTTGTTCATACCTACCTTTTTATACTTTAGCTTTTATCATCTTGGACACCAACGCCCATCTGACACCGGCCTCAGTTCATTCTCATCCCCTCTAGGCACCCCTAACCCATTCTACTTTACTCACACTTTTTGGGTCCTTTCTAGTCATTTGAGCATCTTAACTTTTAGGTAGTCAACCTTTTTGGGGTTGATTTAAAAATCAAGCAAAGGAATCATATAAATACGAAGTTATGTGATCATAATAAAGGACCAAACACTAAACATTAGCTATCAAAAGCTAAGGTTACATCCATCAAGCATCTAAGAGCTCCATCAAGCACCCATCTAACACCATCACAGGGGATATAAGGTAGTTATTTTGCATACACTTCATATGAGGGAATTTCATTATATTCCATGCACGCATCTATTACATTTCTTTACATCTATCTTATTTTCTTGCGATTAAGTGGGACACGCACAAGAGCTACCTAGGTACTAAAAGGAATGATAACCAGATCGTACTACCAAGCCAAGAACACATATGCTAATTAAACACCATGATCAATAAGATGAAAGGAATTCACCAAAATAAATTTACATAAATCTTTAAAAATAAATGAGCATCAATATCATATATTATTATTGAACTCAATGAAATACAATAAGAACGGGCCTTGCTTATAGAGGCAAGGAATAACAATCTAAGAACCAGTCAAGGTCGTAGATCAAGCCATAAATCAAGAAAAGAACTAGTCATCAAAGAACTACTTAAGTCCATAGATTTAGGAGAGAACTAGACATCAAGGATCTAGTCAATACCATAGATCAAGGAAAGAACTAGTCAATACCATAGATCAAGGAAAGAACTATACCTAATAACTAGATAATATCCCCCTAATATCTAAATAAATAAAAAGAAATATCCACACACATATGTGGTGAGGATAAATACAATAAAGGTAAATAAAGTACCTAGGTGAACATGAGCTAAGGTAAATACCTACTCTAACACCCCCTTAAGTGAAGCTAGGGGCCAAAATAGAAGTGGCATATCCACAGTATGAGTCTCAACAACTAGGCCTGATGAGGTACTCATGTACAATATATCCATGAAGAAATATCAAACCAAAAGAAGGAAAGAATCCTGCTATAAGGAAAGAGAAAGAAGAAGAAGAAGGAAGATGTTCTCACGAACACCCCCCAAGAACAATTTCCAAAACCCTAAGCATTCCACACAACTCAAGGTAGTGAGGTGATGCAAAAGGATTCGTAAATATGCTCACAACTCCGTGTTGAGTTGAAATGTACTCCAAGTAAAGAACTCCATCCTAAATGTGTTGACAAATGAAGTGGATGTGTATCTCAATATGCTTGGTCCATTGGTGCTTAACTGGGTTGTGAGAAATGTGAATTGCACTTTGATTGTCATACCAAAGTACAGTCAGTGAATCCTGTGGGAATCCAAACTCTATCAATAACTGTCAAAGCCAAAGAATCTGTTGACTCACTATAATCGCTGCTCTATACTCGCCTCACGAATATAAAAGTGTAATAGCCTTTGTTTTTTTTGCACACCCAAACAACTAGAGAATAACCAAGAAAAAAATATATTTAGAAGTGGAACACCTGTCATCAATAGAATCTTCCCAATCTGAATCTGTACCTAACCAAATGAGTAGAATCCCTAGTGTAGTGTAGGCCAAAGTGGGAAGTGCCACTGAAATAACGGAAAATCCTTTTAGCAGCCTACCAGTGAATACTATGAGGAGAATGTGCAAACCGAGATACAAGCCCTACTGTAAATAAAGTATCAAGGTGAGTATGGGTCAAGTACATGAGACTACCAACCAACTACCTATATAATGTAAGATCACAAAGTGGTGTGGTACATGTGGAAGTAAGAGTAACTCTAGACTGAAAAGGAGATGGAATTGGCTTGTAATCAGCCATATCAAAGCACCTAAGAAGATTATGGGTGTAATTTTGCTGACTCAAGTGAATCCTTGAATTTTTTTGAAAATTCTCGAAACCAAAAAAATAATGCAATAGCTGAAGTTCTATCACGTCAAACCGTGTAGAAAGAGCCCTTTTAATACTCAAATGTGGTAAGAAGAGCTACCAAGTAAGTAAAAATCATCAACATACAAGACAAGTATCACAATATCCTCACCAACATGCTAGAGATAAATTGTATGATTGGAGTGGCAACGAATAAAACCAACAGATAGAAGAAAAGAATCCATCTTCTCATACCAAGCCCGAGGGGCTTGTTTGAGACCATAGAGAGACCTTCAGAGCCTACAAACAAGAGACGAATCCTAAACAAATCCAATCGGATGCTCCATGTATATTTCCTCTTGTATATCTCACTGTAAGAAGGCACTCTTCACGTCCATCTGGTATATGGGCCACCCCATGATCCAAATAGCAAGTACAAGGCATATAAAATCCATCTTGGTAATGGGTGTAAAAGTCTCGAGTGTAATAAATAACTTCAACTTGTGAAAAACCCTTTGCAACAAGATGAGCCATATACTTGTTAATGGACCCATCAGATGTGTATTTGGTTCGGTATACCCACTTACACCTAACTATATTTCTTCCTTTAGGAAGAGATACCAAATTCCAAGTATGATTCTTCATCAAATAAGAATACTTAGTTGTCATCGCATCATCCCACTCCTGTATCCCATGAGCCTTTGAAAAAGATTGTGGATCCTCAAAAACTGCCTGACACAAAAGTCTAGAACCTATAGAATGTGTGTGATGATGCCTAGTGGGTGGAAGATCCTATATGAAAGGTGCTGCCTCAAAAACTATAGTACAATCCCACTTAGGCACAATGAAAACATCGGTGGAAATATGATCCTCAACGAGATCTATAACCTCCTCATCAATCTCCTCAAAGAAAGGATCCTCAAGATGAGATGAAGAAGAAGAAGGAGGCATGGAAGAAGATGAAGAATCATGAGGAGTGAAGCACTCATCAAACTGAACATGTGTTCAAAAAGAACGTCATGTGTATCAGGATCTAAAATTCAATAAGCTCTCATGTCCTCACAATACCCTACAAATACTAAGGGGTTACTCTTCTTATCCAAAGATTTCCTTTTCTTCTTTGACACAAAGGCCCAAGCATGGCTCCCAAAGACTTGAAAAAATGAGATATCTGGTTTAGTGTTGGTCCAAGCTTCCTCTGAGTCAAATGCTCAATTGCTTATGTGTGGTATGTAATTATGTATGTAGTTAGCATAATTAACTCGCTTACGCCAAATAGATAGGAGGTATATCTCTAGAATGCATCATACAATTAGCCATTTCCTTCAAAGTTCTATTCTTCCATTCTCGTTAAGCCATTCTATTATGGAGTATGAGGAATAAAATGTTGGTGAATAATGTCATGAGTTGCCAAAAATTCAGAAAACTCTTTTTCTGAAGTAATCCCCCATTATCGGGATGAAGGTTCTTTATTCAACTAGAATATTATTTCTCGACTAAAGCCTCAAGACTTTGAAGTGTGAAAAACATCACTTTTATACTTGAGAAAATAAACCCAAGTATGCCTCGAGAAATTATCAATAAAGGTACCCGCATAATTAGCTCCATTGAAAGAGGGGTTGGAAAAACCATCAAGTCACTATGCACAAGCTCAAGTGGTGAAGAAACTCTCTTGGACAAATTCTTAGGAAATCGATCTTGGTGTTGTTTCCCTAATGTATAGCTAGAGCAAAATCCCTCAAGACAAGAAACTCTAGGAAGACCATCTACCATACCATGAGTGCTCAACTCCTTCAAATATATGTAATTGAGATGTCCAAATCTTTCATGCCAAAGCTTACTCTTTGAATCTACATGAGAAACCAATCCTATCCCTATAGAGTAAGTGTCATCAAAACCCTCAAAGTGATATAGTTTATAATTATGATCAACAATATCTTGAGAAATGAGTGAATGAGGCTCTAAAAATTTCGTACTTCTGCCCATGTGGTGTAAAAGTCACTATTTTTCCTCGACTAGAATGCAAAATTTGATATACGAAAAGAAAATTTGTGGTAATGTTAGGAACATATAGTGCATCTTGATACTTTCCACCATCAAGGTGTATATCACCTTTTCCCTCAACAGAAGAAAGGAAGAATCTCCAACCTCAATTTTGGAAGTAGAACTCAAACATGGAGAAACAAAAGACTCCTTGGAAGAAGTCATGTCATGAGGAAACACTAGAATCTATAACCCAACTGTCTGCAAGTGGTGACGAGATCTCCCAACAACATTAAGTTCTTTCCATGCTGATTAGAAGGAGGTAGAGTGGAGATATAAATTTTATGTTTCTTCACTACATCCTCTAAGGGATGCATTCACTTATAACACCTATGTTCTTCATGACCCCTACCCCCATAAAAAGAGCATGAAAGGCTAGACTTATTATTGGATTTAGATGACTCCTTGGGTTTAGATTTTTTTCTTTGGGGTTTAGAAGCACTTTGAGATGGAGAAGGGGTGGATTTGGTTTTACCTTTTGGTTTTCCCTTGCTCTTAGGATTAGATGTAGATAATGCCTTTTGAGATGTAGAAGACTCAAGGTGAGACAATTTGGATTCTTACCTAGTAAGTCTTTAAAAAATGTTTCTAAGTCAAAATTTTGAATGTGTCACCTAAGGCATCCATGCTAGAGAAAATGTAGAAGAAAATATTTGAAATGGTCCTCTCAACTTGGATAGAATCAAGTAAACACACTCTTCATATTTCTTATCTCTTCCAATCCCCTTCAACTGTGTCAAAAATTCTTGAACTTCGTAAGATAGTATATAATTGTTGGAAAATATTCAGATTAAGAGAGGTGATCTCAATTTCAAGTTGCATGGATCTCATATGATCCACTTTACCAAATAAATCCTCCAATTTCTCCCATATTTTGAAAGGAGAGTCACACTTTTCCAAATGAAACAAAATACTAGTACTTACATAAGTTCCTATCAAACCCATACACTCATCAAATTTGCACTGGTACTGAAATTTCTCATATTCTCTAGTGAACACTCATTATTCTAAAGAAGTTAAAGCCCATAATCCTTTCCACTTAATTATTGTTTCTATTCTTGGTTTCCATGTGTGGTAATTATGTGTTGTTAATGGCTCAACATGATCTAATGCAGAAGTAGATGCCATCCTAAAAAATCACCAAAAGAAATGCAAGAACCAAGAAATGCAACAAGACCCCCAAGCAATGCAACAAGAGCCCCCTAGATTTTGGCACTTTATAATGAGTGTGTGTTACAATATGCCACTTTATAAGTATAGTGCAATTATCAAAATAAATATTTCCAATGAAAAGAGCATAAAAATAAACACTTTTGCAAAAATGACACTCAAAACCGAGTTACCGATCAAAATATATTAACTTTTCAATATTATGCTCTACTATTTATTAGTTGCCACTAAAAACAAAATAAAAGGCTCTTGCCTTTACCACACAAATAAAATGAAAGGGGGCTGGAGTTAAGCACCTACTAGTAGGAATCACAAGCTTTAATCCCTCATATGACCAAATACCAATACCAAAATAAAACTTACAGACAGATGTCAATAGTAATATCTTGCTCTGATACCATAAAAGGAATGATAACTAGATCGTACCAAACCAAGAACATAGATGTTAATCAAACACCACGATCAATAAGATGAAAACAATTCACCATAATAACTTTACATAAACCTTTACAAAAAAATGAGCAGCAATATCATATATTATTATGGAACTCAATGAAATACAATGAGAATGGGCCTTGCTTATATAAGCAAGGAATAACAATCTAAGAACTAGTCAAGGTCGTAGATCAAGCCATAAATCAAGGAAAGAACTAGTCATCAAAGAACTACTTAGGTCCATAGATTTAGGAGAGAACTAGACACCAAGGATCTAGTCAATACCATATATCAAGAAAAGAACTATACCTAATAACTAGATAATATCCCCCTAATATCTAAATAAATAAAAAGAAATATCCACACACATAAGTGGGTGAGGATAAATACAATAAAGGTAAATAAAGTACCTAGGTGAACATGAGAAAAGGTAAATACCTACTCTAACTGGTACGATTCCACACACACATACATAGAACTACATTGGGTCTGAGATGTAGTGTAATGCTCAGTTGTAAGTTCACCATTGTGATAGTTGAGGACAATCTGACCCCTCATTTTACATCTTTATTTTTAGGATTTGATGTCTATTTAATGGTTTTGCAAGTTTATATTTCATTACACTTTTCCAATAATCTTAGTGATCTTGGTGCAACCTTAGAGCAATAAAAGGTGATTGATAACAAATAAATTGTGACACCTCAGAGGAGGTTTTCTCGAGATTTTATACAAACCTAGGAACCCAAAAATAGACCTAGGGTGCCCACGAGCACCCTTGTCCCTCTCAAGGTGCCCTAGTCTAGCCTATCTCTCTAGATCTATATTTTTATGGGTCTCATGCAACGCTCTTGCTACTTTTTTCACCCGGTCAAACTTTGGTACATTTGAGATTTTATTGTGAATCAACTAAGTACTCTTTTCTCCTCTCTGTACTTAGGGTCTAATAATTTATTGCTTAGTTTTTTTATTATCATTGTTCTATTTAACTGTTATTTATTTACTACAATATTGCATTCGATTAGGAATAAAATTCACATTTAGCTTAATCGGCTATGTAGAGTGAGTTTTCTAGGCGATCTCACTCCAAGTGTAAATTTTTGGGCGATCTCATGCCAAGTGAGAGTTTTTGGGGATCTCATGCCAAACACAAGTTTTTGGGTGATCTCACACCATGGGAGGAGAGTGTTAGGGAGAGATGTCTAGCTTTTTGTCCTTCCATGGATGCTTCCTAAATAAGCACCATTACGATGGTTCATCTCTATTTTGTTTCGAATTAGTTCCTATTTATACCGATTGTAGGAGATTGCATGCATGTTGTAATCGAAAGAATGTGCCTCAGTAATCGTGAAACTGCTATAGGCTATGTTGATATGAGAAAGTAATTGTGTGTGCTCCCAGGACATGGGCACCTGACAACGTTGTCCAGTTCTGATGCTGGTGTCTATATTGTACTAAGGACCCAAATCAGGATTCTCAGTGGATTGTATGAGTGCTTTGTTTATCTACTGTGCGGGTTTGAACTATAGTTATGAGCTACTATATGGGGTGACTGGTTCACCCAATGTATGCCCCCTCATTTCCAGTGTGTATGCGATGCTTTGATAGGAGCATGTGGTCCAAAGGAGAGGTCTTGAAACTAAGATGGAATGGAAACCCTACAGGGGAGTGGATGTGTATGGTAGAAACTAAGGAACATGCAAAAAGATGGCTAGACACGTGTTAATGCAATCAAAGCAAGTATGCATATATATGACAATGTGTCATCAAACAAGAAGACAATATAGACCGTGAAAAATGGGTTTCAAACATGGGGTATCACTAATAATGTCACAAGAAAATCAGAGTCAAGCGGTCCAAAAGAATACAATGTGCATACAAGACAAAGGGCATAGCCCAAAAACAATAGCATACAATAGAAAAAAATGTCAAACAAAGTGTAAAAACAACCATGGTTGTATATAGTCTCTCAAAGCAAATGATGCACACGAAGCACTTGTTAACATGTTAGAAAGATAGAAAGTATGTCAAAGCATGTATGTATCAATGGAAAGTAATGTGCTAGAAAGTAATAATAGTAAATGATGAAACAATAACACCTGTAATGTGTGAGAGTAGTACATGTAGATGCACCCAGAGCCTCGGTGGGACCGGTAAAGGTACGAAGTGCCAAGCTTCATTGCAGCATGTAAGAGCTCATAGGGAGTATGCATTCACAACTATAGAACAAGTGAATAAACATATGTATATAGAAAACATAATAACATATTAAGTATCTATCTAGCATGTGAAACAAAGTGTACATGTAAGTATAAGCAAACAAGAGTAAGTACAACAAAGATATGCAATATCCTGTGTATGAGTTAGATGGAATGATATGTAATGTGATTGTGATAGGGGCAACATACCCCCCAATAGATGTGGATGAGTATGAGATGAGGTTCATTTATAGAAGACCCCTCAATAGTCAAGAATGAACCATAAAATAAGAGTGCATTATCAAAAATGGTTTGAAAGAGAGATGCTAGAAAGATGAATTGTGAAGCACAAAGTGTGAATTGTAGAAGAGGTGACGTTCATTTCAGATTTATACCCTCAACAGTTGAGTATGAACCATGGAACTAGAGTGCATCATAAGGTAATGTGCGTATTATGTGAATAGGTACCAAAAATATGGATCACGAAGCATGAAGTGTGAAGTGTAGTGGATGTGAGGTTATTTTAGAATTAGTCCCTCAACAGTCGATTATGAACCGTGGAACTAGAGTGTGTTGTAGGGTAATGACGATACAAGATGTGTATCAAGTTGTGTAAGATTGCTTAGAAATAGGAAGTATGAAGCACAAAGCATAATAATAGAAATTCTGATACACGTGAAAATATTAGAAGGGGGCAAGTAAATGTGATTCCCAAGTGTATGATGAAAAGAAAGATATTTGATGAAACGGAAGGGTAAGTGCAGCAAGTTGGGGGACAATTAAGTGGACATCAAATCTTGAATTTTACATCAAAAACAAAAAACATCAAATTTTGTCTTCCGGACTTGAACCATGCCAAAAGTTAAAAATATGTCATAAAAATGGTCGCATAGGGAGACTTTTAGATTTGTAGAAATATTGATTTTAAAGTGAATAGAATAGGATAAATATCAATTTATAATTTTTTACTAACAAAGTGGTCTTTAAGACACTTTTTCCCGTGAATGTTTATGTCTACGTTTGAGACTATAAATTTTGTTTTACTTGTCAGAATGTGGTAAAAATTATACCATCCCAACCGTGGTGAAATTACATACATGTTCAAAAAAAAATTATTTGATTTCAATATTTTTTGATGAAGTTATGGCGGGCAAACAGAAAGTGCTCTATTTTCTTTATGTTTTCAGACCACTTTCACGAAAAAAATCATAAAAATAAAATATTGCTCAAAAAAATACAAAATAAAATATATCCCAAGATAGATAGTGGCATCTAACTTCTCATCACAGAAAATATATATATATATCAATTTTTGGTCATCCAAATCGCGGGAAAATGGACTACAATTTTATAGACGTTTAAAAAAACCAAGTCATTGAATTTTGAGTGTTTAATATAGCTAAACTTGTCCATTTAAAAAAAAATTAGTAGTTTAGAAACTAGATTCTGGATGCTATGATTCATATTGATATAATTTTTCTAATTTTGAGTGTATGCATTGCTAATAATCCCTACAACTTTATATTATGTTGTTATTTGCAATATGACATCCACTTATGAACTCACATAGACCTAACAAAGCAATACATTTGATGAATAAATGACAATAAAGTAGAAGTAGATTCAATAAAATTTGGGAACAAACATACAGATCTAACATAAGAAAGGTCTGATGTAAAACACAAGTATTCAGCACAAAGTCTAAATATTGTATTAATATTTGTTTCTGATTACAAAAAGTTCAAAGTCTTTTCTTCTTACTTCTATTTTTCATCTGAAAAGTATCCACCCCTCTGAATACAACAAGTATTCAAGTATTTATAGAAGAAGAGAAGGAAAGAAGGCAAAAGCAAACCAACCAACCACCTAATTACAAAATATCTACAAAATATCTAAAAGTCAACTATTGACTTTTGGCAACTTGGTGGATGACATCATCCCATGGTGCAACATGGATGATGTCATCATTTATGCCAACATACTCTTAGATATTTACAAAAAGAAGAAGAGAGGAAGGAGACTATTCATCATCATCTCACGCGGCCGAAAGGGAGTGTCTCTTCTCTTGTTGCTTGCTTTTGCTCGGAGAAGTGATGTTAAACTGGGCCCGATATTCCATGAACTTGCTGATCATGGGCTGAAGTTGATCTTGAGCAGGATCCTTGTGGCGATCGCTGATAACTTCGCAAGTTTCACGTTCATCCACGAGCCTTTCTGGGAGCTTGGCATATTCATTTCCCGCCTCTATCAGGAACCCTATAAAGTCACGACAGGCCAGAAGGTTATTGATGCATTCGGTGTCGAACGTGGCTTCCGCCCTAACCCTTGCGAGACGATCTCCTTGAAGATCCGAATAGTTTGGTCTACCTTCCTCAGGGCGAAAGAAGGAGTGAGCAAGCCTGGGGACATTCTCAGGATGATTTTCTCCATCTGGTGCATAGCCTCCAAGGCTTCCTCTTTGACTTTATCTATCTTTTTGAGGACAAACTCCAACTGATCGACCTGGTAGTCCAAAGTAGAAAGGATTTTTTGGGCGCTCTGGGGTGATTGAAGACGCCGAACTTAACTAGATCTTCGACTGAATAATCAGCATTTTCTGGAAGGTCTCATGCTGGAGCCTAGCATGGTCCAACTCTTCGAGATGGGTCCCGTGATCACCTGGAGTGCCTTGTTCACCTGATTGATGTTCTGATACAACTCGGTGAACTTGACGATTACTCCCTCACTTTCCTTGAGGATTTGGTCTCTCCAGCAGATACTGCCATACCTTGCTCACCGATTTTGGCGTATTCATTTATCTTATCCTGGCTCAGGGGCTCAGGAGTTTCGGTGGTAGTTGTAGGAGGTGCACTGCCCATTTTCTGCAAGGCGTGGAGAAGATGTTTATTTTGCTCCTTTAATAGCCTCTTTTCTTCCTTTGCTTCCTGAAGTTTCTTGCAAAGGGCATCCACTGCAGATAGGGCCTCTCCTTGAAGGCTTTCTGAAGACGTTCCCATCGTGACTTGGGTCACTGTATAATCTGTCGAGAGACAGATCCTTTTTATCCTTTAAAGGATTGGGATACGCTATCTCCATTACTCTCTCTCCTGATGCACTCTGAGAGAAGCGGGTTATAGGCTTTTGCTTCTTGGCCCCCTTTGATGGGATGATGGAGAAGTCCATCGGTGTGATAGGAACTTTCCTCTTTTGCTGGCTCAGGTGCTGAGAGATCCATGCTTGGACTTATGGGAGTGGGACCAGAAGTAGAAGAGGAGCAGCAACAGTAGCGGAGGGAAAATGCGTTGAGACACTTGGTGGCGGCATTGAATGAGAGGCCAATGAAGTACTCAAGGGAGGAAGGGATACTACAGGGGAGGAAGATGAGGATATGGAAGGGAGCTGAGAGATGAGAGAAGAAATAGTGGGGGACAGCTCCGCGAGAGAAGAGAAGATGGATGACGAGGAGGGGGAACAATAGAAGATGGGGAGAGGATACGACCAAAGGAATGGTCACTTGGGTCACACGAGGAGGAGAAGGAGGAGAGGGAGAAGGGATAGAAGGGACCTCAAAGTAGTTGTAGCAGTGGCAACATCCTGAGTGGATGTGCCCATCGGAACATCTTCGGCCGCTTCTTTCTCTGGAGATAACAAGCTCACAACCTATTCTTGTGCGGCGGAAGGGGGACTCTCAGGAGCCTCTTCTCGAGCAGAGCTTGACTTCACCCCTCTTTATCCTTGCCTTTTACTTTTGGTAGATGTTTTGGCCTATGGTGCATTGCCCAATGGAGATGTAGTGAAATCTACCCCGAGGTAGATGAGGCCATTCATCCTGCACCAGTGTTCTGTCCGCCACGCAGAGTTTCTTTGACCCTTTCTTCAATGGTCTGGGGCTTTGGTTCTGTCGATTGCAGTAAATGGCCAGTTGTCCCCATCCGTGTCAAGATATACCTGATCAACTTCTTGATCGGTAGTTTGATAACCTTTTGGGACAATGGCCACGCCATACTGAATGATCTCTGCCAGGGCCAGGTGAGAATGGTCCTTTCTTCTAAGCTCGACCTCATGGTACAGGTCGATATAAATGTCCTCGATCTGTGGAAGGTGGATAGGATCGAGTTTTTCCCTGGGAAGGCAATTCCTTGGATCGAAAGTGGGCCTCACCGAAGTTGTGCTTCAGATTGAGTAGTTCTAGCTCAGCAAACATTTCCCGGCTTTGTGATGAGACACACAGTGTATCTTCTACCCACTGTGAGGGGAAAGGAGTTCCACCCTTCTTCCTTTTCAAGCACTTCTCATGATACGTTACGAGCTGTCTGGATAGCTCTAACAGGATCAACTTGGGGCCGGCATATCTCGGCAATTTGGTGGGCTCACCCAGGAAGTTAGCTGCCCTGAGATAGGTGAAGGTGGGAAACTGTGTGAATAAGGCCCCCCACTTTTCTGTTGCTGCGACAATGCTCTTGGTCATTCGACCGTGAGTCATGTTGGGCCTCAATAGGTAGATGATGCCATAGAAAAAGGCATCGTTGATTTTGGTGAACTGAGAGATGTTATTCTCCAGCTTCAGCTCTGGGTAGTACTCATATATCTCTCACTTGGGGCCAAACCCCGCATCGGCTCAATGCTGGATAATCCCTTTCCGAGGCTGCAACATAAACTACGTAGGAGTTCATGTAGAACCTCCCCGTTGTGGTGAGTTGTTGGAGCTGCTCGGATATGGTACTACTTATTATCTCCGCCCACTCAAAGCGTTGATCAGGTACGTTCTTGCTCATGGTCTCCAGGTACCTGAGCATCCACTTATGAAAGTAATGGGCATCGAAAGCCCAAATACTCTACTTAGGAACATGATAGTATCACTTAGTTCCTCGGAGAAGTCACTTCGGTGAATAACTTGTGGCCATCTGGTTACCACCTTCTTGTTCTTTAAATACACTTCATTCATTAGCTACATGCACTGGTCTTCATTGTCCTCCCAAGCCTTGGTGCAGTGCAGTCTTCTTCTTGGCTTACGGCCACAAATGCCGATGGGTGAGGGATGCCAAGCATGATTTCGAAGTGTCGGGCAGGTCAGGTTGATTATGACTTCACCCTTCTCATTTTGGACACACCTCGTGTCTTTGTTGTAGCAGCGGGCCACTACCATCATGAATTCATTGTTCACTGCACTGACGGGGATCCCCCCAGCAAAATGCAGGCCACTACCTACTAGTTTGTCCATCCAGGGACTCCCTGTGACCCTCCTTGGTTCTGGCCCAAAAATCTTCCATATCGATGTGACCGAGCTCTGAGTCTCTTATATCCAGGTCACATTCTGCCTGAGACTCGGGCATTCTGACCCTTTGGTACTTGTACTTCATCTCTTCCTCTGTAAGCTTGGCTTTACCCTTAGACTTGGTTGGTCTCTTGCTTGATGTAGACATATGTGGATTTGAACTCAATTGCTGATCTCGCAAAGAAGAAGCGAAACCCAACGCAGAAAAGCCATGTCAGTGTTAGATCTCCCATTAAAGCATTGATGAAAGGAAGAGTGAGGAGTTAGCAATTTTAAGGCCTCAGGGCGCAGGGCGCATGAACACTGCAGGCAGGGTTAATAGGTTAATAGTATGGCACACAGAAGAAGGGTGTTACAAGGAACAAATTAGCGCCAAAGGGCGCAGGGCGCATGAACACTGCACATGACATTTTGTTATTGTATAGTAGTGCGCCGCCCATTCATATGCATTTTATGCTGGGCACAGATAATTTTCATGTTGCATGGGGACAAGATGCGCCAATGGCACATATATTTTTCATGTTACATGGAACTTTGGTGTGCCAAAGGGTGCAGGGTTGATGTGTGTAACATAGGCTTTATGTGCGCAAAAGGGGAACTTGGCGCGGCGCAGGGAAGGTTTGCATGACATTGTGTTGTTGTAAGAGGGGATGCGCCTGCGCCGTTTACGTAGTTTTATACTTGGCACAAGTAATGCTGGTGTCGCATGGGGGCAGGGTGTGCCAATGGCACAAATATTTGTAATGTAACATAGGAGCTTGGTGCGCCAAAGGCACGTGGGGTTATTGGGTGTTGCAAGCAAGAAAAGCACGCTTCTGGGCGTGACTGTATTTTATGCAGCAGGAAAGGTGAATGCGCCAAGAGGAAAATGCAGTTTTGGAAACTCATCTTTTTAGTTTTTTCTCTTCTCGATGATTTGTGATCTTTAGCCTCTTTTACAGGTTTTAGATGGTGAAGGGGCACAACAAAGAGATCCAAGTGATTTTTTTGAGGCAGAGATCCTCCTTACCAAAGCAGATCTGGAAAGAGAGGAAGAGCTTGGGGAGAAAAACAAGGATCAAAAAAGGGGGTTTCATGGTTTCACATCCATCTATCCTACCACACAAACAAAAACAACCAAAACAAAACTAAAACATGAGAGTAACAAGGACCACTTACCCGAATATATATAAATGAGAGGTGAAACGGGTCCACGAACGCGTGACACGAGGATGACAGGCGTGCATGTGACAGTGTGCGAGAGAAAAAAGTTAATCACGTGTTTTTCTCGATCGGTGAAAGTGACAGGTGGATGCGATGATGCGCCTATATATAGGAAAGGTGCAATAAATGCACCAACCACTTTTTAAGGGCACATCAAAACTGTGTCGACACGTAAAATGGTGCCCCTTTGGCGCGGATAAATGCGTGTGTCAACACAGAGAGATACTTGCGCTTTGGCGCAAGTTTAAGACTCATCAACATCCTATTCCATGCACCTTTGGCACACCAAAATATGGCGCAACAATTGATGTGTCAACATGAAGGCACATGCGCCTTGGCACACACAAGAATGGCGCATCACGGGAAGGTGCACCAAAACATGTGTCGACACCTAAAAGGGTGCGCCAAAGGAAATGAAGGGGGGCATATTTACTCTGTGTAACATAGATAAAAGGTGCGCCCAGCCAAAAAAAGGGACCAAAATGGCTAAGTTCGAAAACTAGATTTCCCGAAAAGGGATTTTGCAACGTTCCAACGCAGAGGGGTCCACGACGAGGGACCAGGACAAAATTTGGTATGGTTACCTATAAAATTTCCCTCATCAATTTTACAGATAACAACTGCTCTTTTTCTGGGACTATCTTTGAGCGAGACTCAAGGGTAGAGAACCCCAGAGATCAACATGTGCCTATCCATTGGGTACAGAGAGTCAAAAACAAGGGCATGCGACGACAAAGAAAACACACGACGAAAGAAAACAAACACAAACACACAAAAGCAAATCAGACAAAGAAAGAAGAGAGCAAGCTCTACTTCCTGAATATTTTGAGGTGCTTCCCGCTATAGGGAAGCGGGAGATCAGTTCCATCCAGATACGAGAGATAGAAGCTATTTTCTCCATTGAGCTGTTTGATCTTGAAAGGCCCTCTCCATAGAGAATCAAATTTCCCATGCATGCCCTTCGGCTCTCTCCGTTTGTCCCACAAAAGGACGAGGTCTCCCATCTGGAAATCTCTTTGCTTAGCTTTTTTATCGAACAGTCTCTTGACTTGATTCTGATGTTCGGTGATCCTGTCGACCACTCTTACTCTCTTTTCTTCGAGCTCTACTAGATACATGATCCTCTTTTCAAGAGAATTTTGGAAAGTCTCATCTTCGATTGCTCGTGCCAAGCACAGAGCAGGGAGTTCCAGAAATGGGAAGCTCAAGGCGTCGGTTCCATATAACACTTGAAAAGGTGACATGCGAGAGACCTCTTGGGAGTAATGCGGTCCGCCCACAAAGCGTCATATAATGACTTGTGCCACATTCGCTGATTCTCATCAACTAGCTTCCGTATGATGGTCACTAAGTTTTTATTACTGGATTCTACCTGACCATTTCCTTGGGGGTAATAATCCGAGGCGTGAGCCAAGGTTATCCCATATTCATAGAAAAAACCAACAACTTCTCGTGAGGAGAAGTTGGAAGCGTTATCAACAACAATCTTGTTTGGAACGCCAAACCTGACAATGATATTTTCTTTGATGAAACTGCAAACAACCTCGGAAGTGGCATGCTTGATAGGTATGGCCTCAACCCATTTGGTGAAGTAATCTATTGTCAGGACATAACTATGTCCGGCACTCGATTGGGGATTGAGTGCACCGATAAAATCGATTCCCCACTTGCTTGAATGGTTCATCAATGATGACCGGCCTGAGGGGAAAAGCAACCAATTTTGGCTTACCAACAAATTGCTGGCAAGGCTCACACTTTGCTACCCAAGTGGCTGTATCTTGGAAAAGCATTGGCCAATAGTACCTGGCCCGATGATCTTGTGTGCCATCACGGAAGAGGAGAAATGGCCACCACAGGCCGAATCATGAAAACTCTCAAGTAACTTTACCTACTGTGGCTTGTCAACACATCGCAAGAAGATGCCATCTATTCCACGTTTGTATAAACCGTCATCCCAGATGACATATCTGGCTGCTCTGAGCTTTATAGCACACTTCTCCTTTGTAGTTAGATGAGCTGGGCATTCACCATAGGTGAGAAAGAAAGCAATATCGAATACCACTCGTCGCTGGTCGCGAAAAATAGAACCATAGGTAGTGAATCGGCTTTCTCCAGCTGGCTTTGTGCTCCATCGGTGCAATCATCTTTTCCGTCAGGGTCTTCTGAACCTTGGTTTTCAGCCATAAGCTGACATAGGCCCTTACCCCTTACCAGCTTGGTGGGTTTTATATCTAGATCATACTCTTGGACTTTTGCAATCCAATTTCCTCGCAAACTCCCTAACTCCTGTTGAGTTAAGATGGACTTGACTGCCGTGTCAGGAACTAGGACTACCGTATGAGAGTTTAGAATGTAGTACCTGAAGTTCTTAACTACTTTGACCACGGCGAAGGCATGCTTTTCCAACTGGGACATCTTTAATTCGTGAGGCTTGAGAGGAGAGCTCATAAACGCAATCGGGATTCAACATCCTCAGAATTCTTTTGCATTAAGATGGCTGACACAGTATGCTCGGATGCATAGCTATACATGATAAAATCCTTGGAGAAATCAGGACATACCAGGACTGGCGCGTGAGCGACGGAGGCTTTTATATCTTCGAATGACTTCTTTCCTTCTTCGCTCCACCGGAAAGTTGGTGATCCTTTCATCATGTTTGATATGTGGCGAGTCTTTTCAGCAAAGTCTGGAACAAAGCGCCTGAGAAAGTTCACCTTTCCAAAAAAGAGTGAACGCCGGTCTTGCTTGTAGGTAAAGTGAGGCTCTGAATAGCCTTAACCCTTTCGGCATCTATCTTCGTTCCTTCCTTGCTTACAATGTGTCCCAGTAACTTTCCTTCTGTGACTCCAAAAATGACTTTTTCGATTCAGGGAGATCCCATGCTCTCGGCATCTAATCAATACTTGCTCCAAATGATCACAATGATCATTTCACTACTTAGAGAACACAGTTAAGTCATCCAAGTAAACTACGATGACTTTTCCCATCATTCCTTTGAATGCGAAAGTCCATGGCCCACTGAAAAAGTGGCACCAGCATTGGTTAAGACCAAAAGGCATCCTGCTGTAAGTGAATGTACCCCAAGGGGTAGTGAATGCCATTTTGAATTGGTCTTCGGGTGAGACTTCAATCTGATTGTAGCCTGAAAAACCATCAAGCATGGACAACATTTCTGATCCAGTCACTGCTTGCAGAACCTGATCCATTATGGGAAGTGGGTAGTTGTCCTTCAAGGACGCTTGATTCAGGTTGCGAAAATCTACGCAGATGCGTATCTCACCATTCTTCTTACGTACTGGTACAATGTTTTCCACCCAAGTACTGTGATGGATAGGAAAAATGATCCGTGTGTCCAAGCATTTTCTAATTTCAGCCTGGATAGTACCTGAGATCTTAGGATTGTAGTGTCTCTGCTTCTGGTGAAAGGGTTTGACATCCTCTTTCAACGGATGTCATGTTGGACGTCCTTTGGCTTGAAAGACTTTAGATCGGCATAAGACCATGCCAATACATCCATGTATTTCTTCAGCAACTTGACGAATTTCCTTCTCTTTGGGTGTGCAACATTTTCCAATGTTCACAAACTATGGATGTTCTACCGAACCTAAATTGACCGGTTCGGTTTCTGGGGAGGAGTTAGGATCATCTTGCCTTTTCTTTTTGACAAAACGATCATGCCTGTCGAACAACCACTCTAGGGAGACCAAGCCTTTTGGGATTTTATTTCCTTTGAGCTGACATATGCCATCATTTCCTTCGATTCCCTTTCGATCGATCAGTAACAGACTCATGGCATGTGGAAGTGGATCCTTCAAAATGAAGCTCACTAAAATTTTCTACCTTTTCCAGAAAGGCAATAAGTTGATTGTCATCGTTGAATACCTACCAGTGCTTTGAGAATTGTCCAGCACGCTTGGGCGGAAAACCACCTCAATGGTATATTTGTCTGTTTTCAAACCTGGGTGAGGGAGCATGAGGGATGCTGAAATGGCCAATGAATCGGCCATGTCATTCTGAGCTCTCGGGATGGATTTTATTGAAAAAGCATCAAACTCCTCGATGTTGTCCCATACCACGTTGCGGTAATGTCTGAGCCTTTCATTCTTCACTTGGTATATCCTTTTAACTTGATTTACGACCAGCTCTGCATCACCTTGTACTTTTAGATTCTTGATTCCTCTTTCCTTTGTGGCTTGCATGCCAAGTAGCAAAGATTCATACTCAGCAGTATTATTCGTGTTGAAAAATTGCAACTTGAAAGAGAGAGGAATAATCTCCTCTTCGGGAGATATTAGCACGGCCCAATGCGCACCCACTAGTCACACAGCTGCCATCAAACTGCAAAGTCCAGATCTTGTTAAGATCCTCTACTTGGATGAGGACATCCATTTTGTCAAACTCGGTAGACAAGAAATAGTTTCCCATCCCTGATGATTCAAAGAGAATTTGGGCTTTGGGGTCATCGAGTTAGTAACCAGGTACTTCTTTTGTGATTCTGGCTCCAATGTTTGCATTATACCTTTGACGGGATTCTAGCCTTAGACCAATCCATATGAATCTCCCCACCAACTTCACTACAAAAGCTCCTTCCTAGTAGAATTCCATATGCTGCCGGAATATCGGCAACAGGACGGTCATCTTTACTCTTTTCTCTGGGAACGCCGCAAATGCAAAATTACGCACGCTTTTGATCTGACCAATCAACGGAACCTGTTTGGTTTCCAAAGAATAACATCTGCCAAAAGGCTTGGTAAGGGTGAGGCCCAAGGCATGGGTGACTTTTGCTGGCATGACATTATCGGAGCCCCAGAATCAATTATGCAGTTGCTTAGTTTGTGGCCATTGATTAAGAGGGAGAGATAAAAAGGTTCTATCTTTCCTGATGCAGATGTTGAGGCAACATTTATGCGAGATGCAGGAGGAGTAGAAAGGATTCCCTTCGGGAAACCTGAGTAGTTATGATAGCTTGGCTTTGGATGTATTCGGTCAACCTTACAAGCTGCTCAGGATTTGACTGAAGATATTCAGCTTCAGACATCTGGATTTTGGTCTTTTTAGCGTGATCGATTATGTCAAATGCGGCCAAGGGTTGCGTTGATGAAGGAATGAGTCCCTCATTTCGCAATGGTAGGGTAGGATTACTGGTCTTGATAGGAACATGAGAGGACTGATTCGGAGGAGACACAGGGGAAAATATTTTCTTGAAAAAGACCTAGTAACAGGTTGAGCAGGAAGGGGACTACCTCGTTTAGCGATGGTTGGAGGCGTGTGTGACACGGCCTTCTCTTTCTAAATTGGCAGCCACTTCTGCTTCTTTTCCTTGCGAGCGGGTAAAAACAACATATGACTGCCCACTTGCATATCCTTGAGTACCCTCCTCTTCATCAGATTCTTCCTCATCAAATTCCATATACCCGATAGTAGAGTCGCCAGTCGGTTCACCGACATCTTGATCATCTTCACCTGGCGATGAAGGTTCTTCATAATTTTGCTCCTCTTCTTCGATTTCAGCTAAAGCATTGATCGAGGGGCTTCAAGCACCAACCGTGGAGTAGCTGCGGGTAGGCGGGGCCTTTGTGAGATGTTGTTAGAAGTAAAGCTCCTCCGTGGAATATCCCGGTATGAAGTGCCAGGAGAAGCCTGAGCTAGCTACTTTTTTAATGCGAGCAGGTCATTTGCCATCTTCTGGAATGCCGGATCGGATGAAGTGGCGGGAGAAGGAGCTGAAACTTTTGCTTGATGGCTCTCACTTTAATTCACCAGATATTAGTAAGTTGTCTTCAATCCGTATGGCAGCAGCTTGGGTGAGAACCAGAGTAGTGACTTGTTCTTGCAAGAGTAAGAAACTTACTTTTGAGCTCATGGCATTCACGAAGAAACACTTCTGATTTTCTGGCATGTTGGCAGCATGGTAGGTGAACTCGATTGATTAGTGAGTTGAAACGGGTGATGAAATCATGCATGGTTTCATTGACCTCCTTCTTCAGGTGAGTGATCTTTGATAGCAATGCAAATGCGTCCTCGGAAGGCTTATACCTTTCTTCAAATGCAGTCCGTAAGGTGGCCCAACTAGTAATAGATCCGGCCGAAAAATGCTGAAACCATTCCACTGCTGGTCCTTGCAAGGTTTCCAGAAAGAGGTGAACTGACACATCTTCATGGGTCACATCCAGGATACTGCATGACATGATGAATGCGGATATGTGTGAATCTGCTTTTGGTTCCCGCTCCCATCAAATTTAGGAAAATTCTTTCGATTTCCATGTGGGAGCGCGTGAACAGGATGTGGTAAAGCCAAAGGGCCCATAGCATTTCCCCATGGCACTACCATTTGAACAAGCTGAAAGAGAACGCGTGTTGGGAGGATGGTCCCACTGAGCAACAAAGCACTACAAAGTGATGTGGATGCACCTTGTGAGAGATGCTTCCTTTGCGGAGGTGAGACACTCCTGATGACCGGTTAGCTGAACTTAGCGATGAGAAGCGTGCCGGTGTTACACTGAAGTTGTGCCTTTGAAGCAGATCAAAGTAGGATCAACTTCTCCACGAGCTCTCCTACTACGAGTAAATGGTTCACCTACCAGTGTACCTTCCAGATCTGCAATATTTTGGAGCAAATCCTAAAAACTCTTTTTGGTTGTACTTGCTGATTTTTTTTTTTTTTCTAGACAAAAATCAGCAGTATGTACTTTTCTAAATATTTAATTTTATCCCTCTTTTAACAACCGATTGATGGTTTTAATGTCTGATTAACAAGGATAAAATGATGGTAAAACTTAGTAAGCTGATTTTCAGATCTAGAGTTGACTTTTTAAAGAGTTTGAAAATTTTGGTAAACTGAAAAAACTCAGATCTACGGAAAAATACAGATTTTTGTAAAAACTCAACGAACTAAAGATCTCTAACTAGCCCAGATCTATGGACCTCTGAAGAAAATTTTCAGTTTGGGTCACTTTTGCAAAAATTTTGGATTTTAGACAAAAGTTAAAATTTGCAAACAGGTAGTGATTTGTTTTGATTTTTACCGATTTTCTAACATACCACTATCATAGATCTGTTAGATCTGTTTGATCCCCAGTAGAGTCACCAAAAACTGTTGGTCCAAAATCAGTCGTGAGAGCAGATCTATGGATAGACGAGCCAACAGTGTGTAGGGCATAGCCCCTCTTTGAGTCAAAAAAGTGAAACTGGTTTATTGCTATTCTACCAGCAGGAATCTATGCAAGTCTCACAATATTCTACCTTCGGGGTTGGGATCTCATCCCAGTAGAGGTACTTCCAACTATAGAAGAAGAAGGGAAGAAGTGGTGGGGAGATAGGAAAGATCTGAAGGGAGAAAAGAAATGAATTCCAAAGCAGAAAGGTCAGAGGGTCTATGTTTTGGGCTGGTAGTAAATAGAGCCGAACTTACTCACATAGATGAACAAAGCAATACTGATGAATAAATGACAATAAAGTAGAAGTAGATTCAACAGAACAAACATACAGATCTAACATAAGAAAGGTCTGATGTAAAACACAGTATTCAACACAAAGTCTAAATATTGTATTAATATTTGTTTCTGTTACAAAAAGTTCAAAGTCTTTTCTTCTTACTTCTATTTTTCATCTGAAAAGTATCCACCACTTGAATACAACAAGTATTCAAGTATTTATAGAAGAAGAGAAGGAAAGAAGGCAAAAGCAAACCAACCACCTAATTACAAAATATCTACAAAATATCTAAAAGTCAACTGTTGACTTTTGGCAACTTGGTGGATGACATCATCCCATGGTGCAACATGGATGATGTCATCATTTATGCCAACATACTCTTAGATATTTACAAAAAGAAGAAGAGAGGAAGGAGACTATTCATCATCATCTCGCGGCCGAAAGGGAGTGTCCTACTTCTTGTTGCTCGGGAGAAGTGATGTTAAACTGGGCCCGATATTCCATGAACTTGCTGATCATGGGCTGAAGTTGATCCTGAGCAGGATCCTTGTGGCGATCGCTGATAACTTCACAAGTTTCACGTTCATCCACGAGCCTTTCTGGGAGCTTGGCATATTCATTTCCACCTCTATCAGGAACCCTATAAAGTCACGACAGGCCAGAAGGTTGTTGATGCATTCGGTGTCGAACGTGGCTTCTGGCCCTAACCCTTGCGAGACGATCTCCTTAAAGATCCGAATAGTTTGGTCTACCTTCCTCAGGGTGAAAGAAGGAGTGAGCAAGCCTGGGACATTCTCAAGATGATTTTCTCCATCTGGTGCATAGCCTCCAAGGCTTCCTCTTTGACTTTATCTATCTTTTCGAGGACAAACTCCAACTGATCGACCTGGTAGTCCAAAGTAGAAAGGATTTTGTTGGGCGCTCTGGGGTGATTGAAGACGCCGAACTTAACCAGATCTTTGACTGAATAGTCGAGCATTTTCTGAAGGTCTCATGCTAGAGCCTAGCATGGTCCAACTCTTCGAGATGGGTCCCAATCACCTGGAGTGCCTTGTTCACCTGATTGATGTTCTGATACAACTCGGTGAACTTGACGATTACTCCCTCACTTTCCTTGAGGATTTGGTCTCTCCAGTGGACACTACCATACCTTGCTCTCACCAATTTTGGCATATTCATTTATCTTATCCTGGCTCAGGGGCTCAGGAGTTTCGGTGGCAGTTGTAGGAGGTGCACTACCCATTTTCTGCAAGGCGTGGAGAAGATGTTTATTTTGCTCCTTTAATAGCCTCTTTTCTTCCTTTGCTTCCTGAAGTTTCTTGCAAAGGGCATCCACTGCAGATAGGGCCTCTCCTTGAAGGCTTTCTGAAGACGTTCCCATCGTGACTTGGGTCACTATATAATCTGTCGAGACAGATCCTTTTTATCCTTTAAAGGATTGGGATACGCTATCTCCATTACTCTCTCTCCTGATGCACTCTGAGAGAAGCGGGTTATAGGCTTTTTGCTTCTTGGCCCCCTTTGATGGGATGATGGAGAAGTCCATCGGTGCGATAGGAACTTTCCTCTTTTGCTGGCTCAGGTGCTGAGAGATCCATGCTGGACTTATGGGAGTGGGACCAGAAGTAGAAGAGGGAGCAGCTGCAGTAGTAGAGGGAAAGTGCGTTGAGACACTTGGTGGCGGCATTGAAAGAGAGGCCAGCGAAGTACTCAAGGGAGGAAGGGATACTACAGGGGAGGAAGACGAGGGTATGGAAGGGAGCTGAGAGATGAGAGAAGAAATGGTGGGGGACAGCTCCGCGAGAGAGAGAAGATGGATGATGAGGAGGGGGAAAGGGAATAGTGAAGATGGGGAGAGGATACGACCAAAGGAATGGTCACTTGGGTCACACGAGGAGGAGAAGGAGGAGAGGGAGAAGGGACAGAAGGGACCTCAGCAGTTGTAGTAGTGGCAACATCCTGAGTGGATGTGCCCATCGGAACATCTTCGGCCGCTTCTTTCTCTAGGAGATAACAGGCTCACAACTTGTTCTTGTGCGGTGGAAGGGGGACTCTCAGAGCCTCTTCCCGAGTGGAGCTTGACTCACCCTCTTTATCCTTTCCTTTTACTTTTGGTAGATGTTTTGGTCTAACAGGTGCATTGCCCAATGGAGATGTAGTGAAATCTACCCCGAGGTAGATGAGGCCATTCATCCTGCACCAGTGTTTTGTCCGCCGCAGAGTTTCTTTGACCCTTTCTTCAATGGTCTCGGGGCACTTTGTTCTGTCGATTGACAGCAGTAAATGGCCAGCCATTGTCCCCGTCCGTGTCAAGATATACCTGATCAACTTCTTGATCGGTAGTTTGATAACCTTTCGGGACAATGGCCACGCCATATCGAATGATCTCTCTACCAGGCCAGTGAGAATGGTCCTTTTCTTCGAGCTCGACCTCATGGTATAGTCGATATAAATGTCCTCGATCTGTGGAAGGTGGATAGGATCGAAGTTTTTCCCCGGGAAGGCAATTCCTTGATCGAAAGTGGGCCTCGCGGAAGTTGTGCTTCAGATTGAGCAGTTCTAGCTCGGAAACCATTTCCCGGGCTTTGTGATGAGACACGCAGGTGTATCTACCCACTGTGAGGGGGAAAGGAGTTCCACCCTTCTTCCTTTTCAAGCACTTCTCATGATATGTTACGAGCTGTCTGGATAGCTCTAACAGGATCAACTTGGGGCCGGCATATCTCGGCAATTTGGTGGGCTCACCCAGGAAGTTAGCTGCCCTGAGATAGGTGAAGGTGGGAAATTGTGTGAATAAGGCCCCCCACTTTTCTGTTGCTGCGATGATGCTCTTGGTCGTCCGACCGTGAGTCATGTTGGGCCTCAATAGGTAGATGATGCCATAGAAAAAGGCATCGTTGATTTTGGTGAACTGAGAGATGCTATTCTCCAGCTTCAGTCTCTGGTAGTACTCATATATTCTCACTTGGGGCCAAACCCCGCATCGGCTCAATGCTGGATAATCCCTTTCCGAGGCTGCAGCATAAACTACGTAGGAGTTCATGTAGAACCTCCCCATTGTGGTGAGTTGTTGGAGCTGCTCGGATATGGTACTACTTATTATCTCCGCCCACTCGAAGCGTTGATCAGGTACATTCTTGCTCATGGTCTCCAGGTACCTGAGCATCCACTTATGAAAGTAATGGGCATCAGAAAGCCCAAATACTCTACTTAGGAACGTGATAGTATCACTTAGTTCCTCGAGAAGTCACTTCGGTGAATAACCTGTGGCCATCTGGTTACCACCTTCTTGTTCTTTAAATACACTTCATTCATTAGCTACATGCACTGGTCTTCATTGTCCTCCCAAGCCTTGGTGCAGTCTTCTTGGCTTACGGCCATGAAATGCCGATGGTGAGGGATGCCAAGCATGATTTCAAAGTGTCGGGCAGTCAGGTTGATTATGACTTCGCCCTTTCATTTTGGACACACCTCGTGTCTTTGTTGTAGCAGCGGGCCACTACCATCATGAATTCATTGTTCACTACACTGACGGGGATCCCCCCAGCAAAATGTAGGCCACTACCTACTAGTTTGTCCATCCAGGGACTCCCTGTGACCCTCCTGGTTCTGGCCCAAAAATCTTCCATATCGATGTGACCGAGCTCTGAGTCTCTTATATCCAGGTCACATTCTAGCCTGAGACTCGGGCATTCTGACCCTTTGGTACTTGTACTTCATCTCTTCCTCTGTAAGCTTGGCTTTACCCTTAGACTTGGTTGGTCTCTTGCTTGATGTAGACATATGTGGATTTGAACTCAATTGCTGATCTGCAAGAAGAAGAAGTGAAACCCAACGCAGAAAAGCCATGTCAGCTATTAGATCTCCCATTAAAGCATTGACAGAAGGAAGAGTGAGGAGTTAGCAATTTTAAGGTCTCAGGCGCAGGGGCGCATGAACACTGCAGGCTGCAGGGTTAATAGTATGGCACACGGAAGAAGGGTGTTACAAGGAACAAATTAGCACCAAAGGGCACAGGCGCATGAACACTGCACATGACATTTTGTTATTGTAAGCGGAAGTGCACCTGCGCCATTCATATGTGTTTTATGTTGGCAGATAATTTTCATGTTGCATGAGGGGACAGGATGCGCCAATGGCGCATATATTTTTCATGTTACATGGAACTTTGGTGCGCCGAAGGGCGCAGGTTGATGTGTGTAACATAGGCTTTATGTGCAAAAGGGGAACTTGGCGCGGCACAGGGAAGGTTTGCATGACATTGTTTTGCTGTAAGAGGGGATGCGCCTGCGCCATTTACGCAGTTTTATACTTGGCGCAAGTAATGCTGGTGTCACATGGGGGTAGGGTGCGCCAATGGCAAATATTTTCAGAGCTCATGCCAAAGGGCGCAGGGGTTATTGGTGTCAAGCAAGAAAAGTGCACCTTCTGGGTGCGACTATATTTTATGCAGCAGGAAAGGTGAATGCGCCAAGAGGAAAATGCACAAATTTCAAACTCATCTTTTTTTTTTCTTCCTTTGATGGGTTTGTGATCCTTTTAGGCCTCTTTTATAGGGTTTTTTGGATGGTGAAGGGGGTGCACAACAAGGAGATCCAAGTGATTTTTGAGGCAGAGCCCTCCTTACCAAGAGAGATCTGGAAGAGAGGAAGAGCTTGGGGAGGAAGACAACAAGGATCAAAAAAGGGGGGGTTTGGTTTTCACAATCCATCTATCCTACCACACAAACAAATAACCAACAACAAAACTAAAACATGAGAGTAACAAGGACCACTTACCCGAAATATATATAATGTGAGAGGTGAAACGGGGTCCACGAACGCGACACGAGGATGACAGGCGTGTTGACAGGTGCAGAGGAATAAAATTTAATCACGTGTTTTTCTGACTGGTGAAAGTGACAGGGCGGATGCGCCTATATATAGGCAAAGGTGCAATAAATGCACCAACCACTTTTTAAGGGGCACATCAAAACTCGTGTCGACACGTAAAACGTGTGCCCTTTGGCACGGATAAATGCGTGTCAACACAGAGATACTTGCACCTTTGGCACAAGTTTACGACTGTCAACATCCTATTCCATGCGCCCTTTGCACACCAAACTACGGCACAACAATTAATGTGTCAACATGAAGGCGCATGCGCCTTGGCGCATGCAAGAATGGTGCATCACGGGAAGGCACACCAAAACATGTGTCGACACCTAAAACGGTGCGCCAAAGGAAATGAAAGGGGGCATAATTTACTCTGTAACATAGATAAAAGGTGTGCCCACCAAAAAAGGGACCAAAATGGCTAAGTTCGGAAAACTAGATTTCCCGGAAAGGGATTTTGTGACGTTCCGAACGCAGAGGGGTCCACGACGAGGACCAGGGACAAAATTTGGTATGGTTACCTATAAAATTAAACATCAATCAATTGAATGCCCAACACATTGATGGTACTCACATTGTGCATTTTCATCATAATTATGGCTAGGAGGGTGAGATGGATCAATATTTAGTGGTGGTGGAAGCATAATAAGTTTGCTTTCAATAAGCTACGGTAATAGAAAACGAGGAACACAAAGTAATTTTGTGAATGTACATTGTGGAGGTTTCCATTGAAGCTTTTCAAGAGAAGATACAACGTTACCAATAACTTTTGCTTCAGGTGGGCTTAGGAGATGGCTTGAAAGTAGATTTTCCTTGAAACCTATTAGAAGATGAGGATGAAGCATGATCATGATATTTGATCTTGCCCATAGATAGGAGTTTTCTTTCATGTAAATTAAGTGTATGGAATAATTGATCAAATGAGGGAGAGGTTTCAAAGATAATACTCTCTTGTAATGAAGATAAGAGAATTTAGACAAAAATACATTGCAATTAAGAATCAACGAGAACATTGGTCATCTTAGCTAGGTTGACCTCCTAACATAATAGATAATTATCTAGATGCTCATTAGATCCTTGCTTAATTTATGCAAGTTGAGCATAGGATATTTTAGAACCAATATTGATTGAAAAATGTGCAAGAAAAACATCAACTAAATGTGTAGATGATGTGACCAAATGAATAGGTATATTGTAAAACCAACACATGGTGTAATATAATAAGGTCCTAGGAAATAACTTGGATAACAAAGTATGATCATCCACATAATTGAGACATACTACATGAAAATATCTAAGATGTTGTTGAGAGTCACCATGGTCATGGAAAGTGGGCAAATTAGGGGTGATGAAGTTTGGAGGAATTGGATAAGTGGAAATGGAGGGTGTAAAAAGAGTATGAAGGAGTCGAGAAATGGAGATACATTGGAAGTAGATATTTGAAGTTGATGAATTTGAATCGCCAATCTTGATATAAAGAAGCTAAATCATGATTATTTGAAGAAGAGCCAGGTTGTGTATTAGAAGCATTGGTTTGAATGAGTGGAGAGGTAATAGTAGCAATCGAAGTAGGAATGTGAAGGGTTTGAGTGGAGGCAATGATAGCTGAGGAGGAACCTATAAGAGGTACAAAAGCAACATCTTGAGATTTTTAGTTGATAGAAAGGCATGGAGAATATGTGGAAGATATGTACGATTTTCGCGTAAAGCTTGATGAAAATTAGTAGGCTTGTCTAATTATTCTTGATCAATGTTCGTGTCCTCATCATATGATTGTTCACTAAAATAGGTTTCAATGTTTTCAAGCGAGAACATTATGAGAGTTGGAAAAAGGATTATTAGACTCAACCATTGATTTAGAAATCCTACGGGAAGATGGAGGAAGCTCAATATGCTCAAAATATCCAAATCAAACACTACGGGTGATGGGCATAAGAAGGAAGGGTTCGAATGACGGGTTCACCAAATGATTTAACAAAATATAAATTTGTAAAACCCTAATTGCAGAGTAATTGATATAAACAACGAAGTATAAATGTTATGATGAAATATGACACAAAAAACAAGCGAGTAAATATGAAACCCTAAGTATAAGAAAGAGAGGGAAGGACTTAGCTTATTTACGCCTAATCCCAAAATGTTACAATGGGAAAACTATTGAACAAGAAGTGAGATGTGTCAATGCCTAGGATAAATTTTGGGACTAATGGATGAAGCTTGATTAGGACACTTAGATTGGGGAAAGGGCACTAGAGACCTCTACTGGGCGCCCATGAATGTGTAGATGGTTTGAATCTAATTTTTATAATGTCACATAAGTGTCAAAATGTGCGTTGTTGGTCATATGCGTGTCACTCCTTGATCGACGAGTGTACCTATAACCTATAAAATAGATGTTCACCTACAAAACGCATAAAGCGCATCAAATAAAATAAATAAATATGTAATATGGGGACTCAGACTGACCCTAACAGTCACCCGATAGAGTTAACTTACTACCGAGTGCTACACTACATCTTAGACTCCATGTAGTTCTTGTGAGTGTGTGTAGAAATTATGCCCTAGGAAGCCCTTGTACAAGACACACTAGATAGTGGGTTATATTTTCTAAAAGATTCAAATGTGTGTATCAAATAGAATGAACATCCCCTTTGTATGAAGTGTATGCAAAAAATACAGTCCCTTTTCTCTTGAATGGATGCTATATGGATGTCTTGAAGTGCTTGGTGCCTTTTGGATGCAAGATTAAGTGATAATACTAATGTTTAGAGTTGGGTCCTTTATTTTGAACACATAACTATGCATTTATATGATTCACTTGGTTGAATTTCATAATTCACAACTGGAAGGTTGACCCATAAGTAGAAAAGATGCCCAAAAGAAAAAAGAGACCCAAAAGAAGTGAGTAAGATAGAAAAGGGTAAGGGGTGCCCGGAGGGGACAGGAGTGCTGAGCGCTACTATCTTGATCGGGCACCGTGTGTCTATGCAAGCCATAAAAGATGAACAAGTAAAGATCTAGGCTGGATTGTTGGGCGTGCAAGACCAAATAAAAAACAAGAAACACTTAAAAGAGGCCAAAGATAGTTGTCGACAACTAGTTTTCTTGCTTAAGAAGCTGTCTGCAGATGAAAATCAACGTGCGACCTTCAACCGCACTTGACTCTCTCGAGGTTGTGCCGAGGTAACGATGTGGAAATGTGGATGGCTAACTATAGGAGAATCAATGACTAAGATATGGTAATGTGAATCCCTAGTAGTTAAATCAGCAAAGGGGATATTTAGTGGCTATGAACAGTAGCGTAAATTTCATATAGCTTGATTAAACCTAAATGTTAAACTATATTAATAATATAATATACTACTAAATGGGAAACTAATTAAATAAACTGACTAAACTAAACTATCACAAACATAGACATCAAATTACTTCTATTCTAAATAATTAAAGCTAACTCTACACTAAAACTAAAACAAGTAAATAACCCGATGTATTTATTCATCCGTGTTGTATGTATTTAGTCTAATTTAATTAGTGAAAGCTTCACTAAACTATGGATGCAAATCTAACCTTCTAATTTTCCTCGAAGCGGGGAAGAAATTAGAGATTCTCGAAGCTTTCCTTCCTTAACTTTCCGATAACAAGAAAGAATAATTCTATTGAGGATTTCCTATTAAATTGATTTATCAGTAGCTTTTGAGTGATTGAAACAATCAAATTACTTATTTTCTACTCTATTTGTATGAAAATGTATGTGTATGATTCAGAAATAACAATGTGAAGAAATGAGGAAATCAATATCAATTCCAACCTGGAAGCATAGAGTAATGGCAAATCCAGTTGTATTGTTCTTTGTCCCCTCAACTTGTATTTTCTTTCTCCTGTGTTCACATGAATTCAAGGGATTGTGAATGCAACAAAGAAACATAGAGAAGCCACTAGAGTAGTGGTAGCTTGATGACAACATAACAACAATGCAGGTGGAAGAGAGATACCAAGTGATCAATGCAAGAAAGATAACAAGAGAGATAACAAGAAAGTGGCAACTCAACAATGCAAGAATACATAAAAATGATCTCCGGCCATTTGCTTGAAAACAATCGATCAATTTATAGAAGGTTTGATGGGAAATGGTTGAATTCATTTGACAGCCAAAGGGTGCCACATCAATAGTGAAGAGGGAGTTTGAACTATCAATCACAAATTAGAAGTGAAGAAGAGATTGCCACAAGGCGGTAGGCTTGAAATCAGCCAAAACGGGTAAGAAACATGTGTGCAAAGTGAAGTTAAGTAAAACAACACATGTCTTAAGTCATGCTAGAACATTTTGGAGGGTGGTTAAAAACGCCGCCTGGCAGGGTGGTGGTTTTGACACTAAAGGTCAAAATAAGGCTAAAAGAAAGTGAGAAGCTAAGAAAAAGCATGCAAAGGATAACTAAGGCATACTAGGCTACAAATATAAGCTGCAAGTAGGTTTAGGATCTCAAACACCTTCTAAAAAGATATGAATCATCATTAGGGACCTTTTGTAACCATTTTCTGACAATGTAGCATGTGCAAATTTGGGTGCATACAAGAACCATGTAAATACTAGCATGCTTTTAGGACTAGAAAGGCACCGAAGTGCGTGATTCTATGTCTACACATACAAGTAGGTGCTCTAACTATCTTTGTCATTTTACATAGATTAGTTCATTTCCCTTCTCCATTTCTTTGCGCTAGCTTAGGATTATATGAACATCGATCTTAGCTATCATATTGCTCTTACATGATCAATTCCTTAGCTTTCCTTTCATTATATTGAAATAGTATAGATTGTGCATCCTTGACTTACCCCCATCGATTTATATCTTTCTCCATATATCAATATCCTAGAAGGTGTAGACACAAAATCATGCACTTTAGGCATTTTTTTAGCCTGATCTTATATTACTATTTAAAAGGTTCTCAAGTGAATAAAGTACTAATTAATCCCACCTTTTTGCCATCTTTATTTTATAATTTATCTCATCATTCTTGCACATTTTCTTGCACTTATCCATCCATTTCACAACTTCCCCGTCATTCTATCCTAGAATCAAGGTGCCCAAGCTTGTATTAGGGCGCCCCAGTGGTGCCATGGTCCCACCTTGGGCACCCCGATCTATGTTTCTCTTTTCCCGCTTCCTTTTAGGGCCTTTAAATCCATTTTTCATCCTTATCCTTTTCCCAGTCATCCTTGTCGGGATTAATTATGAAATTAATCTTGAGAGCACTATAAATATAAAGTTATAAGACCATAATGAGGGTCCTAACACCACATACTACTATCACTCCATTTAGAGTTGCATCCATTACATCACTTACATCCACATAGTGCCATACATCAAGGCTAGGAGATCTGCATCACACACACTACATAGGGGAGGGATTCTATTTTATTCCATGCACACATTCTATTTACATTTTCTATAGTTACTATTTTTCAACTTCACAAAGTGTGACTCGACACAAGAGCACCTAGAAACAACACACACACACACACACACTCACCAAAATTACATCCAGTCCGAAAGTTAGGTAAATCAAGGGCTGCTCCAAAAAGACATATACTAACCATATGAACAACATTGTTACCATACTTGCATGCACCATGTTTTATCCATGTTTCTAGCTTTTCTTTTTAATTTTGATGCTAATTTACTAGAAATAAAACATTTAGTAGCTCCAGTATAAAAATAATAGTTATTGGTAAACCAAATAACTTACCTAGAACTTCTATGGGTGTGGCATGTTTCTCAGCCTACTTGTCAACTACTGCAGCATGTATCTTGTGCTGCTGATTACAATCATCCTTCTTCAAAGGACATTGATTTACGTAATGATCCTTGCCATAATTATAACAGCCTCCTACAGGTCCCTTTCTAGATTCAGAATTATTCCCAGTCTTAAATTTATTATTCTGACCTCCATAGGACTTCTTTCCATTGTTATTATTCTTGGAAAATTGTTCCGTGCATTTCCAGCAGTCTTATTCGTTGTTGTTTTCTTATTATTATCAGCTGAAAATTTACTTTTATTACCAAACTTCTTCCATGGTCCCTTCTTAGGTGCAAGAGAAGCTGAAGAGGGGTTTGGAACTTTCTTCCTTACTTCCTCCTTATGAGCAGAAATAGCCTTTAATTTCTGTTCCTGCCTTATGGATTTTTCAACAACCCCTTCCATAGTGGTTGGGCTGTGAACATCAACTTCTCCCCCAATAATGGGATTCAATCCCATAATGAATTTTCATATCCTGAACTTCTCATCAGTTTGATATTGAGGTACATACTTGAGGAGTTTCGTAAACCATTCAAAATACTCAGTTACTATTAGCTTTCCTTGAGCTAATTTTTGAAATTCAATCATTTTATAATCATAGTAGAGTTGTGGCAACCATCGTTGCCTAAAATAAATGTTAAATTGATCCCAAGTGATGTTAGTTTCATCAATATTTAACTCAGCCTTATGGCTGTCCCACCATGAAGATGCTTCATGGGAAAGCTGATATTCTCCTCATATAGCCTTGGTTTCCTCGAGAAGTTCCTTATTGCAAAGTACTTCTCCATTTTGAGCTTGAGCGCTCACCCCATCTCCTAATGTGGTGCCATCAAACTTAGGTGGACTTATCCTTTTATTTCATAGTGAGTTCTCGCTACTAGCCTAGCCTTTTTGTTCTTAGGCTGAATAGGTATGTTAACATTGTTATTATCAACACCCACATTAGTGTTGTCCCCTGAGGTGGCTGATTATTGTTATCAACTTCTTCTTCCTCCTCATTACCCATTACTTGTTGTTCTAGCATAGCCAAACGATCTCTTGTGTCTAACATGGCAACAAGGATCTCATCAAGTTTCTAGGCAGTTGCCACTCCTTCCTCAGGTGGATGGTTATTTGCAATGTTTCCTCTTGTTCTCACCATTTTCTATTACAAGAAAATTTAAGTTTCATCAGATTGTGGACACAATAGGTCCAAGAGCTGCAACCTTCAGCTCTGATACCAAGATGTAACATTCCCATTTTATGACTTTAGAATCAAGAGATTTTTTTAATAATGTTCACTGTTCTAAATAAAGAAATATTTAGAACAAACATTCCATGCCAATCAAATTCAATGGATAAACATATGCAACTGTAATGACTCGGTGATTCACCGATCTATTCATTCCATAACTCGGTAAGCTACCGATCTATTTATGTTATCTTAAGTATTGAATACATATTGTATACTTCACATACTTTGTCATCCTACCCTAAACCGGTACTGAGTGATCTATTTAAAGAACATATCTAGAATATTTGTTACCAATATTCATCTGATATCACGTTGTTTTAAACTTGGTGACATAGGACAACACAACCAATAGTTTGTGATACTTTGGCCAAAGATTTACAACATACTATGTATGTCACTATTCCTAGATGACATACTCATCATATGGGAATACGTCCTTCACCTCACTCTTCTATTACCATGATTGGTCTTTACTTGACTACCGTCAGTCCACTTGTTCGGGTTTAACCCTAGCCCTGGATAGAAACATTACCTATTATAGGAAGACACTTACAAAGGCTTAGGGTAGATGGGCATACTCGTTTGACCTAAGTCATCCAAATGTGCAAACATACCCTGAGCCTTTGGAAGCTAATTCCTATCCTAAATATGCTCCTATCCAGACCTAGAGAGAAACTAGGTTCAAGTCCGAGTTCCAGATGTGTGTAGATCTAGATGATCAATGTGGAAGGGTGATGCCACATGTCAACTACAATGTTGTATTCTTGAGAAGACTCAAGCCTTCTTGAAAGTACAGCCTTGCAGTTGGCGTGTGCCAACATCCTACAGAAACTACCTCATCGAGATGTACAAACCCCGAGGAGATTGTTAATACATTATTAGTTTGGGTTAAAACCTGATTACAACAACCCTTCCAAACCCTAGTCCAACACACATCATAAGTTCTTCCTAAATTTGATTCATTTAGCCCATTAAGAACTTTGTTATATTCATTATCGCTTTTAATGTTTGAACACATAGTTAAACTGCCAATTAACTGTAACTGTACAATGTTATGTTATGTCATATTTAAAAGTACAATAACTTTTGCAAAAGTTCAACGCTAGAATATATCCAAATAAAGTAGACTTCATACCAAATGAAGTCTAATAAATTGAAGTCATGTTACCAAACCTTTTTGGTTTATGAACAATTAAGAAAGAGAAAGAGTCTTTCTCTACATGTTAAGTGTTAGGGTTTATTCTACCCAATGTCCACATTTCTCAATGTAAGTTCATCACACTTTACATTACTATGTTATATAGTTTATATAATGAATATCTTATTCTACAACTTTACAAGCTGCATCACAAGTAGGGAGATTGAACTAAATCCCTTTATCAATCTTATTAAAAGATAGCCATTAAAATATAAATAATATGAAGAATAACCACAAGATAGAATCCATCTCTTTCATACAAGTACAAAATAATTTACACAACCAATACAGGTAAACTCTCAACTTTCAATTTATCTTTATAACTATACATTTACAATATTTATGCATTTAGGTATACTTTGCATAACAACCGTCTTCATTATAAAAGAATACTACTTTTCTTTTTCAATACAATCTCAAGAATGAATCAGAGTTCTTCACAAGAATCAGATTTAAATCAGCCAATGCATCATATAAGTTTTTCCTTCTTTATCACTTACGAAGTCCATCTGCAAAAATTGCTAGCACGGGTCAGTTCAATGAACTGAGCATGATAAGCACTAAGCCTTAAAATGAAGTGCATTCCAATAATTGTTCCATTAAAACAACTCTGCTTTAATGAGACAATTATTACATCATAATATCAATACAACAATAGAAAATGGAAGAGAAGTATATTTTAACCAATTGAATTCACTTCCAAGAAAAGGACAGAATATAATCCACTATATCAGCCTTACAATATTAGAGTTTAATTGATCCTATCAATTATCCTTAAGCAAACAACAGATCATATCATCTCATTGTTCCCCAATTCTATCATAATAGAATACAACATTTAACTTTGCTTCAAGCCAAAAGAAGGGTTTACAACATGGTTCTAATTAGGATGATTCATCTAACTCATAAGCAAAAGAAGAAGAGAATCATTACAACTGTACCCAAACACAAAACATCCGAAAATAGAACAAATTCATAACGTGAATTAACTATTTCATTTAAAGGTCAACTACCTTAAAGTTTAACATTTAAGATATTCACCAGAACAAAATCTCATTTCAATCCAAGAAGGAAGAGAGAATCAAATAGTCTACCTGCAAGTCTAAATCTACTTCCACATATTAGAAGTTAACATTTAAAGATCTGAATCAATGTTCACAAATCAAAGTAGACTCATACAAGAGATAATCACTACTCGAGTCCATCCAAGGAGGGTCCATAAAAAGATAGAGTACAAGAGACAAAACTTACTCATCTCAAACCAAACAAGCAAGCCTTGTCAAACAAACATTCTGCCAAACAAGCTTACATTTTCTATTCAACAAAACCGAATCATCCAATCTCTTCCTACAACATTTCAACAAATGGTTTGAACAAGGAAGACCAACAACTCATATAGAAATCTCCATTTTATAAGAGAAACATAGCAGGAAAGTTCAACCAATGAATTTATCCCATCGATAGAAAGAAAGGGATCTTAGTTAGAAAAGGATCCCAACAATAATTCATTTTATTACACTAACAAATGAACTCCCGCTTTTAATTCAAACTAGAAATTCATAAGCTAGTTCCTAGGAGAGAGAACGAAATCAACTCACAGTAAGAAGAAAGCACACTACCATTTTCCTTACACTTCTTTACCTTCAAAGAACATGAGTTTCAATTCCAAACTCAGAATGAAATACACATGGTAGTCCTAAAACAATTGTCTGTTCCAAAGGAATCACATTCCTTTCTTTTATAAAGACACAAGGTGTATTTACTATATCCAACAAGAGATAGAAAAACAAACCGATTAGTAAGCTAATATGTTCAGAGTATCAACGAACTCAAAGATTGAAAACCCATTGTCAGGTTTCAATTTTGCATTACAAAAGAGTAATTAGTTCACGATTCAATAAGCACTAATTACAAAAACAATCTGAACATAGACAAAGTAATTCCACGATAACAATTCATAGCACCAAAGTAATAAACTCTTCTTTTAAACGAAACCAGAGCTTATTTTCAAAGATATGAAAATGCGGGTTTCCAAAAATAGAGGGGAAAAGAATACCCCGATAAAACACCATTGCCATCTCGAAAAGAAGAAACAATTCTAAAAAAGAATAACCAAATCCATTCATCAAACAAGATGTTTTCAGTTAAGATCTCAAAGAGTTTTCCTAACAACTCAACCAACTATTCTCCTAATTTTCTTTGAGCAATAGTTCAACAAAGAGTTATAAGGTTTTAAATGTTTAATACAAGTAAAACCCAACTCAAAATACTAGAACAAAGTCGACACCAAGTCTCAACAAAAGTTCAGAACTACACAAGTAACAAAATACGAATGCGGTGAAAAACACGAACCTTCATTAATAGTCCAAAATTTCACCAAATAAAACATGGGTACAGAGCCACATACGGCATCAAAAATCCCGAGTTACCCAAGATACCAAACACCGGTTCAAAACAACAAGTGGTTCCAACACAAGTTCCTATCAAAACGTGAAGCCCAAATACTAGCTCCAACGGAACTCAAGGTTCCCACAAAGTTTAGAATCCACACAAGTAATAAAATATGAGTGCCGTGTACATTATAAACTTCCATTAATAGTTCAAATGGTCACTAGAAAATAACACAAGCTCTATGCCATATACGGACTTCAACAACAGTCCAGGTCATCACAAGAATCAAAACACGATTCCTAAGTACAAGAACCTCTAACAACAGTTCAAATCAAACACAAACCAAAACAAGATCCAAACAGAAATACGAGCTTGAGTGCAAGTTACAAAAAAATACGAGCTCAATACAAGCTCAAGATCAACAAACACGAATTCCCACAGTAACAGGTGAAATCAAGGTTCCCAAATAACTCAACACAATAACATTAGCAACGAAGGTCATCAAAATAGAACACTTCCATTACCTAGAATGAAAATCCAAGTAACATAAATACATTTTGCATGCAATTTCTTTTAGAACTAACACAAGGTAAGTTTCCAATTATTACATCATTTACCAAGGATTCATAACCAAAATTACAAGATTTAATAAACCCAACAAGCAAATAACCAGATAAGATATGCAATCTAAGAATCTCAAAAGAGTAGAATCATTTTAATGAAACATTTAGAAGAAAGCAAGAGATCTTAAAGATTAGAGCCTATCATGCCTGATAGTGCTTCTACCAAATCGAAGGGAACCTCCAGCCAAGCTCACAACTTCTCCTCTTCTCCACGAAAGATCAAACAACCATATTCTTTTTCCACAATGCTTCTTATATATCCCACGAACCAAAAATAGGTCTAAGACTTCAAAAATAGCCATTAAGTGCAGTTCAATTTGCTGGTTCAAAAAACCAGAGAGCATGTAGAGTGAAAATCGTGATACATGCAAAGTGAAACAACCCCAAACAAACCCGTATGCATGCCTTCCAAAGCGGTTTGAGCACAAAAACTGAAAACAATAAATTTCATTAATTCCAATTTTCCCGCCTATCCTTCCTTGCCACCGACTTCCAAGTCTGGTGAATGCCAAATCAAAATTAACATGAAATTCCATTTTAGTGACACTTCCACATAAGCCTCCACCAAGTCAACTAGCCCCTACCAAAACTGGCAGTACTCTATGCATTTAAAACCTTATCAACAACTTAAATGCCATTGGAACCGTCACCATGGAGCCATGCGACCACCAATTCCCCCTTCATACCCATTAGTTTAGGATAGATATAATTGCTTAGGTTAGATCTTAGGTTAGCTTATGATATGTAACCTTAGGATATAACCCCAACAATAAATTACCACCTTAGGTCTTAACACATTACCTTAGGTAGTTTCCACATAGGTTAGATTAATTCACAACATAAAAGTTTTAGGCATTAGGTTAGTTCATCACATAACCATTTAGCATTAGGTTTTAGGTTAAATTAAATAGCCTAGAAACCTTTCTATACTCCCTTAGCTCAAGGCTTAGGTTAGAAATAAAATCAATTAAGTAACATAGCATAGGTAGCAAATATTCTTACCTAGCTTAGGATTCGTAGGATAGTCCTTTTTAGGATCCCGAATCCTCCCAATGTCATGAACAAACTGTATTTCATTTACGCCAGCATTGTCCTGCCACGATCGATCTCCAAAGACCCAAGCACAACATACAACTGAATGGAAATACGTTCACACAAAAATCAAAGAACTTGTAACAACAAAGTTCAGTCAATATGTCACTTAATTCATGGAATGTCAATTTACCATTCATTCAATAGAGAAGATTTAAAACATTCCTTGGATCACTGAAATTGATCCAAGGATGAGTCAGATTAATAGACAAGTTTACAAATCTTAAACCAGATTGCAATTCACCTACAAGAAGTGAAAAATGGATTCAAGGAAGCCATTCCAATTCAGTCTAAAGATCTTAAGAGCAAAAAAGATTTATCCATATCAAGCATGATCTCATCAATCAAAAGAACATATCTTTATAAGGAAAATCACATGTCAACACTTGAATTGCAAAGGAGGAAAATAACAACTGTCAAGGGTGTTACACGGTGATAAGACCACTATTTTGGTGGTTGAGGTTAGTTTGAACCATTCATTTTGCATATTTATTTTTCTTAGGGTTTGACACTTCTCTTCTTCTTATAGGTATTATTCACCACATACGACATAGTCCAAGGAATCTAGTGTGACAGACAAACATAGTATCTGATCAACTTACGACCATACCAAAATCAGATTAAGAGCAATTACGAGACTAGGGCACCTAATCTAAAGACCAGGGTACCCTGGGGTGCCCCAAGATACCTTCCCACGCACCCCATTTAGTTCAAATCTTCAAGATCTAGTATTTGCAAGATTTCGAGTGACTGTCTACACTTCCAAATTTTATTTCCAGCACTGTGGTAACTTGCGACAATCTCTTCAAATCAGCTCAGCCATTTCCTTTCCTCCTCTTCCATACTTAGGGTTTCATTTTACCTAGAATAGTTATTTACTATCATTTCATGTTATCTTAGTTTCATTTATACAACATTTTAGTCCTCTTAAATAGATTAACATTAATACCCTATACTCATTAGTCATAGGGCCTTATCTCTATTTTTGTTAATCATTTTGGTGAACTCCGACCACTTTCATGCTTATAATTCTTCTTTTATTATTTCATGGGTCAAGCTCTTTATCCGATTTACTTAAGAGATATCCCACTTATAATATTTTCCAACAATCCCTAGACACCAAGTATTTTGATGACAATATGCCACCACACAAATTAAGTGTTATGCTTCATTATTTCTTTGTCGACCCTGATCTTGACAATCCTCCATCTAATCAACCCATCTTAGACTCGATTCAGGCCTTACATGCGAAATCTGTTGTCATGGAATAAACAACCACATCTCTTAAATATGAAGGTCAACAGTCTAAGGATGTTTCTTAATCGTATACATCCTCTATGCAATCTATTGAATCAACAGTCATATCTCTTAGATATGAGATCCAATAACTTAAATATGCTTCTCAATCGCATACATCCTCTCTTTAATGTATGGAATCCACCATCAAATCCCTTAGATATGAAATTTAATAGCTTAAGGATTCCTCTCAATCACATGTTTTTTCTTCTTGGCATCTCCTATTCAATCTATGTCCACTAAATGTCATATAGTTGAACCTCAAGTCACGCCATCACCAGAACCTCTCATACTTGATTGCAATGTTAAGCCACATGACATTCTAGCCCAAATTCTTAGTTGTCAATTGATTCTTCTACCACCTACTCATTTTTATCCTCCTTATCGACAAACAAAACACCAAGATCGTCCATATTGCCATTATCATTGAATCAATGGGCATAATGACCACAATTGCTATGCTTTACAATGTAGAGTCAAACATCTTGAGCATCAAGGTTTTATTTGTTCACTAGAAAACATCCTATTGAACACCCACCTACAAATACTACATCTAAATGGGCTTTAAAAATGTTCCTTCTACATCTACATAACATCACCCTACCACTTCTCATACACCTTCTTCGGTTAGTCAAGAGCCACCTAAGTAGCAACCTCTCCAAATTAGTTCACCATCTCCCCTACTCTATCCTCTACAACATTATCAAATCAAAACAACTCCTCACTTCTTAAGTTTTTCTCTACATCGCGTCCTATTACTAAGTCATCTATTGTATTACCAAGTCAAGCTAAGAAACCTCCTCTTAAGGATGCTCTCATTCCTCCTTCATCAAAGGTATCTACAACAACATCAGGCCATGCTCAATAACCACCTCCTAAAGTTAAGCTAGTTATTCCAACATCTGCTATAGACCCTACATACGTTGATAATTGGGACTCAGATGACATTTACTATGATGATGAACCATGTGATGGTCACACTCCTCTCTCACATCCCATCACTTTTGTTAAGGAAAATACTCCTTACATTGATCCACTTAGTGTCTTTTGATTCAACCTTCATCACGTACATACTTGGGGGCACAACACCGACACACCCCCACCCCTTTTTCTATGCATATCTACTTAGTATCACCTTGCATACTTCTTCTTCATTATTTCTATCGCGCAACATATCATGCGTCATAGAACCCTCATTACCCAATGATGCACTCTTGTGCTTCAGTTCACACTTGATTGTTGAGGGATTACCATTACACTGAACCCCACACACTACACTATAGGTTATACACATTTATATTCTATTACATACATCACGCATCTTACATCATCCATTCTACACTTAGTCTACATCCTACATTATGTTATACATACCTCATATATTATTCCTTTATACATCATCTATCTCATACACGCTACACTAGTTGTCATCTCATCTCGCATCTACATTGCATTTCTTTCATACATTCTAAATTTACGCTAGGTTACATTATATATATGGTAGTGTGAATTCCTAGTAGCTGAATTGACAAAGGGGAGATTTAGTGGTTATGAATGGGTAGTGTAAATTCCCTATGGCTTGATTGAACCTAAATGTTAAACTATGTTGAAGTGTTCACTTTAACTAAAATGAAACTAAAAATCTAATCTACCACTGAATGGGAAACTAATTAAATAAATCAACTAAACTAAACTATCACAAACACAGACAACAAATTGCTTCTATTCTAAAGAATTAAAGCTAACTCTACACTAAAACTAAAACAAGTAAATAACCCGATGTAGTTATTCACCTGTGCTAAGTGTATTTAGTCTAATTTAATTAATGAAAGATTCACTAAACTATGGATGTAAATATAACCTTCTACTTTTCCTCAGAAGTAGGGGAAGAAATTAGAGCTTCTTAGAAGCTTTCCTTCCCTGCAACTTCCTCGACAACAATAAAGAAGACTTCTATTGAGGATTTCCTATTGAATTGATTTATTGTAGCTATTGAATGATTGAAACAATGAAAGTACTTATTTTCTACTCTATTTGTATGAAAATATATGCGTATGATTCAGAAATAACAATGTGAAGAAATGAGGAAATCAATATCAATTCCAACCTAGAAGCATAGAGTAATGGAAAATCCAGTTGTATTGTTCTTTATCCCCTCATCTTGTATTTTCTTTCTCCTGTGTTCATGTGAGTCCAAGGGATTATGAATGAAGAAAATAAATAGAGAGAATGCATTGGAGCAGTGGTAGTTTGATGGCAGTGTGGAAATAATGTAGGTGGAAGAGAGATAACACAAGTGAACAGAGCTTGGCTATGCAATTTCCAGCAAGAAAGTGGCAACTCAACAATGCAAGAATACACAAAAATGATCTTCGGCCATTTTCTTAAAAACATGTGATCATTTTATAAAAGGTTGGTTGGGAAATGGTTGAAGCCATTTGGTATCCAAAGGGTGCCACGTCAACAGTGAAGAGGGAGTTTGAACTATCAATCATAACCAATCACAAATTAGAAGTGAAGAAGATATTGCCATAAGGCAGTTAGGCTTGAAATCAGCCAAAATGGGTAAGAAATGTGCATACAAAGTGAAGTTAAGTGAAACAAAACGTGTCTTAAGTCACGTTGGAACATTTTGGAAAATGTGCACAGGACCGCCACCTTGTGCAGAGGCGCTGATAAGACTTCGCCTGTTACTGTTAGGCGATGGTTACAAAATTACCCCAAGAAAGGTGGTGGATTTGACACTAGGGGTCAAAATAGGGATAAAAAGGAAGAGAGAAGCTAAGAAAAAACATGTAAAGGCTAACTAAGGCATATTAGGCTACAAATATAAGTTGCAAGTAGGTTTAGGATCTCGAACACCTTCTGAAAAGATATGAATCATCATTGGGGACCTTTTATAACCATTTTATGACAATGTAGCATGTGCAAATTTGGGTGCATACACATTGCCCCCTCGGAGAAGTGTTTTAGCCATGAAGAGGTGTAAAACGTAGAGTTTGAGTATGGCATTCTTGAAATGAGGAGTTAGAAGATATACCGACACGTCGGTGTGCTTAAATGTTGACATCTAAGCTCTTGCTACCTACAAGATGAAAGGAAAACTCAAGTGCAGATAGATAAAAATATCAAAAAATAAATGCTAAATCAAAATGACAAGAGGACTTACCATTTGCGTGGGGATAAGAATATACATGTACCAACACTCCACCTCTACATCACATACACTCAAAATGAAGTTAAGAAAAAACATATATATGTATATCAAAACAACTCATTTTCCTATTCATTTACACATATCCTATTGGTGATTTTTGAGCTCTGGGCCCACGGTGACCATTTCAAACGAGAGTGTAGTCAAAGTGACCGTTGCGATGAGGTGATCATGGCTCCAAGATAGAGAAACCCAACGACGCGAGAAAAAGGTTAGTTTTTCTTAGTTATTTGTTTTAAAACCTAAAATGTAAAATATTGAAAATATAAGCCTAGGGGGAATATTTTTAAAATTTCTTGTCTTAAAATGGTCCCTAGAGGGGGACGCATAGGGGTTAGGATTTTGTTTTTTAAAAACGTGCTATTTTTGCATTTTTTCAAGTTTTTAGGGCTAAATGGATGGCTCGACGATTTTTATAGGACCACTACCCTACACAGGGTAATGGTTATAAAATCACCACCCTAACAAGGCAATAGTTAGAAAATCACCACTCTGTATAGGGAAACGGTTTTGTCATTTTTGGGACAACGAGTAGATTTGACATGTTTAGACCATTTTTTTGGATTTTGTATTGTTTTGTAATGTTTTTGATGAGCTTGCCTATATTACTGACTCACTCTTTTGTTGTTTTATGAATGTAGAAGGAGGAGTATGTCCGGCTGGAGTCAAGAGAGATAGTGTGATTGGCTACCAACGATACTTGACCGATTGACACAGTGAGATAAACATACTACACCGGTAGGAATATGGTGGATCTCGGGGATGCCACACATTGTACCTCCTAGTCATATTCTATGCGACCTCTTTTCTTATTGGAATGCGACTAGAATACTTTTTGGATTTTAGGCGGTGGAGGAGAGTGGACCATCACTCTTGAGGATGTGTACAAGATACTCAAAGTTCTTATACTTAGGAGACGCTTGACCCTTGAGACAACAGGATCTATAGACAGGGCCAAGCACTGGGCCACTTACATGGGAGATGATGGGGTGTCATCAGACACTAAACATGGTATGTGACTCCTTTATGTATCTACCACTCCTATCCCTACACTTTGTAAGGCCCTTATAGGTATTTTGGCTTTGTGGTTGATAGGGGATAAGGGCAGGATAAGTTATTGTCTTTTGACCCCGATTGTGATACACATTGAGTAGTATGGGTGGACTTACACCCGGGAGTAGACATATTTGGAAAAACATACCAATATTTATACTAGGTGGTGAGATTATAGGGATAGTCACAGAGTCATCCCATACTCATGATGAGTTGGGTATACGAGAGGATCATCCCCTATCATAGGGGAGTAGGGGTATAAGATCCTAGGGTCGTCGGGACCGCGATATAGACCGGGTATGTCAATGCTTAGGTAACACATCAACCAATGGCTATCTTGAATACAAATGACTTTGTTGCTACACCCTACTAGGACATGGAAGTATTATGAGGACCAAATGGGAAGACATTGATAGGTTGTGCCACCACAGGTCAGTTAGTTGACAGATTGGGGAAGGTGGAGACTCATCTATTTATAGAGTTCCCCAATAGTTTGGATTAACATACATTGATATTCTTCCTCCCATGCCGCTTATTTACATGATTATTAGGGATTCTCGGGCGGCCCTACATGTGACCATGGTTGGACTATTACGACTCTAGGAGTTCTTATTGTAGTGAGACAGTTGTCCATACTCGTCAAGAAGCTAGGCCCACACCGCTTCTCTTGATCGAGGCCGTACCCACTCATAGCGGGGAAGAGGAACATGAGATTCCCATTTATATAGATTTTAAGACTAAGGTGGAGATGTGGGAGGAGACTGATGAGGAGGTAGGTGAGGAGACCCACGTAGAGGGGGCGGCGATGATGAGGAGTGAAAGCACCCTAAACTTTACAAATCAAATTACATGACTAACTAAGGAAGGCTAACACCATTTCCACCTCTAGTCAAGGCTCTAAGTCTAGGAATGTAACATTAAGATAGAATCTTAAAGGAATGCTTAACTAACATGAATACACTTTAAAATCTAACTAAACATTCCTACTTATATGTTTAATTACCTAACAATGGTGAAATTACCTCTCCAAATGACTTGTTAAGACACTTCAAATATTCATCTACTAACCTTATTGAAGGCTTTAGGCAAGGATTGAGCTTGGTTATAAATCATATGCATTATATGAGATGCAAATCAAAGCGTGGTGTAAAGTATTAAGGTAAGAGGTGCACTCTTTTTATAGTTTTCCTTTTGGGAGAAACTTGTATTTTGGTGTTTGTGGGACTAAAAGCCCCAAATTAGATGAGAATTTCTAATCATGATTAGGCCTTGCCTATCACAATTAGTGAATTATCAAGTGATTAAGATGTGAGGAGCCTTAATAAATCACTTAGGGTTAACTAGGAGGCTAGGATAAGATTTTGAAGCTTGTTGAGATGTTGTGGCGGTAAATAGGGTGAATAGGGTGATTCCCACATATTTCTTGCACTTATCCATCCATTTCACAATTTCCCCATCATTCTAGCCCAAAATTAGGGTTCCCAGAATGTACCGGGTTCACTAATGTTTTCATCCTCATCCTTTTCCCGATCAAATTTATCGGGATTAATTACAAAATTAATCTTGAGAGCCCTATAAATATAAATTTATAAGACCATAATGAGGGTCCTAACACCACATACTACGATCACTCCTAGAGTTGCATCCACTACATCACTTACATCCACATAGTTTCATGCATCAAGGCTAGGAGATCTGCATCACACACACTACATAGGGGAAGGGATTCTATTCTATTCCATGCACACATGCTATTTACATTTTCTATAGTTACTATTGCTTGCTACTTCAAAAGTGTGACTAACACAAGAGCACCTAGGGAACGACATGCATACACTCACCGTAACAACATCCGGGTCCAAAATTTAGTGCAACGCTCAGTGATAAGACCACTATTTTGGTAGGCGAGGTTAGTTCGACCCATTCATTTTGAATCTTTATTTGTCTTAGGGTTTGATACTTCTCTTCTTCTTGTAGTTCATTATTCACCACATACAACACAAATTAGTAATCTAGTGTGATAGACAGACAGCGTACTGCATTAACTTGTGACCATACCAAACTTAGATTTGAAGCATTTACGAGAGACTAGGGTGCCTAATCTATGGACCAAGGCACCTCGAGGTACCCCAGGTACCTTCCAAGGCTCCCAGTCAATTTAAAGAACCTCAAAGCTTTGCTAACTCAACCATACACCATGAGATAAGAGATAAAGAAGAGTTAATACTATACATGCATCATAACTTTGACAAAAACATAAAAAAATAGCATATATACTACTCTCTACTCTTTAGATTACTTAATTAAGAAATTGAACCTAAAAAGATCAACTTAGCAATCAAAGGTGTGATGTTTGATATGAAACTCAAGCTTTCAAGAATGGAGTCTCACCATTAATGGCTTCAAGGCCAATGGTTCTCTCCATATTACTCAAAACTTGGATTATGGAGTGGATGGATGCAAGATGGGGGAGCTCTCAACAATGGAGTATGGCCAAGATCCAAATGTTCTATAGCTTAAAGCTATCACAAATGATTTCTAATGCCTTTCCAAAGTGTTTGAGAGAGAATGACCATTTGAAAGGAAAGCCTTAGGCTTGTATTTATAGTTTTTAGTTTGGAAGAGTTTGGAATTTGGGTGCATGTGGGACTAAAGTCTAAAAAGCACTTTTAGATTAGATTAGGATAAACATGCTTTAGGCTTAGTTAATCTTGGTTTAGGCTAGTTAACTAGGGTTTAGGCTAGTTAAACTTGATTAGCAAGTGATTAGAGACTCATTGAGAGTTGGGAGGGGTCTGGATAACCAATTGTGACTGATAGATAGCCTACGAAGCCAATAAAAGTGGTCTAGAGAGAACTAGGGAGGTTTTGAATGGTCAAAGGAGGAATGTTTAGCTAATAAGAGAGATATTAGCCAAATAAGTTGATTATAGGAGGAATACGACCGAAAGGTGTCGTAAATGGGCATCCGAGAATGGAGTGAAGAAGGGTTGATTAACAAAGTGTCGTCAATTAATTGAATTTGGATGAAATGCTAAGTGTAAGCATATTTTAGGTGTCTACATTTTCCCCTCTTTGAGGTGGCGTAAGTGACGTCACTTCAAAGAAAGTAGAAAAGCATAAACAAGTAGAAAATTTTGAAGGGATAGAAGAAAAATGAGTAGAATGAGGATGCCCCCTCGATTGTCGATGGGGTGATAGAAGAACTTCGATTGATGATTGAAAAGATGACATGAAAAGAGAGAATAGAAGAAAGAATAGTGTGAAGAAGAAGAAAGGGGGATATAGAAGAAAAGGAGTATGAGGAAGAGGGAATGAGCTAACATCCATCTAGTGCCTTTTAAACAACTTTATTTTCATCATATTGCTAAGGATCTTCATCATCGGTCCTTATTAAAAAGAATGAACAAAAGTGTAGTATGACATGAAAAGCCATATACGAACAAATGTCCATTACTAAAAACACTAACTCCATGCAACATACAAAATGCAATGCAATACGAGAAAGTAAAAGATGCCTAACTCCATGCAACATACAAAATGCAATGCAATACGAGAAAGTAAACAAGCTAAACTAAAAGAGAAACATAATGTAATGTTTTTGTTATCAAGCTTCATTCCGACCTGTGAATTAACGAAAGGGTTGATGATGGTTCCCAAAGCAAGATAGGATACATGCAGGGGAATAACGGAGGACACTTGGGTCTAATGAAAAAGCAATGTGCACTACGAAATAGTACCAGGAAACTCATTGTGCCCCAGTATAGATAAAAAGTAAAGCAACTAGCTTTTGTTGATGGAGGTAGATCAAGATGATCCATGAGTCACACACATGAACATGTGAGAACCAAAGAGTGACATTTTGTAGGATGATTTATATTATTTTTATGTTTTTGAAACATATTTGAATGTTTTTTATTTTTCTAACATATTTGAATGTTTTGATTTTTATAACATATTTGAATGTTTTTTAACATATTTGAATGTTTTTTTGAAAGTTTTCTAAAACTATGTATAGGAAGACGAGGAAGCGTGGATGCCCCTAGTGATAGATGGGATGTATAAGGGCATAAGGCCATGTGTGTATGAGAAAGGTGAAGATGCAAAAATGCCCCAGCGATTAGGTGGGAGTATTCAAAGGAAAACTCTTCATGGGTAGAAGCGGGACCCAAGGCCATTATGGATAGGTTCAACATGATGATGAACGTAAACCAATGAAGTGTTGGGAAGAAGCAAGGATGCCCCAACGTAAGTTGGCCTAAAAGCACATGATAGAAAGGAAGGAGAAGATTGTTTTTGTGAAAGGGGACAAAGGTGTCCAAAAACATGGCAAAAAAGTAATCTTATACACATGGATGTTCTGAATGAAGTAGAAGAATGATGTGAATGATATGAATGTAGCTTAGAAGCCTCACAATGAAGAAGTGATTAGCCAAAGGCACAAATCATGAGATGAGATAAGGACTAAAGTAAGAGTCTTGAAAAAGGTCCAAAAAAAAACACTTGGTAACATACTAATCCTACCTTACTCATAGAGATCCAGTGTGTGCAAGTGGAATTTAATTACCTCTTGAAGGAAGATTTAATAGACAACAAGTGAAGACACCTAGCCAATGTGTAGGAATGATTTATTTTGATAGATGATAGGTGATTTTGTGAATGGATGGTGGAAGGATAGCCATACATTGCTCCACTGCCAGCCAGGCATCCATAGCCCCGATGGAGATGTATTTGATTCTAATCACAACATTTCTCTACTACTAGTCAAACATCCATAGCCCCGATAGAGATTATTGGAAATACCCCAAGAGAGAGTAATATATCAATTTACTTTTTCTTTGTAGCTTTTAGCTTTTGATTGATTGATTTTGTTTCTTTTTTTTCTTTCTGAAAACTTATTTCAGCTCTCTTGTTTGACAAGGGGTTAAGAACCACTAATGGCTTGATGGAAGGAGGTGGAAGTGATTGTGATGATGACATTGGCTAGTGTCAACAAATATGTCCAAAAGTTCTTCACAACAAGTTTATTAGATGTTGAATGTGATAGGATCTCTAAGAGGTCAGTCATTCTTTAATTTACCAAGGTGATAAAGACCAGGTCAAATGGATACCATAGAGATAAATGTCACAAAATGTGTGTGAATAGGCTAACCAAAATATCACCGAAGGGATGAAAATGGTAGGAAGACTTGCAAATAATAATAAAAGAAGGGAAGAAAGAAACATCCATGTGTATGTAATACTGATTGCAATGTTTGATCTTTGTACCTTTGATTTTTTGTGTGTTTTCTCATGTTTTTGTATTTTTGCATTGTTTTTATTTTTAGATTTTTGATATTTTTTGGAAAGTTGGGACCAAAAAGTCACTCCATGTGGTAAGATCCAACAATAATGTTTGCAACTTCCTTGATAAGGGAGACTAGGCGTGTTTGTTTATCAAGCATAATATTTTCTCCGATCTCGATGATCAGGTGAGCTCATACTCAACAAATGACTATGATTTATCTTGAAACATGGATTTTGTTCATGTGGGAGCTTGAGTTCCCTATCCATAGGTTTCTGCACTTTGTGCCATACTTGATGATTTACGTTGATGTGCGTTCTTGAATCGCACTTGATTTACAATTTTGAGATTGTTCGAGTTGTTGGGGGATTTCAAGCTCTTGGAAGTTTTGACTTGAGCTTGATTAAGAAACTATTTGGGTTTCTTATAAGCTAACATGTGACTTGTTTGATCTTGAGAAGGAGAAGAAAGTGAACGTGGACATTTATGATTGATGGTAGGAATGAAATAAATGATAGTGGGCTTTCCCCTGGTCATTGGTAGAAGGAAGATGTGATGGATGAAAAGATACGGTCCAAGAATTGAAGAGGATGGGCTACGAGGAGGTGAGCCACTAATAGAAGATGATGAAGGGCTACTAGAATATGGCCCTAAGATGGAAGAAGTTGGGCTACGAGGACATGGCCCAAGAATAGAAGAATATGATGAAGGGATATGCTAGGGTGTGTGGCCCAGTATAGATGAGGAGGGGGACTACTTAGAGGTATCCCATAGATAGAAGAGGATGAAGGGACTACTAGGATGTGGCCCAAGAATAGAAGGTAATGGGCTACCAGGAGGTGACCCACAAGTAGAAAATGGAGGGCTACCTAGGGGTGGCTCCAAGATAGAAGAAGATGATGGGTTACTCAGGTGGTGACCCAAGGAAGATTTTGATTGAGGAATGATGATAGATAAGGAATGATTTGGTAATGAGAAGATAGGCCATGGATCAATGCTAGACCCTGACATCTCATCATGCTCAGAAGGAAGGTGAAGATGGAATAACAAAAGAAGAATCAAGTTCCATGACCTTAGGATCTTCCTTTATGTTATGAAAAAGGATCAATTTCTTTTCCCCAATACATGAGCATATCAAGTTCTAGAAAGAATCCTTGTTTGCAATCCTCTAGAGGGATATCATCATGTAGTCTGATTGTTTCTTCATTCTGAGAGAAATCAATTAGTAGAGGTTGTTTTTCTTTAGTCATAGAAGGTTGAATAGAAGAAATAGGTCTGATAAGGAGGAAGATTGATTGATAAAAGAAGATGACTCAAGAGAGGAAGTAGGATTGGTGGTAGGCGTCTCATGAATGGATGATTTGGATTTGGACCTAGATTGATTTTCTAGAAGATGATGTAATGTAGGAGAGAAAATAGGATCACATAGCCATCCATTAAGTTGTGATGTAGGAGTCGAATTAGATGATTGACTAGAGGGAATCTGAGTCATGGAACTCTTCGATGGAGGAAGAGGTCATTGAGATGACTGATGAAGGAGGTCCTGTGAAGAAAGGGAGGACCGTGACTCAAGAACCAAATTAGATGTTTGATCGATGGAACTTGGAGTCACACGAGTCTTCAAAGGAGGAAGACATCATTGAGGTGATTTGGAATAAAGGTCTTGTGAAGGAAGGGAGGACCATGATTCAAGATTTGATCTAGGGGTATCCGAACAATAGTTGGGATCTGAGTCTTCAGAAGAAGAGTGGGAGTCGAATGGTAGTTTGGATCTGAATCAAAGAAGAAGAAGAGTGGGGGAACCTGAATAATAATTTGGATCAGAAGCATCCAAACCATACCACCGAATATGAGCTGAAGGTGGGGAATAGGGTACCCAGAATGGGCCCTCTAGCATGAAGAACCAAATGAGGTTTAGTTGTAATGGGAATATTTTGATTTGAATTCCTAAACCTAGGTTTCGTATTATTGTAAGTGTGAGAAACCATGCATGATAGTCAGTCATTATTGGTCATTTAAGCACAAATGTCTAGACTCTAGATAGTGTGATGGAACTCCTTTAAAGGGAAGGAAGTGACATGTCGATTTGGGTAAGCATAATGACATCCAACTAGACATTTTGTAAGTATGGAGATGCGTGTGTGATTTTTTCAAAGAAGGTCTAAGGAAAATAGACATTGTGATGATGTAATCTCGATGAGATCAAAAAATGATTGTCCTAGAAAACAATTTTTCTAGATGAATAATCACAAGGAACAATCATGCAAGTGTGAAACACAAAGCCAATCAATAAGGAAATACACCCTATGCAAATGTGTGTGCAAAATGATAGTTTGATGCAAAGATGATCAACACAATGTCAATATTTATGTCAAGCTCAAAATGAACAAGGCGTAAATATTAACAAAGGGTAGATGTGACTCCCAATCAAAGGATACCACGACAAGTTCAACAACCAACAAGGCCTAAATGTTAAAGGGAAGGTTTACAAATGTAAGCCACGTAACCACACCAATTGGACACGTTAATCAAGCTTCACGAAGAAGTGAGATATTAGTGCCAAAGTGGTATCGAAATGACACAAAAAAGTAAGTGACACTCTTCAATATTTTGGAAATGTTTGAAGTCAAACTAAGTCAAAGTATACTAAGGATGTGCTAAAATGTGGGCAGCGTAACACCACAATGTGAGATACTTAGATCACGTTTACGAAAAACATGACATAAGTATCTTAATTGTGTTGAGACAATGCGAAACAAGGTAACACGTCAAAGGGAGATCAAATGATGAATCAATCCTAACTATGATGATGATCTTGAAATCAAGATCAAGTGGCCATCAAAGATATGAGGATGCATCCACACACTTTAGATGTTTAACAACTCAGCCATGAAACATGGATGAGCGTAAACTGGAAAAAAAGTGGTGAACACTATCTATGACAACACTCCCAAAAGATGCCTTCTCTTGTCCCAAATGGGCAAAACAAGAATGCAAAGGTGTAGATCAAAAGATGGAAATAAACTAAGCATTACTTGGGTAGAGTTTCACCTCATCTCAAAGGTGAGAAAGAAACCAAGATAAGTAACATGTTGTAAACTTCGTGATGAGATACACTTAGATCTAACTTAAATGGATTCGTTACCATGTTTGAAAAACAAGGCTTTGAATCCAAACAAGTTATCACTTCATGATGGCTAAGATGCGATAATGGACTAGTAAAGTGGGCTCCTTGATGAATGGCTTCCTTAATAAGATCTCTCAACTAGGTGTTACAAAGTTGTCTTAAGTGAGCTCGATTTACCCAAAGAGTCACAATGACTAATTTGGGAGTATCTCGGCTTTACTTTACCCCCTTATGATACAATGAGAAACTAGTGTGTTTAGTTGTACCATCACTGGGGTCGCCATATGGATAACTTGTGACTCTAACTCACATTATAAAACTAGTCAAGTGGGTAAGCGGAGCGCTTCTTGTTTCATCCACGAGGTTACTTAGCGGTGGATTACTTTAGGGTTCTTGAACCACCCCCATTGTTGTAGCTTAAGGCATTATGCCAAAGGGGTTATGTTCTAGTTGAGTGGATAGGGACGTACCCTTTTCCAAAACCTACAATACAGTGTGATGAAAGTGGTGTGTTTTTTATCTTTTTAACTTAAATGTGGTTTTAAGTAGCACACCATTTGGCAACCTATATGAAAACATGTGTTAGAAGGTTTTGTTTTTTCTTAGCTCCTCCTTTCTTTGACATGTGATTTTGGTCCTACATACCAAGATTAGTAATTTTCCACAAAATATCATGATATCAAAAGAGAGTTTGCGTGTTGCTTTTGATTCCTAAGATCACCAAAAAGGTGAAGGAAGAGCATACACAACAAAAACTCAACTAAAACAAGTTTATGGAAAATACATAAGTGTTTTTGCAAAATTTTAAGTTCATTTTAACCATTTTGAAATTTTCATCCATTAGGAAACATAAAGTAAGTGTTTTTGAAAGCAATAAGAGGTTTTAAGTGTTTTTGGTTCCCAAGATCACCTAGAAGGTGCGAGGGAAGAGCATACACACTTTGAAAAACCTCTATCAACTAAGAAATGAAACACTTAACTAAGTTAGTCAAAAAAATAAGACCAAAATAACCCTACAAACAACTTATTAGTGTCACAAAACCTTTCAAAGTGTTAGAATGGCCAAGAAAACAATTTTTTAGACTTTAAGATACGTTAAAAAATGACTATTTACCTAATAATGTAAACCATAAATTTTCTATAAGTCAAAATCCTAATTTTATGATTTCATTGTGTATTTCTCTTCAATACCTTTCCAACGCAACAAAAATGGAGTCATTTTGAGCTCGGGAGCAAAAGTTATGGCCTCCGAAGATTGGTGGTGAATGTAGTTTGACACATGACAGACGCACCCCTAAAGTGACGACATGTGTGCATGGGGCTTTTTCAACACAGAATGCACCCAGAATGACACCTACGTGCACCCCCTGTAAAATCTACAAAATCACGGAATTTGAAAATTTTCAAAAGCAAACAGGTTAAAGGTTAGTCAAAGAAGCCTATTTTTAGCTCAAACCCACAAAATATACATGATCAATGATGATTTAGCCTACTTAAAAAATGAAATCATGTAAATAACAAGCTATTTATCCTAAAAAAGCATGAAAGTGGTTAGAAAACTAAAAATAAATAGCTTGAAAAGACTCCATTAATGGAGGATGGACTTCATGTCCCACGGGCATGCCAAATGTATGCAATGGAAAGTTGCAAAAGCTATGGAATGAGGCTAAAGAACCTCAAAGCTTTGCTAACTCAACTATGCACCATGAGATAAGAGATAAACAAGAAACTAACATATACATGCATTATAACTTTGACAAAAACATCAAAAACTAACATGATAAATCTACTCTCTACTCTTTAGATTACTTAATTAAAAATTGAACCTAAAAAGATCAACTTAGCAATCAAAGGTGTGATGTTTGATATGAAACTCAAGCTTTCAAGAATGAAGTCTCACCATTAATGGCTTCAAGGCCAATGGTTCTCTCCATATTACTCAAAACTTGGATTATGGAGTGGATGGATGCAAGATGGGGGAGCTCTCAACAATGGAGTATGGCCAAGATCCAAATGTTCTATAGCTTAAAGCTATCACAAATGATTTCTAATGCCTTTCCAAAGTGCTTGAGAGAGAAGGACCATTTGAAAGGAAAGCCTTAGGCTTGTATTTATAGTTTTCTGGTTTGGAAGAGTTTGGAATTTGGGTGCATGTGGGACTAAAGTCTAAAAAGCACTTTAGGATTAGATTAGGATAAACATGCTTTAGGATTAGTTAAGCTTGGTTTAGGCTAGTTAACTAGGGTTTAGGCTAGTTAAACTTTGATTAGCAAGTGATTAGAGACTCTTTGAGAGTTGGGAGGGTCTGGATAACCAATTGTGGCTGATAGATAGCCTACAAAGCCAATAAAAGTGGTCTAGAGAGAACTAGGGAGGTTATGAATGGTTGAAAGGAGGAATGTTTAGCTAATAAGAGAGATATTAGCCAAATAAGTTGAATATGGGAAGAATACGAGTGAGAAGGTGTCGTAAATGGGCATCCGAGAAATGGAAGCGAAGAAGGGTTGATTAACGAAGTGTCGTTAATTGGTTGAATTAGAGATAAACCTCTCTCGGCACCTTATGAAGAATTTATAATTTGGAAGTGAATCTATATGATACATATTTCAACAATTCCCAATGCATGTATTGGATTGAAAACAATTAATATTGGGTCTACTACTCAATGGCAATTGGTCTACCAATATTTCCTTTTACGACTAAATATAACATTTTGCAAATTGGACTCATGTGTCCAACTACAAATTTAGTATGTTAAGATATAGCATGTGTTACAATACGTAGAAAATAGAATAGTAGCTTCATATAACCCTAGAGAAAACTCATCATATGCATGATCGTATCTACATTTATAGGTGCACTTATGCATTAAAATATTAATGGTTTCATTAATAGTAACCACATGTGTTCGTGTTTTGCATTTCCCAATTTTCAATTTCTAGAGTTACTAATGAAAAAGAGGATGAAATGAAAGGGCCAATTTTACCTCTTTATACCATGTGGAAGTAATAAAAATATAAATTTAGTGAAGATATTCTAATTAACTATAGCTCTAAAGGAAAAGAAACACTCATGAGATTCGGCAAACAAAAGTTGAAAATGATGATTGATGTATATATTGGTTTTTTGAAAAAAATTAGAACAATGGAGTTTCTATAATATTTTGAAAAAAACTTATGTTACATTTTTCTATGTTCTATAAAATGTTGTTTCTTTATGGTATTTTCTTTAAATTGAAGAATGTGGTGAAATTTTGTAATATTTTTGGAATTACCTATATGTAAATTTGATGAACGGATGATTTTTTTAAAATGAATAAATATTTATGATGTGGCACATCAATGTCTTTACATTATGAGCAAGACCCTCCTTTGTCCCCTACACCTCCTCTACCATCACCACATATTGCACTTTTACAACCTCGTAGAAGATCCAATGGAATAAGAGATAACGATGTTCAACCATTTGCATCCAATCCTTCAAGGCATTAATTTTCGTGGTGTTAATATAACTCCGCTACACCGCCTATAAATATTTTAGATCCTTACAAAATGTACCCCTAGACTAGGACATTCATGATATGAATTCATTAAATAAAATAAGGAATAACACCACCTCCACCTCAACAAAATGAATTTCCTTATAATATTGTTGTATAAAATAAAGTATTAAGGTGTTAGATGTTTATTGTGGGTTATGATTGATAAAATTTATGATGAATTTTATTGACCTTGGGATCAACACCACCCCAAGGCGGTTGAGTAATCTTTTGGTGACCCACATGTTATAATATGGCACTACTATTATTTTTGTGACCATAAATATATACGATTTCCTACTTTATTTCTACTATGAGTATAATATGTTGTACTTACTTTAATAAGTCAAATTTAGTTTCCACAATATAAAGATGGCTATGTTGACTATGGTATTGTTCTTGGACTAGTTATCTCTCTTAGACACTTGTTTGGAATTACAATTTGTATGATTATAAAGATCCTATAAATGCATGAGTTTTAGTTGTGTTTCTATTTAGATTTTTGACTATCCCTCCCTATTAGTTTCATATGGGAAGTGTGTATATACAAGGTGTTGATGATCTAGATTCATACTAGTTTAACCATATAATTAATGAGATCATTTGATTTAATGTATATATATAGGTGTTATTCTTGAGTTGTTTTATACTTGGATGGAAATTGAACATTTGGGTATGAGCACCTTGTTTTAGGGCTTGTTTTGCTTTCATTATTCATGGATAAACCTATCATTGTGCTCTTTCAAATATTGTAGCATCAAAGTTAAGATTTTGAATTCTGTTTAAGAATTAGTATCTTATGTATTGTATGATGCTTGGTCAAAATTTATTTGTTGTAATTGTGAACTCCATTTGGTATCCTTACAATTGTATTATTCCTCCACTCTTAGACCTCTTATCAATTGTATTAATATAGCTATTGCACTCTTAGAAATTGTATTATTATAAAAATTTGTATCATTATTGCATTATATGTTTGTGTGTGTTGTTTAAAAAAATTGAGTTAGTGAAGAACTTATAATTAACTATAGTTTTAAAGGAAAAGAAACAACGATGAGATTCGGGGGAGTTAATGCTAATTGATGTATATATTGGTTTTTAAAACCAAATTTTTAGAACAATGGATTTTCCTACAATATTTTGAAAAAAATCTAATGCTATATTTTTCTATGTTCTATAAAATGTTTATTCTTTCGTACTTTTTTTTTTAAATTACAAAATGTGGTGAAATTTTATAATATTTTGTTTAATTACTTGTATGTAAATTTGATGAACGAAATTATTATTTTTTAAATGAAGAAATATATATGAAGTGACACATCAACGTCTTTACATTATGATGAGGATCCTCCTTTGTCCCCTGCACCACCTCCACCATCATCACGTGTTGCACTTCTACAACCTTGTAGAATATCCAATGGAATAAGAGATAACGATGGTCAACTATTTACCTCTAATCCTTGAGACATTTTTTATTAGGGTGTTTATGTCACTGTCTACACCACCTATAAATATTTCAGATCCCTACAAAAATGTACCCTAGACCAGGAAAATCATGATACGAATTCGTTAAAGAAATTAAGGAATAACACCACCTCCACCTCAACAAAATGAAGTATTAAGGTCTTAAATGTTCATTGTGAGTTATGATTGATAATATTTATAATGAATTTTATTGACCTTGGGATGAACACAACCCCAGGCACTTGAGTAATCTTTTTTTACCCACGGGTTGTAATATGGCACTATTATTATTTTTGTGACCATAAATATAAATAGTTTCCTACTTTATTTTTACTTATGAATATAATATGTTGTACTTACTTTTATATTTTTAATAGTTTCCATAGTATCATGATGGTTATGTCTATTATGGTATTGTTCTTGGACTAATTACCTCTCTTAGACACTTGTTTGAAATTACGCATTGTATAATTATAAGGGTCATAAAAATGCATGAGTTTCAGTTGTGTTTCTATTTAGATTTTTGACTATCCCTCACTATTAGTTTAGTATGAGAAGTGTATATATGAAAGGTGTTGAGGATAGGGATTCAAACTAGATTAACCCTATAATTAATGAGATCATTTGATTTAATGTATATATATGGGTGTTACCAAGTTGTTTTATACTTGGATGGAAATCAAACATTGGATATGAGCACCTTGTTTTAGGGATTGTCTTGCTTTCATTATTCATGGATAAACATATCATTGTGCTCTTTTAAATATTGTAGCATCCAAGTTAAGATTTTTAATCCATGTTTAAGAATTAGTATCTTGTGAATATTGTATGATGCTTAGTCAAAAAAATTTTGTTGTAATTGTGAACTCCCGTAGTCTGCTTGCAATTGTATTATTATAGCAATCAGTATAATTTTTGCACTCTTAGGACTCTTATCAATAATTTTTTTATATCTATTGTACTCTTAGCAAATGTATTATTATAACAATTTGTATAGTTATTATATTATATGTTTGTGTGTGTTGTTTAAAAATTGGAGTGTGACACAAATTAGCATCACTTATTCACCATATCACCTCTAACTTTAAAAACATAAAGTGAAATGGAAAAATGGCCTCCCACTTTATTTCATATTATTTTAATGATTGATGAGTAGAAAGGATAAGGGAAATAAGAATTTAAAATGGGAGAGGAGAGAAAAAAGGGAAAGAAGAAAAAAAAAAGATAGGAAAAGGGGAGAGGAAAAAGAAAAAGGACACTAAAAGGAAGAGGATAAAGGGAAAAAAGACAACACATATGACAATAGAGAAAAAGATAGCATATTGACGATTAATAGAGAAAAATAAAGCCTTCTAGGAAAGAAAACCCTCCACTTTGAGAAGTATGTAAATTTTCATATAAAATTTAATTGATAATTTATATGAACCCTAGGACATATTTTAGGGAAATTATTTAAACCCTTAAATAAATTCTAAAAAACTCTAGAATAAATAATGTAAGCCATAAACTATATTATGTATAATGTAAAATGTATAAACCCTAGGAACCCTTAATAATTGAGATAATTCTATGAATGTTGAAAATACATCCCTATGAACTTGATCTACCCAATAAAATATGGCATGGATTCATGAGCTTTGAGTTCACCAAAATCAACTTCTTCATAGGATTCAACTTGTGTTTCCTTCTAGGTTTATTAGAGTTCCCTAGTTCTACGTAGTTAAAGGACATGAAAGATATTTGGAATGTCAAAGCTAAATAATGAAAATCCCTTACCAACTTTCACTTTAGAACTTTGAGAGGATTTTGTTTGTAAGTTATTTTTCATATCTATATCAAAACAAATTCATGAACAAGTGAAGGCAAATTTCTTTATTTTCTAAATTAAAAAATAATCTTTTCAAGGGTCATTGATTTGAATTGAAATAAGTTGAAACAAACATATTGCTAGGGCTATAGGGATCACAACTTAGACCATTATTGTGTAGATAATTTGGGCTACCACAAAAGTGAGGTTCTTTCTCTGTTCATTTCAACTAGTCATCGTCTTTATTAAAATTATCATGCAAACACAACAATTTGATGTTTTGTAATGCGAGACACTATAGTTTGGTAGATGCTTACATGTATCATGTAATAAAAAATAAGATCACATAAATTTATTCGAGTGTGATAAATTTCAAAACATTAAGGTTTAAAGCTTTTAAAATATATTGTTGTGTTTGTTACTGTGTGGACATGTCCCCATCACTATATTCATATGTATGTTATTTTTCTAGTAATCTGAATAGGTTTTTGAAATATCAATTTTTATATATCAAATCCATTTGTGCTATATATTTTGTAGAAAAATGTGTACATATAAAAATCAATACATTTTATATAAAAATTGATAATAGAGAGGACATTGTATATTCATAAAGATGTTTGATGCCATCACATGTGGCGGCTCTAGTGTTTATGTTTTAAAACAACATTGATGTTTTTAATGAGTATATGTCTATTAACCTCTACGTGCCTACCATAAAGGTATAATTTTATAGTGTTATTTGTAATTTAATTTTTTCTCATTTAAAAATTATAATTACATACATTGAAAATGACATGTCTATTACTCATAGAGACCTACAAGATCCATATAACAAACACCGCCATATTTATATGAGTGGATGTCCCTCAACCTCTAGGAACTTAACACGAGGTATACATTTATAATTTAGTTGTAACTAAAAATTATTTAATTTCATTCAACATTCTTAATACAGTCTTTCCTCTTGCATTTAAGAATGGTATCAGAGCTGGTTTCTTAGATTTGTTTCTGTCATCTGTGATGACAAGTTCATACAGAAACAGTTAATTGGTGTGATCCCGCAGAAGTAAGTCGCCGTGTGTCAGGCGCAGTGAATAGGTTGATCCGATTATATTTAACCTGAGCTAAGTTGCTTGTCTGTAGCAGTTAAAATGGCCGATACAAATACTAGTTTCTCCTCTGAAGATGTCGAAGATCAAGAGTTAGTTCATTTGTCTAAATTTTTACAATAAATTCTGATATAGATGTAGTAGAAGAGTCTACTCCTACTCCCGAGTGGAAGTTACCTAAAAAATCTTATAATGAAGTCTATGCTAAGATTAGTAAATTCCATCTACTAGCTAGTACAGTTTTTAAAACCCGAGAATCTGTCATACAGTTTCTCAAACTAGCAATTGTGAATATAATATTCCCTTGATTGATAAGTCTGATATCAAGAGTCTAAAGCGTCAAACTACCTATAAGTTTGCTCATGTCGGTTGTGTCCAAATCGGCATCACCCCTCTGTTCCGCCGTGGTCTGAATGCCTCCATCCTTTGTTGTCTTATGGATTTGCGGTTTGATAACTTCAAAGATTCCCTTCTAGCAGCTATACAAACAGGCCTACATAATGGTCCTATTTCTTTGAAGTATATCCCGAATTATCCTGTCTCTCTTACTAAAGAAGATTTGTTACAGGATGTTCTGAAACTTCATCTAGCCACCACTGGTCTTAATATGCGATCAGGTTCCTGCCCATTAGCCATCCATTATAAAATCATTTACAGACTGGTAAATACTATGTACCAACTGTCAAACATGGTGTCTCTAAAGGCAGCAGCGTGGTGTCATGTCAATTTAGAAGTCAGAAAATTGAACCCGAGTTAATCTCGTGGTCACAAATTAAAGTTCCCAGAGAATGGACTCTTGTCAAAAAAATTTATTCAGTCAGCTCAGCCTAAGCTTGAAAATGCAACAGCTGTTACTGAAAACAAGAATAATGTTACTTTGAGTTTCAGAAATAATTCTAATATTGGTCTGCCTAGAACAAATTCAGAATCTTCTACAACTTCTTATTTTACAGTAGGCGAATCATCAAATAGTCAGAAACCACCAGAAAAGAACAAAGAGAAAACATTTCTTTGTAGTCATAGTTCTTTGGTTCATGATCCATCTACGGATTTTTATGGTGTTCTGATTGTGAGAAATTGGTCAGTCAAAAGTATGCTCCTAGCAATGGCCCTACAATTAATATGGCATCCAAAAGTACAGAGTCTTTGCCATTAACAGAACCTCATGAATTGGTCTCACCAGATCAATCACAAAAGCAGTGTTTTGGTACCAGCGTACCATTGATAAACAGTTAGATCCATCCGAGAGTTCCAAATGCTAATTGGACAAATAAGGCGATTAAAGCAAAGACATGATGAAGTAACTACTAATTCTAGAGAGAAATAGCCTCTTTAGAAAAAACTCTGAAAGCCATAGAGCTTAGAAAATGGTGATACTTCAGGGGCTTTGAAAATCCTACATGAAAGAATGGATACTTTAGATAAATCAGTCAAAAGGGTAGAAGCTTTAATACAACATAATCACAGGATAGTTTCTCACGAGAAATTCCACAAGGTTTGACTCAGAGAGTCACCGATTTGTTCACCTAGATTGATCATTCTACTAGTATTAAAAGTACTTTTACTACTCAGATGTCTCATACTCATGAGTTAGTTGAATCTAATATGTCTCATCTTCATGAGAGCATGGAAAAAACTCATCAGAAGATTGATGAAGTTCAAGAATATATAGCAGATAATATTCCCGGTATTATCCCTAGGTTACAAGAGCTAAGTAACCAAGTTGAAAAGATTTCAGGAACTCCTGAAGGTGATTGGTCACATGCAGTTTCATGGTCTGATGTCACAAATCTAGCCAGAACATCTACCAAACAACCACATAAGAAGTCCTAGATGAATACAAGCCTTTGTTTTTAAGGATAAACAGATAAACATGGTTAAGGTAGAAAAACATCAAGAAGCTGAGGCTATGATTATTGGTGAAACTTCAAACACCAATCAATCCCAAGAACCTTTACATGGAATGGCAAGAGTTCAAACTCTTCAGCCAAACTACTATAAGCTTGAGTGTAGACAAATTTCAGAAATCAAAGAAGTAGTTCATGGCATGATAGGTTGGGGAAATACTCAGCTAGAAATATATAGAAAGGATCCTAGAACAATAGCTTCTTCAATTGCAAATGGATTTGTTGGTATACTTAAAGAATGGTGGGATTTACTCCCAGATAAAGAAGCTATTTTACAAGCAGGATATACAGCCCTCACTGCAGCTATTATTAAAGAGTTCATAGGAAACATAGATGATGATAAAATGATGAATACTGCTATGTTTCTTAGAGCAAGATTGTGTGATATGTCTAGAGTTAAAGAATATCAATGTTTCATGCAAAAATTATATTATAACTCTGGAAATATAAATGATGAAACAATGCGACTCAGATATATTGAATCCTTTCCACCGCATATTTTTCCACACAGTATAAAAAAGCCATGCATGGATTTTAGAGCCTCTGAACTCAGTTTTGGTGCTATAAATCAAATTATAGATCAAACTAATGCCAAGCTTTGTAAAGAAAAGTGGGAGCGTAAACAAGCTCTTAAACATCAAAAAGCCTTAGGCAATCAGTTTTGTGAACAATATGCTCTTGAACCTTTTGGTTGTCCAGATCTTGAGATTTCTCCTCATAGACGCAAATCTTCTTGCAAAGATTGCTCTTTTTCAAAGGGGAAGGACCCATATAAGAATAAGAAAGAGGTTTTCCAAATTCAGGAAACCTAAATATAAAAGGCAATTTGATCGACCACAAAAAAGTTTTGTTTTCTTAGAAAAAAGAAAGTATGTAGGCAAAAACAGAAAATTCAAGCCTACTTGTTTTATATGCAAAGGAGCCCATTATGCCAATAAATGCCCACAAAGAGAATCAGAAAAGGTAAAGCCAAGATTAATGCTTTATCTATAAGAGGAATTAATGAAGAAGAATACACTTTAGTTTCTGATACAGATAGCTTTTCCTCTGACATCTCTTACTTGTCACTTGATGGAGAACAATGTAATATTATACAAAGAATATCAGAATCAAGTGATAGCTCTGATGATAGTGGATATGATACCATTCCTTCTTTTGCAAATTTCAATGTTAATATGGTATCTAACTTTGCTCATCCTATGATGCCTCCAAGTGCAGAATTACTCAGAAAACAATTAGAATGTTTTCAGAGTGAATATGATAGTTGTCCCCCTTGGGACACTACAAGAGAAGATGTCTCTGAGCAAAAAGCTTAGAGAAATGCAAGACAGGTACATCAGGCAAAGTGAAGCTGAACAGAAAAAGCTACAAGAATACTTTGATCAGGACATGCATCTTGATGATCCATATGATCCTATTCCTATCAGGCCTCCATTCCAGCAAGATATCAGACAACGCCAAGTTCCCATAAGAGGAAGATTAGGTCCCTGGAGAGGACGTGGTCGAAGTAATCAAGAAAGAGGACTTCCTCCTCCTACTAGAACATTTCCTTTTCTGCTTTCCCTAAGGAAGGTCGCAAAGAACCTGCATGCATGAACCCGACAAAGCTTCCATAGAAGTTTACAGAGCTTGGAGAAAAGACAGAATAGAATTACTAGAAAAAGTAATTACTAAGGCCTCAGAAGAATTAACCAAGCTTCTCACAGAAGAAGAAAAAGAGAAGCAAGCTTCAGAAGAAAATCTAGAAGAAACATATCAGCACATTGCCATGCAAGAAGAAGAAGAAGAAGATACAAAGCAAGCGAGAGGTATGTACATTGCAAGTACACACAGAATCCCTTTATTGCTATCACTATTTGCATCCCTAATATTAAGCCATATATATTAGATGCAATGATAGATACTGGTGCTGAGATAAGTTTGCTTAGATCTAATGCAATACCTTCTGATTGTTGGGACAATACAAGCATAAAAATCAAATTTGATAAAAGAGAAGTAGTCTCAAAAGCCACAAAGCAAAGTTCTCATCAATATGAAAGAACTTTTATGAATATCAATTTTTATCAACATGATATGGAGAATTATGATTGTCTACTTGGAGTAGATTTTATCAAGGAATGCAATACTTTCAGTATTTCTAAAGATTTCATATCTTTATTTAATCCTCCTATTCAAATTCCTAGAAGGTACTCTTTCCAATCCATAGTACCTCTTCCTGAAAAAAAAAGGCAAGTAAATAATGTTTGGATTCATAAATCCATTGCTACCTGCCAAACCAGCATTGAGGAAATAGTTTCAAAATTAAGAAGAATGTCTGTAGTGATAATCCTCATGCTTTTGTCCATAGGAAAAAGCATAGTTGCTCTCTGAATCTGCAGCTCATCAAAGATGCAGATGGAAATGAAATAGTTCCAAAATTTAAAGCACATCATAGGGAATGATTCCTTCAGAACGAAAAGAATGTCATGAAGAGATCCAAAAACTTCTAAAAGGAGGCTTTATTCAAGAATCTAACTCTCCCTGGTCTTGTGCAGCATTTTATGTTAACAAGAGAAGTGAGCAACTCCGTCAGAAAAAAAGATTAGTGGTAGATTATAAACCACTAAATAAATATATTGCAGCAGTACAACATCCCATACCAGCAAAAGATGATTTACTAAGCAGAATCAAGAATTCAAAGGTCTATAGCAAATTCGACTTGAAGAGTGGATTTTGGCAAATCTTTTGCATCCAGAAGATATGTATAAGACTGCTTTCATTGTTCCTGGTGGACAATACGAATGGAAAGTTCTTCCATTTGGTCTTAAGACAGCTCCTTCCATATTCCAAAAGATAATGGACAAATTTTGGTGAGTTATCTGATTTTCTGATCGTCTATATAGATGATATTCTTATATTTTCCAAATCACCAAAAGAACATATTGAGCATCTAGAAAAATTTTATAATACTGTCTATCAAAATGGGATCTGTCTCTCCCACCAAAATTGAAGTCTTTAAGGAAGAAATTGATTTCTTAGGAATAAAAATCAGTTCTGGAAATATTGAAATGCAAAAACATGTAGTCACTAAAATTCAAAATTTTCCTGATGAAATTCTTGATAAACAGCAGTTGCAGAGATTTTTAGGATGTGTTAATTATATAGCTGGATTTTATAAAATATTGCTGCTGACCGTATTTTGTTGAATAAGAGACTCAAGAAGAATGCTCCTAGTTGGAACCCAGAAATGACATCTGCTGTAAAAGAATCAAGAATCAAGTTCTTGATCTTCCTCCTATGTCTCTCCCAGGATCAGGATTAAAGATCATAGAATGTGATGCCAGTGATCAGTATTGGGGAGCAGTTTTGAAAGAGAAATCTGAAAATGATAAAGAAAAGGTTTGCAGGTATGCCTCTGGTGCATTCCAAGGATCCGAGGTAAAATATCACTCCTCTCATAAAGAAATTTTAGCAGCCAAAAAGGCCATAAAAGCATTTCTGTTCTTTGTTCAAAATGAATCTTTTATTTTAAGATCAGACTTAAAAGATTTCAAGAAAAGATTAAATGGAGGAGATCCTGCTAATAAGTCACCTTCAATAGACTCCAGAATGGGGTTTATGGTTTGACAATTTTGATTTCTCTGTTGAGCATATTTCTGGTAAATCAAATTCTCTAGCAGACTTTGCTAGCCGTGAGCTCAATACTTCAAAGGCCATCAATGTCACACAGGTTTTTCATGAGCCACATGGTGCCATTTGGGATTACAGAAATGCTAAAAGACAGATTGATACTCTGATGATCAATGATCATAATATGTCCAGAGATGCACAAAATTTGTTATTATCCAGAGACTATATATCTGTCAATGAATATGCTATGTCTGAGTTAGAATGCAGACTGTTTGATCCAGAAATTCCAGGAAGAGAATTTCATACTCTTCAAGATCCCATGGTAAAATGTTGTTTACACTGGTTATGGAGATCTTCATACTCTTGTGAAATGCCAGATCCTTTACCTGTTGAAGGATTAAGACTCAGACAGATTGATTCCAAGGCCCAACACTCTGTGGAGATTCGAGTATTCAAGACTCTGGACTGAAGAGCATCCTCTTCAGTATGATTTATGGAACAGACCAGCCACCTACGGAGACAGGAAGTATATATCCAATCATTTTAAATTTTTCCTGCAAAAATTTCTTCCTTCAAAGCTTTCTGATTCTCCTTTGCTTAATGTTCATCCTGACATTGCTCGTAATGTTCTTATCCAATGTAAAATACCTTGGTTTGTCAAGGTAAACTATTATGTTAAAACTAATACTGTCAGGAATAATGGTGAACGTCCCCAAATGCAACACTATGGCGCCGAATCATTCTTCATCACACAATGGTTGTTCGTCCTCCTGTCCCAGGCCAAGATCTTCGTATCTTGGATCATTATCTTTTCCCGACAAGGCATCATCTACAACCTAACACTGACGGGACGGCCACTATCTCCAGAATCTGGCTTGAAAGATCTACAAGGAATCTCGAGGAAGCTCCCTCCGAGATAATGATAGCACTTCCTCTGATGATGATGTTCTGGCCCATCGGTTTCTTTTGATAGTCCTTAGGGTTGCTTTTTGTTTGTCGGCCATGACGGCAGGCCTGTTGCCGTTCTTTCAATAAAGATAAGATTCGTTCTTATCTCTTCTCGGTGCGTGGTGGACCCTACCACTGTCTAAAGGCACTTTAATGAGTGGTGTGTACTCATTCGTGGTCGGTCGTGGGAATCTACCGGTTACTCCGTTATCCGGTTCCCAGTTTTCCGGTTCGCCGGTTCTCGGTGAAAAGCTATGAGAAAAGCCTATATAAGGAACTCTCTCATTTCATTCAATACACCGCAGAAATTCGGAGCATAGCTAAGAGATCTCAAGTCTGTAAAAGTATAGAGTTTGAGGACTTTGATTCAAGTCCGAGTATTTCAGAGATCTTTATGTCCTGTAAGTTCTTATAATGTTTGATACAGTCTTTGTTCTTATCTCTGTAAACGATTGCCATAAGTTGATCATAATAGAATCATTCTCAGAATTTGAAGAATACTATGAATGTGATGATATGTTCGATATTGTTATAAGTATCATACATGAGTTATTTGGTGATCAAGATATCGATATTCTATTCATGTTTACAATATAAAGCACAAATGATTGTTTTGATCCCAAATCCAGTCTTTTCTTCCCATATAGACTGACAAAAGGATGATGATATTGGATTAAGTACACACCCTTCGTTTACTCCCAAGGAGTCCCTTGCACGTAGGTATAAATATACAAATTAGTTTAAATATAATTTTTTTCTTGTTATTGAACAATTTTAATACGAATTAATTATGACATGCCTAAATCCCGGATCAACCGACATGAGGATGAGTTTTCATTTATTAGTTAAAACAATTTTAATTAATTCTAGTATAATGAGTGGATGTTTTTTTGCTAATCCTCATTAGAGGTAGATTCCTTTCAGTCTCCTAGTAATCAAAAAATAAAAAAAAATCAAATGACGAGAGACTACCCCAAATAGTGTGAATGATCTACTCCTGAGAGGATTACGGGGGAATGACAATGTAGTTTCACCCCTCTAGTAATAAACATTAATATACCATTTCATATTGTTCATAGTAATTATAAACATTGAGTGCAAGGGGACCTCAAAATGGGATTCTATGTAAATTATGACATAATTATATTAATGGATGTTCGGGGCCAATAAGTATATGAATATATTTTTATTTAACCTAGAATAATGTGTTTCATTCAATTTATTACTGTATTTTTTCCAATTTATTTTATATGTCATTTTTTAAGATTTCATTTTTTTTTTTGTTTCGTGGATTTAAAAAAACAATAGTTGATGAACACGAAAATTAATTCATTCATATTGCCATCTAAAGTGGTTATAAATATCACTTAAGAAACATAGAAGGTTGGTAGAAATAAGTCTCGCCAAGTTTAGGAATACCCACTATGTAATGAAATTACTTGTATAATTTAGATTATGAGCAGCAATAGAACACCAAATAACACAATATTTCAGAATAATGATCTCAATATGCAATTAGAATAGCTTCACCACTTCGAGGGGGCAACCTCCAAACCATAAAATAAGACTCAAATGCTTGATGATGATGAACTACTACCCATAATCCCCTATATATACTATTCATATGTTATGGCCATCACCAAGGCCGACCTACTAAGCATGAGAAAGTATAAATGATATAATAAAATGATATGGTAAGCCACAAGTCGGCTACTCATACCCTAATACAAGCAATAGGTTAAGGGCGTAACACATTATTACCCAAAGATATTTTGTTAAATTTGCATCGACTTGGGTTTAGGAGAACAAAGAGGAATTTGAGGGTAATTACATTGCATAAATACATTTTTAAAAACTAATGTAGTTTTAAATAATTATTTTTATTTATAATTTGTAGGTTCATTACCAATGAAAGACAGAGATAAAGAGAATATGTCTTCGACCCCTTAAAATCGAGAAAGACATTTGGTTTTGTTTGTGTGACAAGTGGCGAATAGAGGACACTAATAGGGTTGCATATTATTTAATGAAATTAATGATATATGTTGACCTTTAGAATGTAGAGAGGACTATTTAGAGTATTACACTTTGGTTGATAAACACACTTTCTTTAATTTGATATTTTATGTTATTTGGTTGTCATTCAAGTCTTGTAACAAATAAATATGACATGCGATCAAAATGCAATGGTAATTATATAACATGGTGATTTATTAAATATTAAAATTTATGCATGTATTAAAACTAATCCACTAAATAGGTATAAATGCATAGTCCGAAAAGGGTTTTTGGTGGCTCATCGTTTGGGCTAACAAAACTTAGAAGATATCACTAATAAATTTGTAAGTTTTATATAATCTATTAATAAAGTTATATTGCTTTGTTTATATTAAACTTTTATGTAAATTATTAATATATGTAATTTTATCATATAATTGAGCCCGTAGGAAGAGTGCTTTATAAGAAGTGCGCAAAAATAAAGTGTGTGTGACATTAAAATAGTTGGGATGAAACACAAAAGTCTTTAACCAATGGACTCAAGATTATCACTTTGTGTTGGTGAGACATGTAGTGTTTAATTTGTTGTACAAGTACATTATTATTTAAAATAAAACATTTTTTAATTATTTATGATTATGTATTGTGAGGTTAAAATAAAATGGGAGGATGAAGAGGATGATGAGAGATTGATAAGAGGGTGATGAGGAGGATGATAATGAAGAGGACAATAAGGAGGATCAAGAAGAGTAGGGAGGTCATGAGGATCGAGGGGAGGGGGACATGACCAATCACTAGGACATTTATGATGTAATTTTATATCTATTTGTTTTGTAATTTGAAAAGGACCTTTTGTACTCCCTTGGAATTAAATTGCTATTTAGTATCGTAAAATACATTTTGAATTGAAAAATTCTATTTTTATAATTAATAAAATGGGATATTTTAAGATTTTCGTGTATATCAATATTATTCTTATTATTATAACACACACACACACACACGTGTGTGTGTGTGTGTGTGTGTGTGTGTGTGTGTGTGCACATGTGTGTGTAATTACATCATCTATAATTACAATTAATTATATTATATACATTTTAATTTATGGAAATATATTTGTGGTGTATTTGTGCCACTCAAGAGTAGTGGTGGTAAGGTGGTGTTAAGTTGGTGCTAAGGTGGTGGTAAACCGACACTAATTTGATACAATTAAAATGTCTAGGCGCATCAACTTTGCACCACCTTCCACGACACAATTTATCCAAAGAAACACAACCAAAACCCCCAAACAATATCAATTTTTGACATAAAATTGACCTAAAAATAATATTATTCGCACTTTATGTAGTAGTGAGTGATACTAATAAAATACCTAATCCCTTTATTTTTGTGTCACTTAAAATGACAAGATTTCCTAAAAGACACATACCCAAAAGAAAAAAATGTTGATTTATGCCACAATTTTAACCCTACAAGTAACTCTTTTTAGACTTTACGTAGTAGTGAAATAAGAAAAATGATAATCCATGTTGTTGATTTAAACCTAGTTAAATATGATTTCTTCATTGGACTCTTTTAGAATCTATGAAGAACAATCTTGTAGTAGTTTTCAAGTCATTTGAAATTGTGTTTTAATAGGGTTAAAAATTTAACTTGATTGTATATAAGAACTCTATGATATCAAATAAAGTAGTTCATTTTTAAGAATTCTTTAGGTGTGACACGATAATTGGCCTCCCAAGAGACCAATTGAATAAAATTACCTTGTCTTTTACCATAATTTTTTTGGGTGATTTATCATGTTAATTATGGTGGACATACTTCACATAACATGTTCACCTATGATTGGCCCAAGTTGCTTTTACATGTAGTGGTCCAAATACATGTGCATAGCTATTAGACTTAATGTTAGGCTACACTCCATTATATGTTATACCCGATGGTTAGGATGGGTAACGAATCTCATATGCTAGAAAATACTACTCCCTTTTCCTTCATTTGAGCACAATGCAAATGAGATAAATATGAATCTCCTTTCTCAACGTTGCTAAATATTCTTTGTATTGTTTTTTTGAGTGTTGATTTTAAAAAGAATTAATGTTCCATTATTACAATCTTTTTTAAAAATAAAATGGTCAGTTAAATCTCCAAGTTGTATTGCCATGTCTTATTATTTAAGATTAAATGTAATTTAAATTTTATTTATCTAATTTGGATAGAAACATAAACTAAAATGGTTCAAATCTAAACTAAAGGTTCATTTTAAGACCCCCTCCAAAAAAAACTTAGAATATTTTGAGCGAATCTCTGAAATTGACTTTTGAAAAAATGACAACTATTGGAAAAAGACATTTTGTGGCAAAGGTGATTCGATGTGTCAAATATTTCCATATTTTCACAAGGTTGTTGGATACGAGGAAGATGAATGAACAACAAGAAAAAGTTAGATGGTTACTAGACATATGTCCATCTAGTATAAGACGAGGTTGTGTTAGATGACCATATTTTACCAAAGCATTTTAACTTTCTCCCGACATAGGCGTATGTTTATTTTGTGCTCATCTCTTCAATAGTCAACGATCATCTATCAAGATTAGACGACGCTCTATTGGACGATCGTCTTCTATGGCCATTTCCTCCATACAAAGATGGGAGTCTCTTTTATTATCATCTCTTCTAACCTATCTATCTGTCTCTTTCTAGAGTAGATGAATGTCTCTTCCATATCCGTATTTTCCATATCTAGCTAGTCATCATTATTATAATTGGACGTACATCACACATTTAGGTGGTAAAAAACATTGTTGCCTCAAACCTCTCCATCTATCATTTTTCACCATGTGTGCTCATCGGGAACCCTCACCTATATATATCACTACGAAGTTCGTTTCTTTACTTTTTAATATAACTTTTAATATCTGCATAATGTTCTCACGACTCTAATTTTCTACAAAACCATCTCGACACCCACAACCAACGTGCAACTTGAGTCTTGATCCACCCGGTGGCCCCTCTTTCGTGTAACTTTACAACAAATATTTCAACAATGACTAGTTCCACAACTACTCCTGCCCCAAAATTATAATACAAAAATCTCATGTGCCCTCAAATCACTGCACTAATGAAACTCAAAGATACACATAAAGACTAATGCATAAAACATAATTCAAAGGGCTTGTAGACATACCCCAATTCAAAATAGATTCTCCTATGCTTGATTACCTAATTAATTCTTACAACCCTGCAAACGGAAGGTTTACCGTCCCTCTAATGGATCGTACATTTTCATTTAGCGTGGAGCTCACAAACATCCATCGATTAACTGGTTTACCATATCCAAACCAGATGGTCGTGACTACCAAGGCTATCTTAGATGATGCAAACAAAAAATATTTAGAATCTCATTACAATGTGTAGGTTGATGGTAAGTTCAATTTTATTTTTCAATTATTTTCTTTCTTAATATCAGTTGATTATCCCAACATCTAACTTTTATTTTGTGTTGTTTTAGTTGTAGTTAATCATTTGAAAAGAGGCCTTGTTGTATATATTAAAATTATTAGTGTGATAGATGCGAGAAAACAACTAATTTGATTCCCTAATATAAAAAAATTTATATGTTAAAAATATTAGTGTGATATATGTGAGAAAACAACTAAATTTCTCCCTAATCTAATCTTCTCAAAAATACCTCGATACAACTATTGGTGGTCAAAGTTACACCTGTCTCTTGGATATGGAAGAATCGAGTCATTTGAGACAACAAGGAACCTTCTCTGAGTTTTAGGACCTTGCACACTTGAGACGAATCTCCGGAGAAGGCCGGTTCCTCTATCTATTTCTACTACTACTACTACTCCTAATGTTGAAAGGGAAAACTAAGCTAACAATACCAAGGACCAGGATAGAAGGATAACATAATGGAAAACTAATATAAGGAAGGTGATAGCACTAGAAAAAGAGGGATGAACACCATCTATTCTGAGTGAAAATGAAAGGACAAGGCATGAAAGAAGGATAGGCACGTGTAACACAACTAAAATGCATTTACTAGATCAATTTCATGGAACACAACTAAAAAGGAGCTGCAAGGAATGTAGAATGACATAACAAGCACATAATTTAAAAGAAATGCAAGAAGAAAGAATACAAACATGCTCAAGACAAAGAATAGTCACAAAATGATGTTTCCATTATTTCCAAAATGCACAAAATCATATACTGATGGAAAAAGAGGTCGATATCCACATGCATGAGCCGGATATAGAGGTTTGTGACTTAGAATAAAAAAATATGAAGTATTTAGCAAAGTGAGTAAGGATCCAAAGTGTTCAACATTAGCAATGAGTCCAACTCTTACATTTATAGATGAATCCATGGGAGAAGAAGGAGGAAACCCTAATTTTGAAATACAATCACCAACAAGAAAGCATTGAATGCATGTAAATCCATCTGCAAATTTTTCAAATACATTTCCCGAGTCTCATAATTTGATGTGTTGGAGAATGAAATAGGATGGATTAGATCAAATTTGGTGGTTGGAGTAATCAGATATATGCTCATTAATGCCCAAAAATTGTTTTCCCATTTCTCACCTATCGATCTGCCCAAATTTGAATTTAAATATCTAGCATTGTAGCCTATATCAAAAGCTATCGATTAAGACTAGTCACCTACATATGTAAGACATGTTGTGTGCACTAATCGATGAAAAATATGGTCAACAGCGTAAAAGTGTTTTGTCATTTTTGCCACGTGTCACTCAACGGTTTGTTGCGAGGATTCAACGCCATATTGGTGTAATTTGATAGGTTGCTTTTGGCACACAAAAGTTTTTCAAAGAATGAAATTAAATGAAATGGTGCACGGGAGGGTGCAAAGGTATGCATATGAAAGAATGAGACGTGAGAAGAAGGCAAAAGAAGGTGTGCAATCACAACATGCGCAAAGGAAAAGGGGGAAAATTGTGAGTGGAGAATGTATGGTCAAGGCATAACTATTACAAGGTAATGTGTGGGGCACACAAGAGGACCAGGGGACTTAACTGATTGAAACAAGTGCAATGCATACAAGCGGGATGAATAACTACTAGGAAGAAGGTGAATGTGCAGAAGATGCGTGCAAGGTAAGAGTGGAACAAAGAGGAAAATGAAAATAGAAAGGGGAGAAGGGGAAGTGCACAAGGGTGTGTGAGGGAAAAAACCAAGTGAATGTGCCAAGGAGATGACTGAAGTGTGCACAACTTGCAATGAAAATATCAGAGCCAGAATATGTATGTAAGTTGTCCAAATAACTAGGAGAGTTATTTGGATAATAGTTTTGGTGAATTTCGGGGCCATCTTCCTGTTAGATGAAGGAGATTAGTATCATGTAGCATCCATTAGGCATGGATTCTACTATGTGATCATGAAATTATGATTTTCATCTTTGAATAACTACCCCTGAGTCACTTGAAGGATCATTTCTTCACTTTATTTTGAATCCTCAAACTTTCGCTGAAAATTGCTTTGGAAGAAGATCGACACCAAATAAATAAAAGAAGAGTGTGTGCAAGAAGCACATGTTAAGAAAGAACTATATACAAACAAAAAATGTGTGCACGTAGCGTACTTGGAGGAATTAAAACTATTCTAATATATACAAAATGATGTAGCAAAATTAATGGAAGGGTTTGAGATAGATCCCATTTACTAGGATTTGCAATCGCACACTCCATCAAGATGAGTTAACTCAAAAGAGTTATCCTCCTTACATGAATTGATGATGTATGTGCCACTCCAAAGTGCATCAAAATTTGAATGACACCTTGGTTTAGCTCTATCAACATCCCATTTCAAGACCAAGTCCCCAACTTTGAAAGCTTGAGGCCTAGCCTTTCTGTCAAACCATTTCTTTGTTGCTTGTTGATGTTGTTCTAGCTTGATCATGACATAGTTCCTTGATTCTTCAAGATTAACAAGATTTTCCATTCTCGATTTCTTTCTGGTCTACGCCTTTGAGCTCCGGCTACTAGGTAAGCACCAATGAGTTCAAATCTAGCGTCAAAGGAAGGGTAGCCTCCTTTCCATATACAAAATTGTAAGGTGAAATTCCCATTGCTTTTTAACTATGATTTTATCTTCCTAGAGCATGCACGCAACCTTTGTATGCCACTGTCTTTGGCTAATGTTCATTGTGCGCTTCATGATCCTAGTCAAGTTCTTGTTTGTTGACTCTTCCAGACCATTACCTTGAGTGTAATAGTTAGATAAGTCTTCAAATCGATGCCTAGATTTAGAGCCCAATCAATGATTTTAGTGCCAAGGAAGGATTTTTCATTATCCGAGATAATGGTTTGAGGAATGCAAAACCTTGTGACTATACCTTCGAGAAAGTCAAGGATGATTGAATCGGTTGATTCCTTGAGCGCGACGGCTTCTGTCCATCTGGTAAAGTAGTCTATAGTTGTCAACACCCATCTATGTCCAGTGCTTGAAGGTTGATTTATCATGCCTATGAAGTTGATACCCAATTGCACAAAATGCTGATCCACTTGGATTGTTCGGGACGGAAGCGTTGGAAATATCTTCTTTCCTATAAAGAAAGAACATTCCTTACATTTCATGACCCATTTGTGTGCATCTAAAAATAGAGTAGGCCAAAAGATACATGCCATTATGATATTCATTTTTGTAGTCTTGGAAGAGAGCTGTCCACTGAGAGAATATATCGTGAAATTATGCTAACACTTTTTCATTCTGCACCGTTGATACACCTTAACAACATGCTATCAAAATTCTTCTTGAAGAGAAGTCCATCAATCAAAACATAAGGGATAGATTGTAACCTCATATGTCTTCTCTTTTCCTTGTTTAAACCAGGAGGGTATGCTCCTCGAAAAGGAATGTGATCATGTCCTTCATCCAATTTCACATGCTAGGATCTGTATTCTGCTTAAGTTCTATGCATGGGAGAGATTCATCAAGAAATAATGAAGTCTTAGATTCATCGTGCGCATCCTCAACAAGTTTCTGCAGAGCACACTACCTCTTACCAGCTTCATGGCTTTGATAGTCACATCATACTCCATGATTTTGGTCACCCATCGTGCTCTCTTTTCATTGATTTTTGCTCCCATGATGAATTCTCTAACAGAATATTGGGAGACTAACACCTTGATATGATTTGTGGCAAGCATAATTTGAAATTCTTGAGCACTCGCATAATTGTGCGAGACCTATTTCTTAGTATGACTGTATCTTAATTCATAATCCTTCAGCGTCTAGATGAAGAAAGCCACTAGTTGTTCTAGCCCTTGTTCATTTTCTTGTGTTAGGACAATAACAACACTCACATCAACACCATAAGCATAAAGGATAAAATCCTTTGAGTAATTCAGGTTGATGAGTGTTGGCACGACGCAAAGCAATCTCTTTCTTGATTTTTTGAAGCTTTCCTTTCCTTCTTGTTGTCCATCTGAAAGTTATGTCCTTCTTGAGCATCAAGGTGATGGGCCAAACCAGTCCTACAAATTTAGGAATAAAACACCTATCAAAATTGATCTTACCGAGGAAAGACCGCAAGGCATTTTTGTGCATTGACAAGGAAAGAGATAGGATTGCAAAACGTGCCCAGATCGATTGTGATGCCATCCTTTGAAACCACATTACCTAATATCTTTCCCCTCACCACTAAAAAAATTACACTTCTTGGGGTTAAGAGATAACCCATACCTTCTGCATTTCTCAAAGACTTTCTCTATGTGTGCCACGTGATCCATGCTTTGCTTTGAGAAGACTGTAATGTCATCAAGGTAAAACAAAATGAAATCATTGATGTAACCTTTGAAGGCAATGTCCATGGCGAGTTGAAACATTTTGTATGTGTTTGAAAGACCGAATGGAATCTTCTAATACGTATATGTTCCCCACTTGGTTGTAAACACTGTTTTGTATTGATCCTCTTCCTTGACCAGGATTTGATTGAATCCAGAGTATCCATCCAACATTTAGTATCTTTATGCGTCGGCCATGTTTTTTATAATTTTCTCCATAGAATTCAAATGATTATTATCCTTTAGAGATGCCTTGTTCAAATCTCTAAAATCAACACAGAGACAAATTTTACCGTTATTATTCCTAAAAGGAACGATAACTAGATCATACCAAGGCAAGAATTCAAATGCTAATCAAACACCGCGATCAATAAGATGAAAGAAATTCACCAAAATAAATTTACATAAACCTTTGCAAACAAATGAGTAGTAATATCATATATTATTATGGAACTCAATGAAATACAATGAGAATGGGCCTTGCTTATATAGGCAAGGAATAACAATCTAAGAACCAATCAAGGTTGTAGATCAAGCCATAAATCAAGGAAATAAATAATCATCAAAGAACTAGTCAAGACCATAGATTTGGGAGAGAACTACACATCAAGGATCTATTCAATACCATAGATCAAGGAAAAACTATACCTCAAAACTAGATAATATCCCCCTAATATCTAAATAAATAAAAAAAAATATCCACACACATAAGTGGGTGAGGATAAATACAATAAAGGTAAATAAATAACCTACGTAAACATGAGATAGGGTAAATACCTACTCTAATACCCCCTTTAAGTGAAGCTAGGGGCCAAAATAGAAGTGACATGCCCATAGTATGAGTCCCGACAACTAGGTGTGATGAGGTACTCATGTAAAATATATCCATGAAGAAATCTCGAACCAAAAGAACGAAAAATTCTGCTAGAAGGAAAGAGAAAGGAGAAGAAGGAAATTTTTCTCATGAACACCCCTAAGAACAACTTCTGAAACCCCAAGCATGCCACGCAACTCAAGATAGCAAGGTGGTGCAAACGGCTTCGTAAAGATGTCTACAACTTACTACTGAGACAAAATGTACTCCAAGTAAAGAACTTCATCCTAAATGTGTTGACGAATGAAGTGGATGTGTATCTCAATATGCTTAGTCCATTGGTGCTCAACTGGGTTGTGAGAAATGTGAATTACACTTTGGTTGTCATGCCAAAATACATTGGTGAATCCTATGGGAATCTAAAATCTCACAATAACTCGCCGAAGCCAAAGAATATGTTGACTCACTGTAACTGCTTCCCTGTACTCTACCTCTGAAGATGAAACTGCAATATCCTATTGCTTTTTACATGCCCAAGCAACTGGAGAAGAACTAAGACAAAAAATATATCGGGACGTGTAAATTTTGTCATCAATAGAACCTTCCCAATCTAAATCTGTATACCCAACCAACTGAGTAGAACCCCTAGTGTAGTGTAGGCCAAAGTGGGAAGTTCCCTACAAATAGTGTAAAATCCTTTTAGCAGCCTTTCAATGACTACTATGAGGAGAATGTGCAAACTGAGATACAAGCCCTACTGCAAATAAAATATCAAGGCGAGTATGGGTCAAGTACATGAGACTCCCAACCAACTGCCTATACAATGTAGGATCACAAAGTGGTGTGGTACATGTGGAAGTAAGAGTAACTCCAGGACTGAAAGCGCTTAAGAAGATCATGGGTGTTATTTTGCTAACTCAAATGAATCCATGAATCTATCTAAAAGTATGCAATCCAAGAAAATAATGCAATAGCCTAAGATTTGTCATGTCAAACTATGTAGAAATATCCCTCTGAATACTCGAATGTGGGAAGAAGAGCTGTCGATAAATAAAAATCATCAACATACAAGACAAGTATCACAATATCCTCACCAACATGCTATAGATACACTATATGATCAGAGTGGTAACGATCAAAATCAATATATAGAAGAAAAGAATCCATCTTCTCATACCAAGCCCGAGGGGCTTGTTTGAGACCATAGAGAGACCTTTAGAGCCTACAAACAAGAGAATAATCCTAAAAAAATCCAAAAGGTTGCTCCATGTATATTTCCTCCTATAAATCTCCATGCGAAGGCACTCTTCACATCCATCTAGTAACGGACACCCCTGTGATGCAACATTAGCAAAGTCAAGGCATAGAAAATCTATCTTGGCAATGGGTGCAAAAGTCTTAGAGTAATCCTTCAACTTGTGAAAAACCCTTTGCAACAAGACGAGCCTTATATTTGTCAATGGACCCATCATCACCGTGTGTATTTGGTTTGGTATACCCACTTATACCTAACCATATTTCTTCATTTAGGAAGAGATACAAAATCCCACGTATGATTCTTCATCAAAGAAGAATACTTAGCTATCATCACATCATCCCACTCCTATATCCCATGAGCCTTTGAAAAGGACTGTGGATCCTCAGAAACTTCCTGACACAAAATTTCAAAACCTGTAGAATGTGTGTGATGACGCCTAGTGGGTGGAAGATCATGTATGAAAAGTGTTGCCTCAAAAACTATAGTACGATCCCACTTAGGCACAATGACAACATCAGTGGGAATATGATCCTCAATGACATCTATAACCTCCTCAAAGAAAGGATCCTTAAGATGAGATGAAGAAGAAGGAGGCATGGAAGAAGATGAAGAATCATGAGGAGTGAAGCGTTCATCAAACTGAACATGTGTTTGAAAAATAACATCATGAGTATCAGGATCTAAAAGTCGATAAAATCCCATGTCCTCACAATACCCTACAAATATCAAGGGTTTTATCTTCTTATCCAAATCTTTCCTTTTCTTCTTTGGCACAAAGGCCCAAACATGGCTCCCAAAGACTAAAAAAATGAGACATTTGGCTAAGTGTTGGATCAAGATTCCTTTGGATTCAAATTCTCAAGTGCTCTATGTGGTGTGTGATTTTGAATGTAGTTAGCACACTTAATTGCTTCAGCCCAGTAGATAGGAGATAAATCTCTAGAATGCATCATACAGTTAGCCATTTCCTTCAAATTTCTATTCTTCCATTATGCTAAGCCATTCTGTCTTGGAGTATGAGGAACAAAATCCTCAGTGAATAATGCATTGAGTTTCAAAAAAATTAGAAAAATCATTGCTGAAGTACTCCCCCATTATCAGTGTGAAGGTTCTTTATGCAACTAGAAGATTGTTTCTCAACCAAAGCCTTTAATACTTTGAAGTGTGAAAAAACATCAATTTTTTAATTGAGAAAACAAACCCAAGTACTCCCAAGAAATTATCAATAAAGGTAAGTGAATACTTAGCTCCATTAAAAGAGGTGGTAGGAAAAACCATGAAGTCACTATGCAAAAGCTCAAGTGGTGAAGAAACTCTCTTGGAAAAATTCTTAGAAATGGATCTTTGTGTTGTTTCCTAATGCATAGCCGAGAAAACTCCCTCAAGTCAAGAAACTCTAGGAATACCATCTACCATACCATGAGTGCTCAACTCTTTCAAATATATGTAATTGAAATGTCCAAATATTTCATGCCAAAGCTTACTCTCTCGAATCACGCATGAGAAACCAATCCTATCCCTATAGAGTAAGTGTCATCAAAACCCTCAAAGTGATATAGTTTAGAATTATGATCAACAATACATTGAGAAACAAGTGAATGAGGCTCGAAAAAGTTTGTACTTTTGCCCCATGTGGTGTAAAATTCATTGTTTTTCCTCGACTAGAATGAAAAATTTGATATCTGAAAGCAAATTTGTGGTAATTTTAGGAATGTACGGTGCATCTTGGATATTGCCACCATCGAGGTGTATATCACCTTTTCCCTTAAAAGAAAGAAAGGAATAATATATAACCTCAAGTTCAAAAGTAAAACTCAAACCTAGAGAAACAAAAGACTCCTTAGAAGAAGTCATGTGATGAGAAACACCGAATCTATAACCAAACCGTCATGTAAGTGGTGACTGAGATCTCCCAACAACATTATGTTCTTTGTTATGCTTTGTGTTGGTGCTCAAAAAAAAGTCTCGCCACTGTTTTGCCATTGAAAATCTATCAATTTACGGCCTTTGCCATATTTTATCTCCTCATGTTGTGCCTAAGAAGTCCCTGCATTCCTTTTGTTTCCATATTCAATCTGTTCATGGGTCGAGGGTCACATATGGATCCATGGTTGTTTCTTTGTTTCTCTATTTGTCTAGAAAAGGTTTGTATTTGGGTGTAAAACTTGAGTTGTCCCATGTTTTCCATTTTCCATAGCCAGATTTACTTGTCCTTGTCGTTTTGCCCTAAATACTTGAGGAAAAATGAATGGATGTAGTTCGGAGGAATGTATTTGAGCCTTGTAACATTTCTAAATTCTCTATCCTTGGAGAAAATTTCATCTCCAGGCTCAAATGGTCATTCTTCTACATTTTATGGTTTGACGGGTGTTTCTCCTCAAATTTACATCCTTGCATCAATAGGAAATGTGGCTTCTTTTGGTTGGCCAGGGGATGGTGGGAAAAATCTTTAACTTGTCAATTTTTTCCTTTTTGGCGAAAGGAAAATTTGGTCCCGTAATTATAATCCCCAAGGAAATGGACAAGTTGAGTCTAGTAATAAAATTTGCTAAAGATTATCAGAAGAACCCTGGAGCTTAACAAGAGAAAATGGGGTGAGCAAAAAAAGTTTGCTTTGTCGGGATGATTGAATTACTATTTAAAAGAGCCACTAGGAAGAATCCATTTGAGTTGGTGTATGGAACTCAGGCCCTGCTGCCCCTACATATGTAATTATCCTCATATCAGTTCACAACAACTGGAAGATCAAGAAGTAAGTTCATATGATGCCTACATTAACCATATTATTGAACTTGATGAAGAAAGGAGGGCATCCCACCAAGGCATGTAAAGTTCAAAGAAAAGCTAAAGATGTTATTTGAAAGGAAGGCCACTCCTAGAGCTTTCAATGTTGGAGATCTTGTGCTGCTATGGGATAGAGCATGCTTGAAGATAAGGGCAAACATGGAAAATTTGACGCATTATGGATGGGCCCTTATTCCATTGATATTAGGATTAGTGAACATACTTCTTCCTGAAGGACTTAGATGGGGAATTGCTCAAATTTCCTGTTAATGATAGGCACTTGAAGCATTTCTAGATTTATTCCCCAGAATCAAAGTGAGCATCATCTATACAGTGTATAGTTTGTTGGTTTGCCTTTTTGTTTTTGTGTTTTCACTCATTCTAGGTCCTTGGTGACTTGTTTTTACTGGTTTCTTTGTTTGTTTTTGGGGAGATGGCTCAGTTTATCTACTCTGCAAGATGACTCCTTTGCCCAATGGATATTTTTGGCACTTGTTCTACCTTTCTTCTTGTGGCACTCATAAAAAAATCTATCAATTTATGGCCTCTGCCATATTTTATCTCCTCATGTTGTGCCTGAATTCCTTTCCTTTTTTTTTTCCATAATCAATCCATTCATGGGTCGAGGATCACGTATGGATCCATGGTTGTTTCCTTGTTTCTCTTTTTCTAGAAAAGGTCTATATTTGGGTGTAAAACTCGGGTTGTCCCATGTTTTCCATTTTCCATAGCTGCCAGGATTTGTTGTCCTTGTCATTTTTCCCTAAATACTTGAGGAAAAATGAATGGATGTAGTTCGAGAGGAATGTATTTGAGCCTTGTAACATTTCTAAATTCTCTGTCCTTGGAGAAAATTTCATCTCCAAGCTCAAATGGTCATTTTTCTTACGCATTTTACGGTTTGACGGGCATTTCTCCCAGTCAAATTTACATCCTTGCATCAATAGAAATGTGGCTTCTTTTGGTTGGTCAGGGGATGGTACGGGAAAATGCTTTAACTTGTCACTTTTTGCTTTTTTGGCAAAAGGGCAAATTTGGTCCCGTAGCTCCTCAATTCTGATTGGTTCTTTTGGTGCTTATGTGGCTTCTTCTAATTGAATGGGGCGTGGAGGTTTGTTTTTTGAACTTGTTTTTTTGGCTACTTTGGAAAAAAATTTGAACCCACCCCATGGCCCCGCCAAGCTTTGATTAAAGTGAATTTTAAATGGCAAGGAAAAAGTCTTACTTTGACCTCCACAGAAGGACACGTGGCAAGGTTAAAGGTGGAGATGCGGGCCTTTGAGGCAAAGTTGGATGTTTTTCCTTCTATAAAAATGGAGTAAAATTCTAAAATGGAAGCACGCCCCTCCAGTCATTTTGAAGCCTTGAGGTTTTGAAGTTGCGCCATAACGACACGTGGAGGTCTCCACCGGTCTTCTTTCCTTAGACTTTTCAACAACTTCTTAAAGGGGCCCAAGACACATGGTGAGCCCCACGCTCATTCAAGGTCTCAAATTTTGGGGACCATCTCAAGATGCGCCATTGTGACACGTGGCAGTTTGAAAAGTCAAAAGGGTGGGGAGGCGACCATCGGAGGAAACTTGGATTTTTTTCCTCTTGTCACCAAAAGGATTAAAGCATCAAAATGGCCCATAGACCCCAGAGAATAGTCAAAAAATTTCCCCAGTCAATGGTGGAGGTGTGGACTTTTGGGGGAAATTTGGAAAATTTTCCTTTTGTGAAGAAAGGAGTTAAAAGTGTAAAATGAAGCATGGTTCCACTGGGACCCACATCAGAGGCTAGAAGCGGAAGGGGCGGAGCTATGGGGAAACTTGGAAAATTTTCCTTTTCCAAAAAAGAGGTGAAATAGTAGGATTTGGCCATGGTTCCTCTGGGACCCACCTTAGGACACATGTCAGGCTCATTTCTCAAAGGCGGAGGTGTGGAGAAAATGTGAAAATTTTACATTTTTCCAAAAGTTGTAAAAGGAAAAAGGAACCCATGCAGGCCCATTTTAAAGTGGATCTCCCACGTGGATGGTCCAAATTCAAAATAGAAATCAATGGCAAGTTGTGCATCTATATCTGATTTTTCTACCATTTTCACTCACTCTTGGGATGCTATTCTTGTGGTTTTTATCATTTCTTGAGTCTCTGCATGAGATGAAGAGGAACATTAATCTTCATGATTTCTCATATTTCTTCTCACCATTAAATATGCACATGCCAAATAGGAAGGGGAGTTAATTTGATATCTAAGTTTGGTGAGGAAGATCTGGGGATGTCTTTTTCCATTAAGATGAGATCTGACCTCTTGGGCTCGATCTGATCTTCCATTTTTTCTTCCCGAGCACACAAAGAACCAGATTTGATAGATTAGGGGTGGAAGTGGTTGGTGAGTAGAAAAGGAAAAGTGATCTACTAGAGAAGAGTTGAATGTGGGAGATATTTGAAGAGATTCACCCCTTGAGCACCTGACAAATTTTTATAGATTTGATTCTAGGAATCGCGATCGGATCATGGTGAACTTGGTGCACTCAATGTTTGGGTTTTTTGGGGAAAAATCTGTTGTAAAATGTTATAAATGGCATGATTTTTTTCATGAAAAGGGTTGGAGGTTGGAAGGTTGGAGTGTTAGAGGTCAGAACTGATTTTCTAAGAAAAAAGCTTGATAGAACCCATCTTTCTAAGAAACTATCTGAAGAAACCTGTTTATCTCTTTTGTGTTAAATTTGATCATGTCAAGGTGGTTGTGAGTGTACAACCATTGACAAGCTCTGAGATTGTTTGAGAAACTTTCCCTATGATAAATTTAATCAAACTTGAGTTAATCTGTTATTTTTGGGCAAAATTTGTGTTTTCTTCATTTTTGAATGTCTGCAAGTAGTTTTTCTTGTTCCCATTGCATTCTTACATTGAAATCTGTGTGAATCACACAAGATCTTATCCTTGTGATAGTTTGGTGGCATTTACAATTTCATTTATCAGAAGAGCTTTCATTTGATAGTGAAATAAACAAATTTAAAATCACTGTGACTCCTAGCATGACTATAAGATTGTTTGTTAGCCTTTGAGGGTATCTTAGGCATGATGAAACAAAGAGATTGATAATGTTCAGTTAAGTTTTCCAATTTGAGCCTTCATTTTGGATCCTTGAAGTTTGTGTGAAAAGTGTTGATCTGGGCCTCCATTGAAGCACATATTCTAGTTAAAGGAACATCCTAGCTACTCTGAAGCATTCTTGTTGTTCGAGCTCTCCATTTTTGTAAAAATTCTCAAAGATTTGGTATAATCAACTTTATCCTACTTCACCTCCCACCAAAATCATTCAAAAAATAATTAATCTTACCCATACTACCCTTTTTTTCTGTGTGTATATAGATGCACAATTTCTATTACCAAAACATGCAGAAACACTCAGGTTTTCATTGTCTTTAGTGGCCTTGAACCTTGCTTAGAAAATATCTCCATTATCTAGAGTGACAACTCGTGAGAGTTAGGTTTTGTTGTATTGATCATATTTTCTTCAAGGTCTTCTTAAACACTTCACAAGGAAGGAATTCCCCATCTCCTCCATAAACAACAGGCTACAAAAGGGTTCTCTCACCCTAGTTGAAAGGCACAACCATAAAGTAGTGAGGATAGATCAAATCCTCTTTAGGTGTTATCCATTTCTCCACATCTGAGTGACAGAGGGCCAGTTAGATCCCATCCCTAGCTACAAAATGACTCACTATGATCTATCTGTCTCTAAGCTTCCTGCCAAACCTGTGATGCTGCTCAGACTTTGAAGGAGAATCAATTTGGGTACCAACACCTTATTGGCATCATTTGTTGGGACATAGTGATTGCAGTTCATATTCAGACCCTGGTAAACACTTCTTGTATGCTCAAAGTGCTAATACATCTTTTCAAGCATCATCCTGTGTTTAGGCCTGTAAGAAGTTTCAAAGTTACAAGTGCTTATGTGCAATATTTCCATTTTCTATAGTTATTGCACTAAGTTTCATTGATAAATCTGGGTAAAGAAAAGTCGATCTTTCCATTTCCAGTTTCTAGTATTGATAGACATTTGACAGATCATATTTTAGTGCATTTGCACAACTAAGGTGGAAATCCTTAGTGGTGACTCCCTGTTGATCTGATTCTTGATGAGTACCAGTGTCTTAACCTCTGTCAAGTGAGTTTTGTTACTAATCTTTGCAAAGATGGAAGGAAGAAGATCTTTCTTTGCTAGAGATCCTGCTAGGACATTATTTCTAGAGCTAGGAAAAACAAAGTCAAAAGGAAGAAAATCCTGGAGAGTTGTTGGAGATCAGAGAAAGAAAAAAAGGGATCTCCATTGATGAAAGTGATCGGCCTATCATTGAAGACTACTATTCAAGTGATTCTAAATCAAGTAGTCTTTTTGTGGAATTAAATTCTCCATCTGAGAGGGGCCTTCATTTGATTTTGAAAAGTTTTCTTCTCATTTTGCTCTTGTCTTTTCAAAAGTTGATAGGGATTTCCAAGAAACAAGGCCTTTAGGGGATATCCATTTTGGAAGTTATACTCTGTGTTTCAAAGACCCTCTGTCCCTTATCAATTTGTCTCCCCTCCAGGGTCACCTCCTCAAAACAACATGGCCTTGCCCCCACCCAGACCTCCTTTTGTTGTAAACACCTTTGGTCCTATAAATTTTATAGGGATAGCTGGTTATCCAAATGCAGTTCCCCAGGATGTAAGAAATAGATTACCAAAGTTCCAAGGAAACAACACTATAACTAGTGATCAACATTTAAATATTTTTATCAATATGATGGAAGACTTTGAGATTGAACATGAAGATGTATATATCAAGTTGTTTATCCATACTCTGAAGAGGATGCAAGGGACTGTATAAATATTTTCCAGATAATTCCATTGATTCTTGGACAGAGATGAACAATGCATTTAGACTGCAGTATGGTGATAGAACTGACCCTAGGTTTCTTCTATCAGAATTTGAAAATATCAAGAAGAATCCTAATGAGTCAGTACATGATTTCAACACAAGGTTTAACAAGACCTTGAGAAGATTTCCTATTAGCTTAAGGCCATGTGATGAATCATGTTTGATCAAATATTCAGATGCATTTGATAAAAAAATTACTTACTACTTGAGGGACAAAAACCCTACTAATTTGAGGTAGGCCTTCACCATGGCTCTACAAATTGAAAACAACATCAAAGCAATTGGAAAGCCTCCAAAAAGGGAGGGTGTAAAACTAATTAACCCAGAAAATCCTCAGACAAGTAAGGTTGCTGATTTGGAGGAAGTTGTGAAAACTTTGGTAGGGGCTATCAAAGAAATATCATACAAATTAGCCCGGGAAAAAAAGGGAATTGGGCAGAGTTCACAAGGTCAACACAAGCAACAAGGCCAAGACAGGTTTACAAATCACCAAATATCTGATGATAGAGGCAAGGGACCTATTGGATTTGAAATAGATAGTCCCAAGCCAGGGAAAATAGAATGGTACCTGATCCTTTGGCTATCCCAGTTGTTGTTGTGGAGGAGACATATGTCATTGATTGGTGTGACAGATGTTTCATGCCCCATGCTCCATGTGAGGAAGATCAACAAGAAGAAGAAGAAGAAGATGATGATGATGATGATGATGATGTGTGTGCATGATGGGTTGTTCCACAAGCTCACAACAAGGGGCAACTTCAACTGAAGTGATAAGTGCTAGAACTACTTGCTGATTTTTGGGACTGCATCCATCAGGGTACCTATTCTTCCTCCCTCTCATACTTTAGAAGTAGATGTTGTACAAGCTTTTGAACTACCCAATAATGACTTTGAATATCTAAGAGCTTTAATGATAAAGAAGTATGATGGAGGAATCCCATCTGAGGAGGACAGGAAGTTATTGATGAATGTTGTTGTGGCTCAAGAAAAGGAACACAACACAAGAAGTAGGGTTGTCAAAGGGACAGGGCCTCAGGCCAAGCCAAAAACTCCATTGCTTTCAAATATTCCTAAAGAGGCTCCTAAGAAAGATGCATCTTCCAAAGGCCTTACTGTCCCAAACAAAACTCATACCCCTCCTCATGCCCAAGTTGTCAAAATTCTGTGCCATCTAATGAGTGTGTCAACCTTCCTTCCAATGTTGCCTTGCCAAAGTCTTCCCCTTATGATATTGCCCAAGTCTTGAGTCAGATCAAGATCTCAGTTCCAATTGTTGAGTTGCTTAGGATTCCTGAGCACAAGAAAAGGGATTTTGAATATTTGGGGCTGAAAGAGGAGAAGACTACCTTGGGTAGAAATATAAACATTGTGGAAACTCCCCCAGTCATTGAAGAGTTAGAAACACCACCAGTGTTGGAGGAACTAGGTGAACCACCTGAGGTTTATTTGGGGACATCCTTGGTGGACTCTCAGCTAAATGTGGATCCATTCTTCACCACTCTAATCATTAAGGATAGATTTTGCACAACTATGCATGTTTGACTCAGGGGCATCATGCAATGTCATGCCTTTGGAAGTCATGAATGAGCTGAATATTAAAGTAACAACAACATATGGGAAGTGTACTACTATGGACTCCAGAGAGGTGCTAGTGGTGGGATGTGTGAAAGGTCTGGTGGTACAACTTGCAGCCTATCCAGGGGGACCTGAAGCTTGATGTAGTTATTGTTGACTGCCCAACCAAGTGGGGTATGTTGTTGTCTAGAAAATGGGCTGCAAGTGTTGGTGGGAGTGTTCAAATGGATATGTCCTATGCCACCATCCCAATTGAGGGCAGCCTTGTCAAGTTGTATGGGGAAAAGAAGATGTTGCACCTTATTGAGGATCCCAACAATGCATCCTATGAGGTATTGTACACAAGTGTTGATGTTGATAACTTCATAGGATATGTTGATGGAAAAGAGCACAAAATTGAAGAATGCAAGTATCTTGAAAGGGCAGGCTCTCCTTGGACTTTATTGTTTGATGGAGCTTGCTCCAAGTTTGGAAATGGTGTTGGTGTTGTTTTGATCTCTCCAGGCCAGGAAAAGTTTGTCTTTTCCTTCAAACTCAACTTTGAGTGTACTAATAACATTGTTGAGTATGAGGCATTGTTATTAGGTCTGAGGATTGCTTGGAAATATGGTGTTAAAGACATCATTGTCAAAGGAGATTCAAATTAATTGTCAAGCAAGTCAGAAAATTGTATGCCACAAAAAATCAGCAAATGAAACAATACAAGCATGCAGTTTGGGATTTCATTGAGATGTTTGATTCATTCAACATTGTGCATCATGATAGGAGGTTCAATGATTTGGCAGACAAGCTTGTTGTGTTGGGATCTCGGTTTGATAATTGTGCAATGTCCCCATATTGTGAATATGATGTTGAAGTATTGACAAGGCCATCTGTCCCTTGACAACATTAAGCATTGGCAAGTTTTTGATGATGATGCTCAGGTCAGAATATTTCTACAGAATAAAGGAGAGTTTTCTGATCAAAATATTGATTGGGAGCCAATGGTGTGCATAACAGAGGGTAAAAAAGAAACCTTGTTTGGAAAAGGCATTATCCAACTAAAGACTAATACCATTCCTAGAGGGTTGGTTGCTCTTGAATCCAACTTTGATAATGTTGATCGCATTATTAATAGATGCATAGCAGCCTCAAGGGATATTGAGGAGCATGACCTTGGCACAAAGGAGAAACCAAGGAAGATCTTGGTTAGGAAGCAATCTCAACAAGGAGGAAAAATAGTCCTATGTCCAATTGCTAAAAAAATATCAAGATTGCATGGCTTGGACTTATTCTAAACTAAAGGCATATAGAGGATCTGTTTCAACATGAGATTCCCTTGGAATCTAATGCAAAACCATTCAGGTAGAAAAGACCAATCAATCCACTCCTATCTCTCAAAATGCAAGAAGAACTGAAGAAACTAAGAGATGGAGGGATTATTCAGCCCACAAGATATTCTTCCTGGGTTGCAAATCTAGTACCAGTCAGAAAAAAGAATGGTGACATCAGTTGTGTGTGGATTTCAAAAATTTGAATAGAGCATCAATGAAGGATAATTATCCTTTACCAAACATGGAAAACATGTTGCAGCTAGTGACTAGTTCTGAGTTACTTTCTACCCTGGATGGTTTCTCTGTTATAACCAAGTTGTGGTGAAGGAATCAGAAAGAATTAAAACAACCTTTACCACTCCTTGGGGACTTATGTGTATGTCAGGATGCCCTTTGGTCTGATGAATGTTGGAGAAACCTTTCAAAGAGAATGGATGTTGCTTTTTCCGGTTACATCAATGATTTTATTGTTGTTTACCAGGATGATGTGACTATGTTCTCTAGAAAGTGAGGTGATCACTTGCTACACTTAGAAAAGATGTTGATAAGATGTAGAGAGTATGGTATTTCACTCAATCCAAAGAAGTGCCATTTTGGAGTGTAGAAGGAAAAGTTTCTTGGTCACATTGTGTCACAAGAGGGGTAATGATTGATCTAGAAAGGGTAGAGGCCATCAACAAGGTCCCAATTCCAAGAACCAAGAAAGGAATTCAAGTCTTTCTTTGGGTAGATAAACTTCATCAGAAGGTTCATATCAAACTTTGTTGAGTTGACCATTCCAATTACTTCCATGCTAAAGAAGGACCATAGGTTATTAAATGGGAGGAGGATGTCATTCAAGCTTTCAATGGGATCAAGGAGGCATTAAAGCATGCCCCTATTTTAGTAGCTCCAGATTATAAGAAGCCTTTCCAATTATTTTCCTTTGCTTCAGAAAACACTATTGCATCTGTCTTGTTGCAGAAGGATGATGAAGGGGCTGAGAGGCCAATTGCCTTTTTCAGTAAGGCATTGCAGGGGCTGAGCTGAAATACACTATTATGGAGAAACAAGCATTTTCCTTGGTGAAAGAAACAAAGGTTTTCAGGCCTTATATTCTGAGTTCCAAAATTGTTGCTTATGTTCCCCACACCATGGTCAAAGACATCTTATCAGAGATGGAGGTCTCAAGCAAAAGATGCAGATGGGTGAACAAGTTGCAAGAATATGACATGGACATCCAAACCACAAAGTTGGTGAGAGGTTTGGGCTTGGCTAAGCTTATGGCTGAGAGAAACTTGCAAACTATTGAGGTGAATGAGGTAGAAGAAGGAAGGGTAGATGTCTTTGAAAAATTGATGAGTTTTGAGTGGTACAAGGATGTGATTTTTTATCTCAGACATTTATACTACCCTGAGTATTTGAGTAAGAACTAGAAAAGGGCCCTTAAGTTGGCTTCCCATAAATATGTCATTACTTGATTATGGGTTAGCTTGGAAGAACCCTGAGGGAGTCCTCTTAAGGTGCATTACTGAAGATGAAGCCCCAAGATAATTTTGATCTCCATGGAGGAGTTTGTGGGGGAATTTTGCTTTGGAAAAGTCACAACACACAAGATCCTAAGGGCTGGTTATTGGTGGCCAACTCTCTTCAAGGATGTAACTCTTTTGGTTAGAAGATGTGAGAGTTTTCAACACTTCTCTAGAAGACTAAAAGCTTCAGGCTCCCTTCCTTTGCAGCTTGTATCAATTGAAGCCCCATTCAAGCAATGGGGAATGGATTTCATTGGTGAGATTTCAGATCCTTCAAGTGTTGGCCATAAGTGGATTCTTGTAGCCACTTGATTACTTCACCAAGTGGGTGGAGGCAAATCCCCACCAAGAGAGAAACACACCAAATTGTCATGGACTTCATGTTGAACCATATCATCTGCAGGTTTGGGGTGCCAGTCAAAATTGTTGCTTGACAATGCCATGAGCTTCAGAGCTAAACCCTTGGTGGCAATGTGTAGAGAATATGGGATAAATTTGACATATGCCTCTAATTATAATCCCCAAGGAAATGGACAAGATGAGTCCAGTAATAAAAATTTGCTAAAGATTATCAAAAGAACCTTGGAGCTTAACAAGAGAAAATGGGGTGAGCAGTTGAAGTTTGTTGTCTGGGATGACCGAATTACTATTAAAAGAGCCACTGGAAAGAGTCCATTTGAGTTGGTGTATGGAACTCAGGCCTACTTTTCCCCTACATATGCAATTATCCTCATATCAGTTCATGCAACAACTGGAAGATCAAGAAGTAAGTCCATATGATGCCCACATTAACCAGATTGTTGAACTTGATGAAGAAAGGAGGGCATCCCACCAAAGGCATGTAAAGTTCAAAGAAAAGCTGAAGAAGTTATTTGACAAGAAGGTCACTCCCAGAGCTTTCAATGTTGGAGATCTTGTGCTACTATGGGATAACAGGCATGAAGATAAGGGCAAGCATGGAAAATTTGACGCATTATGGATGGGCCCTTATTCCATTGATATTAGGATTGGTGAACATACCTTCTTCTTAAAGGACTTAGATGGGGAATTTCTCAAATTTCCTATTAATGGTAGGCATTTGAAGCATTTCTTGGATTGATTCCCCAGAATCAAGGTGAGCATCATCTATATAGTGTATAGTTTGTTGGTTTGTTTTTTATTTTTTGTGTTTTTGCTCATTCTAGTCCTTGGTGACCTATTTTTGTTAGTTTCTTTTTATTTTTTGGGAGATGGCTTTTTCTCTACTCTACAAAGATGACTCCTTTTCCCAATGGATATTTTTGGCACTTGGTCTACCTTTGTTCTTGTGGCACTCACAGGAGTGCCCATCCCCAGAGTCGGAGCCAATGTTGGTGCTCAAAATAGTCTTCGCCCCATTTTCCATTGAAAATCTATCAATTTATGGCCTCTTCCATATTTTATCTCCTCATGTTGTGCTGAGAAGTCCTTTCCATTCCTTTTGTTTCCATTGTAATCAATCCATCATGGGTCGAGGATCACGTATGGATCCATGGTTGTTTCCTTGTTTCTCTGTTTCTAGAAAAGGTCTATATTTGGGTGTAAAACTCATTCTCTGTTCATCTAAAACTTTCTCCTATTTTCCATACCATGAAGGATTTTTCCTTGTCATTTTTCCCTAAATACTTGAGGAAAAATGAATGAATGGATGTAGTTCGAGAGGAATGTATTTGAGTTGTAACATTTCTAAATTCTCTGTCCTTGGAGAAAATTTCATCTCCAGGCTCAAATGGTCATTTTTCTACATTTTATGGTTTGACGGGTGTTTCTCTAGTCAAATTTACATCCTTGCATCAACAAGAAAATGTGGCTTCTTTTGGTTGGTCAGGGGATGGCGGGAAAATGCTTTAACTTATCACTTTTTGCTTTTTTGGCAAAAGGAAAATTTGGTCCCGTAGCTCCGCTCAATTTTGATTGGTTCTTTTGGTGCTTATGTGGCTTCTTCTAATTGAATGGGGCATGGTGGGTTTGTTTTTGAACTTTTCCTTTTTGGCTACTTTGGCAAAAAGTTTGAACCCACCCTGCGGCCCCATGCCTTTGCAGATTTTGATTAAAGTGAAAATTTTAAATGGTAGGGAAAAAGTCTTACTTTGACCCCAGAAGGACACGTGGCAAGGTTAAAGGCGAGATGTGGGCCTTCGAGAGGCAAGTTGGATGTTTTTCCTTTTAGAAAATGGAGTAAAATTCTAAAATGGAAGTGCACCCCCGCTGAGTCATTTTGAAGCCTTGAGGTTTTTGAAGTTGTGCCATAATGACACGTGGAGGTCTCCACTGGTCTTCTTTCCTTAGACTTTTCAACAACTTCTTAAAGGGCCCGAGACACATGGTGAGCCCATGCTCATTCAAGGTCTCAAATTTTGGGGACCATCTCAAGATGCGCCATTGTGACGCATGGTAGTTTGAAAAGTCAAAAGGCGGGAGCGGACCATCTAGAGGAAACTTGGATTTTTTTCCTCTTGTCACCAAAAGGATTAAAACATCAAAATGGCCCATAGACCCAATAGAGAATAGTCAAAATTTTTTTCCGGTCAATGGTGAGGTGTGGACTTTCGGGGAAATTTGGAAAATTTCCTTTTGTGAAGAAAAGAGTTAAAAGTGTAAAATGAAGTGTGGTTCCATTGGGACCCACATCGAGGGACTAGAAGTGGAAGGGTGGAGCTGGGGGAAACTTGGAAAATTTTCCTTTTTCCAAAAAGAGGTGAAATAGCAGAATTTGGCCATGTTTCCTCTGGGACCCACCTTAGGACACGTGTCAGGCTCATTTCTCAAAGGTGGAGGTGCAGAGAAAATGTGAAAATTTTACATTTTTCCAAAAGTTGTAAAAGGAAAAAGGAACCCATAGGCCCATTTTAAAGTGGATCTCCCATGGATGGTCCAAATTCAAAATAGAAATCAATGCATCTATGATTTTTGCATCTATATCTTGATTTTTCATTTCTTGCCATTTTCACTCCAAAAGCTCATGGAGATGCGAGTGAGTCTTCATGATTTCTTGATATTTCTTGCACGCCAAATAGGAAAGGGGAGTAAATTTGATATCTAAGTTTGGTGAGGAAGATCTAGGGATGTCTTTTTCCATTAAGATGAGATCTGACCTCTGGGCTCGATCTGATCTTCCATTTTTTCTTCCCGAGCATGCAAAGAACCAGATTTGATAGATTAGGGGTGGAAGTGGTTGGCGAGTAAAAGAAAAGTGATCTACCAAAAGAGGAGGAGTTGAATGTGGGAGATATTCAAGAGATCTACCCCTTGAGCACTAACAAATTTTTACAGATTTGATTTTGGGAATCACGATCGGGATCATGGCGAGCACTGGTGCACTTCAATGTTTGGGTTTTTTGGGGGAAAAAACTCTGTTGCAAAATGTTATAAATGGCATGATTTTTCCATGAAAAGGGTTGGAGGTTGGAAGGTTGGAGTGTTAGAGGTCAAAACTGATTTTCTAAGAAAAAAGCTTGATAGAACCCATCTTTCTGAGAAACTATCTGAAGAAACCTGTTTATCTCTTTTGTGTTAAATTTGATCATGTCAAGGTGGTTGTGAGTGTACAACCATTGACAAGCTCTGAGATTGTTCGAGAAAACTTTCCCCTGCTGATAAATTTAATCAAACTTGAGTTAATCTGTGTTATTTTTGGAAAAATTTGTGTTTGCTTCATTTCTGAATGTCTTGCAAGTAGTTTTTCTTGTTCCCATTGCATTCTTACATTGAAATCTATGTGAATCACACAAGATCTTATCCTTGTGATAGTTTGGTGGCATTTGCAATTTCATTTATCAGAAGAGCTTTCATTTGATAGTGAAATAAACAAATTTAAAATCACTTGTGACTCCTAGCATGACTATAAGATTGTTTGTTAGCCTTTGAGGGTATCTTAGGCATGATGAAATAGAGATTGATAATGTTTAGTTAAGTTTTCCAATTTGAGCCTTCATTTTGGATCCTTGAAGTTTGTGTGAAAAGTGTTGATCTAGGCCTCCATTGAAGCACATATTATGGTTAAAGGAACATCTAGCTACTCTGAAGCATTCTATTGTTCAAGCTCTCCATTTTTGTAAAAATTCTCAAAGATTTGGTATAATCAACTTTATCTGCTTTCACCTCCCACCAAAATCATTCAAAAACAATTAATCTTACCCATACTACCCCTTTTTTGTCCTGTGTGTATACAGATGCACAATTTCTATTACCAAAACATGCAGAAACACTCAGGTTTTCATTGTCTTTAGTGGCTTGAACCTTGCTTAGAAAATATCTCCATTATCTAGAGTGACAACTCATGAGAGTTAGGTTTTGTTGTATTGATCATATTTTCTTCAAGGTCTTCTTAAACACTTCACAAGGAAGGAATTCCCCATCTCCTCCATAAACAATAGGCTACAAAAGGGTTCTCTCACCCTAGTTGAAAGGCACAACCATAAAGTAGTGAGGATAGATCAAATCCTCTTGAGGGTGCTATCCATTTCTCCACATCTGAGTGACAGAGGGCCAGTTAGATCCCATCCCTAGCTACAAAATGACTCACTATGATCTATTCTTTGGGTTTAGGATCACTTTGAGATGGAGAAGGGGTGGATTTGGTTTTACTTTTTGTTTTCCTTGCCCTTAGGATTAGATGCAACTAATTCCTTTTGAGAGGTGGAAGACTCAAGGTGAGACAATTTGGATTCTTCCCTAGTAAGTATTTCAAAAATGTTTCTAAGTCGACATTTTGAATGTGTTACCTAAGAGATCCATGCTAGAGAAAAAGGTAAAAGAAAATATTTGAAATGCTCCTCCCAATTTGGATAGAATAAAGTAATCACACTCTTCATCTTTCTTATCTCTTCCACTCCCCTTCAACTGTGTTAACAAATTCTTGAACTTGGTAAGATAGTCTATAATTGTTGGAAAATATTTAGGATTAAGAGAGGTGATCTCAATTTCAAGTTGGATGGCTCTCATATGATTCACCTTGTGAAATAAATCCTCCAATTTCTCCCATATTTTTAAAGGAGAGTCACATTTTTCTAAATGAAACAAAATATTGTCACTTACATAAGTTCCTATCAAACTCATACACTCATCAAATTTGCACAAGTAATGAAATTTCTCATATTCTCTAGTGAACACTGGTTATTCTCAAGAAGTTAAAGCCCATAATCATTTCCACTTGATTATTGTTTCCATTCTTGGTTTCCATGTGTGGCAATTATGTGTTTTTAATGGCTCAACATGATCATGTAGAAGCGAGATAAAGACGACATCCTCAAAAAATCAACAAAAGAAATGCAAGAACCAAGCAATGCAACAAGAGCCTCCCCAATTTTGGAACTTTATAATGAGTGTGTGTTACAATATGAAACTTTATAATTATATTGAAATTCTCAAAATAAATATTTCCAATGGAAAGAACATGAAAAATAAGCACTTTTACAAAAAATGACACTCAAAACCGAGTTACCGATCAAAAGATACAAACTTTTCAATATTATGCTCTACTATTTATTTTAGTTACCACTAAAACAGAATAAAAATATCTTTCCTTCACCACATAAATAAAATGAAAGGGGTTGGAGTAAAGCACCTACTAGTAGGAATCACAAGTTTTAAACCATCATATGACCATACCATATGACCAGGGGGTAAGGATTTCAATGGGAAATCCCAAATATATGAATATATAAAGAACTTTTTGCAAAATAAAACTTACAGATGAATGTCAATAGAAATATCCTGCCTTGATACCATAAAAGGAATGATAACTAGATCGTACCAAGCCAAGAACTTAGATGCTAATCAAACATCACGATCAATAAGATGAAAGCAATTTTCTAGAATAAATTTACATAAACCTTTGCAAACAAATGAGCAGTAATATCATATATTATTATGGAACTCAATGAAATACAATGAGAATGGGCCTTGCTTATATAGGCAAGGAATAACAATCTAAGAACCAGTCAAGGTCATAGATCAAACCATAAATCAAAGAAAGAACTAGTCATCAAATAACTAGTCAAGACCATAGATTTGGGAGAGAACTACACATCAAGGATCTATTCAAGACCATAGATCAAGGAAAGAACTATACCTAACAACTAGATAATATCCCCTAATATCTAAATAAATAAAAGAAATATACACACACATAAGTGGGTGAGGACAAATATAATAAAGGTAAATAAAAACCTAGGTGAACATGAGCTAAGGTAAATACCTACTCTAGCACTTGCACACCGAACTAGATTCTCGACCGGGTAGAGTACTTGATAGGAAAAATAATATTCACCTCAATGAGTTTGGATAACTCCTTTCTCATGAGGGTCTCTATCTTTGGATTGGTATCGTTGATTTTGTTTGATGTGCTTGATACCAAGATCGAGTTAATGGAGTGTTGAGAAACACTTGGATCAAAACGTTTGATGTCTTCATACTCCCATGAGAAGATATCATTGTATTTTTGACAGAGAGAGATGAAGGCCTATTTTTCATTGTGTGCTTAAGATTTACTTGAGCAAATACTCCTTTATGCACGCATAGTAGTGACTAGGAGTAGTCTTATCACACCGCATGCATATACCTTTCTTCACCCTTGAACTCATCATCAGGGATAAACATTTGTTCTAAGGTGACCAACCCTTTAGGCAACTTATTTGACTTCAATTGAATCACTTGGTCACCATTGCTATCATGCAAGTCAACTTGCATGTTTGGTGATAACTCACTTCATTCGGATGAATTGGACGATCTGTCGACACTAAAATTTTCATCTATCCGGAGGAGGAAACTTATTTTCATAGGAAGCAATTAAACAAGAAGGTGTATGAACATCCTAAAGTTGATTCCATTCAAGGAATATTCTTGAGCCAGTAAGGGTAAATGGATAACTTCCATGAGAAGTACCATGTTTTCAAGAATGAAGTCACTTAGTAGTTTTCTTATACACTCATCCAATACCTTGTAGTATGTTCACTCCTCAAATGAGAAAGCATATATAATAACCTCATTTTAACTCAACGGGTGGTCATAGGACAATAATTTCATTTAGGAAGAAATCCTTCTATCTGCAAGATGAAGACCTATTTTAGTGAGTGAAAGACAAACATAAAAAGGTTTGAACATCATGGAGTTGATTTTTGGTCACGAAGGTGAATTGTGAAGGCCTAAAGGAGTAAGGAAGTGATCCCCATATCCTAACTCCTACCTTATGATAAGATAATATCATCATGTTCCCATCATAATGCATATCTCATAACAATGTTTCTGAACACTTATTCGATGCCCTAGAATGTTCCGATATCACATAGAAGAAGGATATTGTGATCACAATGCTTCAAGTTAGCAAGGTCTTCATTTACAGAGAGGTTTCACCTTCATCGATTGATCAACCCTCTCTCATTCATGAAGCATTTCCTCAAAGTTCCATCAAAAGGATATTCCTCATTAGTAAGATCTTTCTCATCTCTAGATTTCCACCTCTCTCTCTCACTCTTCTTCTCTCTCCCTCCTCCATCTCTCTCTAATGTTCTATTTATTCATTGGGAATGTGCTTTTTCCACTTCTTTTTCACTTAAGTGACTTAGTGTTGCATTATAAAGTCCCTTTTCAAAAATAAGAAAAGGACTTAACTCGATTAATGCAAATACAAAATCATAATACGATGTTATAGTAGCAGTAAATGAATGAAATAATGAAATACAAAAATATACCAAAGAAAACTAATCAATAAATAATGAAACACTAACGTGAAAAGAACGGTAAGATGCCTTAGCTGATTCGTTGAGTTCTGGAAAGTGCACAGAGTGGGAAGAAAGAGAAATGTGAAGCAATCGACCATCAAATGGAGATCATAAAATGGTAAAACTGGAGGAATAGACTAGACAGGGGCACCTCAAAGAGGGACAGGGGCACCGGCACCGATTCTGGGAACTTGGGTCTGTAAAAATGCTCAAAACCTGAATTCTCAGGGTCACGAGATGTTCTTTGATGCTCTCCTTTTATCATTATGAGTTCACATAGTGATCGTTGAGGTCACAATAAACCTACAATGAAGAATATACTTGCAAAACCCTCAAATAGACATCAAATCCCAAAAATTGAAAGATGCAGAATGAGGGGTTGGAATGTCCTCAACTACCACAAAGGTGGACTTAGAACTAAGAGTTGCATTACATATCAGACCCAATGTAGTTTTATGTGTGTGTGTGCAGAATTATGCCCTTGGTTGCTCTTGTGCTAGTCGCACTTGGATAGCGAGCAAGTAGCTAGATGTAAAGGAATGTAGTATATGTGTGCATGGAATAGAATGAACTTCCTCATATAAAGTGTGATGTATAAAACCATCCCTTATGTCCCTTGTGATGGAGCTAGATGGATGCAATGGAGCTCTTAGATGCCTTGATGGGTGCAGCCTTAGGTGGTGATAGTAAATGTTTAGTGCTTGGTCCCTTAGTATGATCACATAATTATATATTTATATGTTTCCTTGTTTGGATTTTGTAATTAACCCCAAAATGCCGGCTACCAAAAAGATAAGATGCTCAAATGGCTAGAAAGGACCCAAAAAGTGTGAGTAAAGTATAAAGAGGACATGGGTGCCTAGATTGGACAAGGGCACCTGATGCTCATGTCCTAATGCGAGGCAACGTTGTGTCTGGATGACAAATGCCAAAGACTGAAAAGGAAGACTGAGCAAGTAAGGGTGTAAGATTGAAAGTAACAATAGAAAACAAAGAAAGGTGGCCAAAGACATGGGTTGATTAGTACTTTTCTTACTTAGGAATCATATTAATAGTAGTGGACTAGATAATTACCCAAAGTGTGTGATTTTGTGTTTACATTTGCCCCCACTTTATGTTTGGGAGTGGAAATCTCGGTAATATAAAGTAAATAGAGATGCATACCTGATATCCATGTAGATCAATGTAAAAGGCATGCCGAAGGACTAGATAAAGCATGGAGTGATAAAATGTGAAGCGTGGATGCAAGAGGAGAAAGTGTAAAAATAATTGATGATGAAAATGAAACTAGTGTGGAAGCACATGTGTAGATGTCACAATGTACCTATTTTTGATGTTCATGTTGATGTGTTTGATGTCATTGACGACATTGATGTTGACTACCGCTTCCCATACAGATGAACCTACAAAAGAGAAGCTGACAAGTAGTCAAATACGCATGTATATGATAAAAATGTGTAAGGAAAGTATGTAAATATGTTGAAAGTGTGAAAAAGAACATGTGCACTGATCCTTGATGAGGAAAGAGTGTAGAAAATATCATGTAGATGATGTTGACACATGAGTTTTTCAGGGATCTCAAACCAAAGTAATGGAAGAAGTGTAGGAGAACTGCTTTGGTGTCGTCCACCAACCTTTAACTACTTCTCATTGTGTAAAAACCACTACATACGGTGTGTATGTGCTAAGGACTCTTTGCCTTGTAAAATCCGTTGTGTAAATTCCTAGTCCTAAAGGACTCTCTGCCCTATCAAAAGCCTTTGTGACATGTCGAAGAACGGTGTAATTGCCCCATGTTACTCGGCACTCGTGGAAGGGCATTGTGTATTAAGGACCTATCGACACTAAAATTTTCCTCCGTAATTTCTATTTCATTAATGTATGTATTAGGAATAGGATGTTGTTAAGTGTAATTAGTAGTAGCGTCTGATAGAAGATAACAATACCCGTCGATGCGGTGTCGTTAATAATGTAGAGTACGGTAATATTAAAAAGTACAATAGGAATGTTGTAAAAAGTAAATATTTGTCGTAAGTGGTCCGGTAATGTTAAAATGTCAAAGTTGGGATAAGTAGAGAAGTAGGGTCTACATGATTAGGAATTAGAAATATTATATTGGTAATAAGGACAAGGAGTGAGGTCATAAATATTTTGTGTATTTTATTTGTAAAAAGTCTAAAAATGTGGAACCCATGTGAAATGATAAGGTTTATCTTATCTTAAAAGATAAGCTTACATGTATAGATAAGAGTTAAGGTATGGAATATGATTCATCAGAGTGGATTTCTTATCCTATCTTAGAGATAAGATGGATAAGCCTGGAAGTTCTATAAATAAAGAGGCCACCCCCCTCATTTAACATAGAAGGAAGTAGTGAGAAATCTTGTATGAAGTGTGTAAAGGAAGCCATCAGTTTAAAGGTGTGTTGAAGAAGCCATTAAGAGGTGTAATTGTAAAGTTTCTCCCATAGTATTGGTGGAAGGCAAGTGAAGTCAATAACACTTGAAGTACCTCATGGGTGAGATTGTAACAATTTCATGTTAATATTATAATTTACTTTGATATTTCAGATTTGTCATCATTTCGTCTTATCATAGTCGATGGTATTCTTGTGTTATGTTTGTTGTTTTGTTTCCAGATTACATCCACCAAACTAAAGGTTGTGCATTAGTAAATAATCATAGCACGAGGAGTTCCTGGTGAAGAATTATCATAGTGCCGGATTGGTGATGACATTTTGGTTCCGTTGCCGGGACCATTCCTCGTTGGTGGATTGTCTGGAGAGATATTCCCACTTAGTCAAAAATCAATTGGAGGGTAACCTTGTTTTTACTGTGCATAGTAGTTACCATGGTAAAGTCATTTTTGCTGTGAATAGTAGTTACCATGGTAAAGTCATTTTTGCTATGAATAGTATTTACCACAGTAAAGTCACTTTTTACCGTGAATAGTATTTACCGCAATGTAACTTCACTTTTTACTATGAATAGTGTTTACCACAGTAAAGTCAATTTTTACCGCAGTAAGTCAAGTTTTACCATAGTTTACTGTGGTCATTTCTATTTTCTATTATAGTGATTTTAATTATTGGTGCACATAAGTCTTGTTGATTGTACTTTTGGGTTGGTATTTCACTGTGGTTACTTTTGAAAATGGGGAAGATTCCTGTTTTTTCAGCCCAATCTAATGAAGATGCTTCCTCTTTCATTCAAGAGTTTAAACGATCTTATATTTGTAATGGCCTTATAAGAAGGGAACAATGGACTGAATTTTTTCCTACCTTTTTGGATGGTTCAGCCCTTAGGTGGTTTGAAACACTAGGTGATAATGTGAAAAACTCATGGGATTTATTAACTGAATGTTTTCTTGAAGAATTTGGTGAACAACAGAGATATGTAGATCTCATGATCGATATCACAAAGCTAACCCAAGGAGAGAAGGAGAAGATAAGGGATTATCATGCTCGTGTTCTAGAGCTAAGGAGGAAGCTCGATGCCCAGATCCGAAAGGAAGGATTAGCGGATGGGTTGATGAATGGCGTGGATAATCTCCTATGTAAGCACTTCATTCTTGGGATGAAGCCAGAGATCGACAAATGAGTGAAGTATGACCACCCAACTACCATTGAACAAGCAAAGGAGATTGCAAGAAGGCAAGAAGAAAGCATGGAAGAGGAGCCCAAAGAAATTGTTGCTAAAGTAGAGCCTACACCAAAGACATTTTCTCTAGAATCCACAACCACTCTCGGTGAGAACAAATATTTCTCTTAGTACATCTACTGAGTATGAAGATCTGCTCAAAAAGATGGGTCAGTTAACTATTAATATTCTTCAAGGAAAAGAATTTAGTTCTCGGGGAGGAAATAGAGGTCCAAAAAGAAATATTTCTGAAGTTGTATGTTATGGTTGTTATAAAAAGGGTCATTATAAGTATAATTGTCCAGATAGAGCTTCTACATCTGGTAAAGGAGATAATGATAAAGGAAAAGCACTTGTGAATTCTTTTGATGTAGTAGATAAGAGCAGAAATAATGAAGTAGATGTGTTTGTAACAAAAAGAAAGAAAGAAAAAGATAATCAAGATGGAAATGATCCTAAGAAGATGAAAGGAGAAACTAGTAAGAAACATAGGAGAAGAAAGTTGGGTGTGTAGGATTTTCTGATTTCATAGGGGCAAGGACCATACTCCATCTTGGAAGATCTGTCCAAAAGGCCTGCAAATATTACATATGGTCAACTCTTGGCTATGTCTTCTGAGAAGAGGCGGGAGCTACGAAGTGGACTCAATGCTCGACGAAGGAAGGAGGTTGAGGTCCCTGTTTTGGAGGCAGAGGTGGATCCCTATGCTCCACAAGCTGAGGTATTATGTAATGGTATTTTAATTCATGATGTCTTAGTTGATGGAGGTGCTACAGTTAATGTAATGACCGAGTCTGTAATGAATATGTTGGGTTTAAAAATTGATCGCCCTTCAACACTTATGTTAAGGTCATTAAATAAGGGAAAAACTAAACCAGAAGGTGTAGTTTCAAATGTGGCAATATCTGTTATGGGTGTTGTATGTGTGGTAGACTTTCAAGTGATGAAAAATGGTAATGCTTGCGTACCCAATGTCTTTGGGAAGACCATGGCTAAGGAGAGTTCATGCAAGAAATTACTGGAATGAAGGCTTCATGACACTTGGACGTGGTAGAGAGGGTGAAAATAAACGTGATACCTCGGCATCATAAGGCGAACACGTCGATTCAAGTGATGAAATTGATGATTGGACATCCTCTCGATTACTCTAGTACCAGGTGAAGTGGACACCGAAGATGAAGAAAGTGAGGTTGATGTTTCAGATCATGGATATCCTTCCAAATCACACCAACTCATGACCCCATAAAATTATCTCGAACAAGAAGTTGATGATCATCTCCAACAAATAAAGATTGGTGATGTTTTGATGGAGAGTGAGAAGGAATCCTACCTCCACTCTTTCGAAGGTACATACACATATTCACTTTTGATTACAAGGAACTCCGTCAAGTAAGGCTGGTAGATGGTGCTAAGCCCATAAAGCAAATGCCATATAGAATGAATCCTAATTTTTCCAAGACTGTAAAATAAGAAATAGATAAGTTGCTTGATGTAGGATTCATATTTGTTGTGGAGAATTTAGAATGGGTTTCTCCCATTGTGATCTCAATAAAAAAGAATGGGAAGCTACGCATTTGTGTTGACTATAGGAAGCTCAATAAGGCAACAAAGAAGGATCATTACCCTCTTCCATTTTTAGATCAGATCTTGGATGAAGTAGCTGGCCAGGAGTGCTATAATTTTGCTGATGGATATAGCGGCTACAACCAAGTTCGTATAGCAGAGAAAGATCAGCTGAAGACCACATTCACCACTCCTTGGGGAACGTTCGCTTATAGAGTTATGCCTTTTGGGTTGAGTAATGCTCCAAAGAACATTCCAAATGCGTTTGATGAATAGGGTGTTCAAACCCTACATTGGGACCTTCATCCGAGTATTTACGGATGATTTTTACATCTATGGGAGCAAGTTGGACCACTTGCACTGAGATGGAGACAGTATTTCAAAGGTTAGATGAAGCACAAGCCTCACTAAACCCTACAAAGTGTGTCTTTGGATGTTCTAAAGGTGTTTTGTTAGGGCATGTTGTATCCAGAGATGGTATTGGTATTGATCCTGATAAAATTTCAAAAATCAAAGATTTACCATTTCCTATGAATAAAAGTAAGTTGAGATCATTTTTAGGCCATGTGGGTTACTATAGAAGGTTCATCAAGAATTTCTCAAATATTGCATGACCACTAACTTGATTCTTGAAGAAGGATGTTACTTATGAACCAGGAAATAAGGCACATGAAACTTTTGGACAACTCAAGGAAGCCCTAGTGTCTTCACCTGTTTTAAAGAATCCAGATTGGAGCAAGCCATTCATTGTGTACACTGATGCCTCAGATGCAGCACTAGGAAGTACTTTGAGCCAAAAGGATGAAAATGGGAATGAACATCCAATTTACTTTGGGAGCAGACAAATGAGCAGTGTTGAGGTAAATTATACTGTAACTGAAAAAGAGGCTCTAGCTATCATTTTTGCTATAAAGAAGTTTAGAAATTACTTACTAGGGCAGAAATTTATAGTTGTAATGATCATCGAGCTCTAAAATATATTATCAATAAGCCTAACTCATCGGTGAGGATAGCAAGATGGATAATTTTGCTACAAGAATTTGAATTTGATATTATAGATAGGCCAGAAAAAGAAGCATGTCAATGCAGATGCACTCTCTCGAGCCTATGATGGTTTAGGATCATCTTGTGATGATGATGATTTCCCGATGCAATATTGTTATCCCTTGACACAATCCCTAGTGAATACATAGATATTTGGAATTATCTGAATGAATTCAAGTTTCTTGATGGTGCCAATGCAAAGACTAAGAGAAAGATTACTCAAGCCGATCGTCCATATTCTATTCTACATGGATTATTATTTTGAATAGGACTTGATGGGCAAGAAAGAGGGCGATTGGACGTGATGAAGGGAAGGAGCTACTAGAAGAATTCCACAATGGTACATGTGGTGGGCACTTATCTGGACAACTTACAGCAAGAAGGATCTTGGATGTAGGTTATCACCGCCCACTCTTTTTAAAGATTGTTATAATTATTATAAGACATGTGATATTTGTCAAACACATGGTAACCGTAAGACTTCATCAGCTCCATTATGCCTTATTCTTCCACTTGGTTCCTTTGAAAAGTGGGGAATAGACATTGTAGGTCCACTTCCAACTACCCCACGCCAAAATAAGTATATTGTAGTTGCCACAGATTATTTAACCAAGTGGGTTGAAGCTAGGCCATTGAAAACAACTTCCATGGATGAAGTGGCAAGGTTCATATATGAACACATTGTCACTAGATTTGGTTGTCCATTAGAAATTGTAACAGATCAAGGAAGCCACTTCATTAATGAGGTGGTAGAAGCCCTAGTCAATAAGTTTTATATTAAGCACAGGAAGGCAACAACATACAAGCCAAGCACAAATGGATAGGTGGAACGAACAAATTTTGTGTTGTGTCAAATTCTAGCAAAAGATGCAGCCTTGCAGGTACATAAATGGGATAAGAGGATTCATGCAACATTGTGGGCATATAGGGCAACATCAAAGTCAGCAATAGGATACTCCCCATTTTAGTTGGCTTATGGCATTGATCTAGTTCTTCCTATTGAGTTTGATATTCCCATGGTCAGAGTAATGGAAAATGAAAGAATGGATGAAAGTGATTCAGTAAAAGAAAGGTTGGTACATCTTCATTTGCTAGAGGAAATGAGGGAAATAGCTAAGGATACAAGCTATAAGAAGAAAATGAAGCAGAAGGAATACTTTGATCAAAAGATCCGGTGGTCTCCATTTCATGTGAATGACTTGGTTCTAGTATACAATTCCGATACAAAAAAGAAGACAGAGAAAATTTCTTCCAAAATGGATGGGGCCCTACAAAATAGTAGTTGTGCATGAAAATGGTACGTACCGACTAGAGGAATTGGATGGCACTCCCATTACGAAATGGGTCAACCATGACAAGTTGAAGATTTTCCAAGCACCAGAATAGTCTACTCCAAGGACGGAGTAGAAGCTAGGAAGGGGGAAGATGTCGACACTAAAATTTTCCTCCGTAATTTCTATTTCATTAATGTATGTATTAGGAATAGGATGTTGTTAAGTGTAATTAGTAGTAGCGTCTGATAGAAGATAACGGTGCCGTCAGTATGGTGCCGCCAATAATGTAGAGTACGGTAACAGTCAAAGTACAATAGGAATGTTGTAAAAAGTAAATATTTGTCGTAAGTGGTCCGGTAATGTTAAAATGTCAAAGTTGGGATAAGTAGAGAAGTAGGGTCTACATGATTAGGAATTAGAAATATTATATTGGTAATAAGGACAAGGAGTGAGGTCATAAATATTTTGTGTATTTTATTTGTAAAAAGTCTAAAAATGTGGAACCCATGTGAAATGATAAGGTTTATCTTATCTTAAAAGATAAGCTTACATGTATAGATAAGAGTTAAGGTATGGAATATGATTCGTCAAAGTGGATTTCTCATCCTATCTTAGAGATAAGATGGATAAGCTTGGAAGTTCTATAAATAAAGAGGCCAGCCCCTCATTTAGCATAGAAGGAAGTAGTGAGAAATATTGTATGAAGTGTGTAAAGGAAGCCATCGCTTTAAAGGTGTGTTGAAGAAGCCATTAAGAGGTGTAATTGTAAAGTTTCTCCCATAGTATTGGTGGAAGGCAAGTGAAGTCAATAACACTTGAAGTACCTCATGGGTGAGATTGTAACAATTTCATGTTAATATTATAATTTACTTTGATATTTTAGATTTTTCATCATTCCGTCTTATCATAGTCGATGGTATTCTTTTGTTATGTTTTTGTTTTGTTTCAGATTACATCCACCAAACTAAAGGTCATGCATTAGTAAATAATCATAGCACGAGGAGTTCCCGGTGAAGAATTATCATAGTGCCGGATTGGTGATGACAGATCTACGTGTCACTGTCAAACACTTGCCAGCTGGTGTTGTTATCTAGGATGGATGGTCTAATCACCATCTTAATGTGCTGATTATTTCCTTTGACAAAGTCCTTAGTAGGAGAGAACTGTGAACCAAGTGTGGCCATCTGGTCAGCTTCCTTATTCATTTTTTGTGTCACCACCTACATATTTAGAGCATCAAAGCTCTCAATGATGTCCCAAACTCTATGTTTGTAAGCTTTGAGAAGCTTATTCTTGACCGCACACTTGTTGGTAACTTGGTGGATAACTAATTATGTGTCCCCAAAGATCCGAAGCACCGTAATCTTCTTCTTACAATAAGTAGACCATGTACCATCACCTCATAATCTGCCACATTGTTAGAGCATGTAAACTATAACTTATGCACAAAGAATAATTTCTCATCCTTAGGGGAAATGAGAATGACTCCTACTCCCGCATCGTTTTGCTTTTGCATCCATCAAAGTATAACTTCCATAGACCAGGGTTCTCTTAACTTTTCTTGATCACACACGACAACACAATTTATTCTTCAAGAATGTAGTAAGTACCAAGCCTAGTTTCATAAGCTTCCAATTCTTCAGCATATGGGTCAAATTTATGGTTCCTCTCCACCCATTCATCAAGTACTAGATCAGGAATAGAAAGTGGAAGAGGTTGCTCTTCATAAATTGAATCTTGTTCTTCTTGGATTAAACAATTGGCTTGGAGATTGTATTGGAAATATGACTCTACATGATAGGAAAATATTGGCTCAACTTGTATGGTAAATCAAGTACCATACCTTGTCTTGAGTAACATATGGGTCCAATCATAAGACATGTAACCACCCACTTTAGCGGTAAAATATTTTGACAAACATAAGGAAAATAAAGGGGAAGATCAATGATTGACATATCTTGAGTTATTATCAGACCTAGACATGTATGGAGGGTTAAATCAAGATCCTTGATGATTCCCATAGTAGTGACAGTTGAACCATCAAGTTACAGGACTCCTTTTATCAAGGGGCTATACTTAAGACCTAAGACATCAACAATTTTCTTAGGCATGATAGAAGTACTAGCACTTGAGTCAATCATGTAGTTATGGACAAGATATTTTCCTACGATCAAAGAAATATAAAAGGGTGGGGTTTTAAAAATTTTACTTATTTGCTTCTCCTCTTCTTGGTAGATGTTGATAGAAGCACATGACTTCTACATAGCTTGATCAGTGTGTGGGAGTTGCGCCAGAGCTTCATGCAACAAGTCATGCTAGGATGGAATGGTCAGGGCATCCCACATTGTAACATTTATGTTTGTCTTCTTCATCTGGTCCACAATGCTGAATGGAAAACCCATTGACTTGTGCATTTGAGGCATGGTAACATACTTTTCCTTTGTTCGGGTATAGAGGTATGAACCTTAGCTGACGACACAAAGGCTTGACCTACCAAAGGAGGGGCACACGCTACTTCTGGAGGAGCTCACGTGCAGAGCCTCACATGTGGTCACTTGAGTGAATTTAACACTTGATGCCTTAGTTGCCTCTTTCTACTTCGAGGGTTGGCTGCATTCTGGAATTGTGACTTGTGTGCCAGAATCAAGCATTCTCTTCTTGTATCTTGTATTGTCCACAACTTGGGTGTGCGGTCTACTTGCATCATCTGCAGCTTGGTTGATTACACATAAGTCTTCATGCCAAAGAATATCATATTTACCTCTAGAGGAGCTTTTGACCTTTCTTGGTTATCTTCTTTAGGTGTGCTTGTTGAAGGCTCACAACTGGAAGCATTATGGATCATATAAGATTGTGCGCATGCAACATTGGCACAATGATATTGACTATGACACATATTGCAAGGAAAAAACCATTCAGACTCATGTTCCATGTTGTTCGAATCCGGGATAAGTGCTTAAATTGTGTTGGGCACTTTGGAAGAGGTTGTGTAGGAGGAATAACTTGCAAAGGAAAGTGTGCATTAGCATGCCATCTATCATTCTAGTTTTTTTATCTCGTACCTTTGATTTCTATAGTAATTTCGCTAAGGTTGATTGCTCTAGCTTTGTGCCTGATTGGAACTACCTCTGTAGGCTTGCGCTTGTTGCTTCTCTAATGATATGACCTTGTTGGATAAGTTTCTAATCAGGTCCTTCAATCATCATCTTCTTTTTTTTAGCGTGAGAGTAGGATTTAGATGCAACTAGTTGCAGCGCGCTCTGCTGACCGGAACTAGAGAAATAGATGGTTGGGCACTTTGGAGGCCTAGGTGCTAACTTACCAGCCTGAATGAGACTATTTTATGCCCTTATTGCAATGTTGTATGCAACAGGTAAGGTTCTACCTCCCATAGATTGAATCATGACTAAAATGTCACTATTCAAATCCCTTAGATAGTACAAGAAAGCATGTTGGGATGTAGGCCTTACCACTTGAGGAATTATGTCCCAAGTCTTCTAGAATATGATGTTGAAATCAGTCATCTACTCATTGGGTACACGCTTTATTTTAGTCAGTTGCTCCACCAATGATAAATGATCTTATTTATCTTCAAAGTAATTACATAGAGTTGTTCCAAGCTCATCCTAGGTAGAAATAGATGTAGGTCTCATGCCATGGTACCATTGGAGTGATTTACCATTGAAATAGGTTGCAAGCAACCTAATACCACTATCATCCTGTGTAATCAGATAGAAAAATCATATATTGGCCACATCTTGAATGTGTTTAACAAGGGTGACTTTATTTTCTCCTATGAAGTATGGAATACTCTTGAGTGCAGCTGGTAGCATATTATGTTGGGCATTAAGATTGAGCAGGCTTCTGCCAGTGAAACTTGTGAAGTTCCTTGGAGGAGGAGGTTGAAGTGCCATGGTAGGGTGCACTTGTCTATTTTGAGGAGGAGTAGAGTGTGTGGGGCACACTAGAGATGGGGATGCATGCACGAAAGATATACTATGTGTGCTTCTCGATGAAAGCTGGAGGTATTCAAAGGATCCTTCAGTTGTAGCACTATGTCTGGTATGCACTCTTCTCATAAAAGGCACTCAAGACTGTAAAATAGGAGCTCTGGAAATGTTGGGAGTCACCAAATGTGTTGAAATAAGCATCCAAAGGCTAGAAATACTACATTCACAAACCAAAACTTAGCAAGTATGAAATTTAGGATTTCACCGTTGGTCTCACCAGTGTGCCACAAATTTTGGTGGTCAAACTTACACCCGTCTCTCGGATCTGGAAGAACTGAGTCATTTGAGACAACAATGGAACCGTCTCCAAGTTGTGGACCTTACATGCTTGAGACAGATCTCTGGAGATGGCCGTTCCTCTATCAATTTTTACTCTACTCGCTACTCCTAATGTTGAAAAGTAAAACTAAGCTAATAATGACAAAGGACTAGGGATAAAAGGATAACATAATGGAAAACTAATCTAAGGAGATAGCACTAGAAAAAGAGGGATGAACACCATCCATTATAAGTAAAAATGAAAGGACAAGGCATGAAAGAAGGCTAAACATGTGTAGCAAAACTAAAACTCATTTACCGATCGGTATCATCATAGAACACAACTAAAAGGAGTCAAGAGGGATGTAGAATGACACAACAAGCACACAATGTAAAATAAAGGCAAGAAGAAAGAAAAAAACATGCTTAGGATAAAGAATAGTCACAAAATGATGTTTCCATTATTTCCAGAAATGCACAAAACAAGTTATAATGGCGAAAGAGGTCGATATCCACATGCACGAGTCATATATAGAGGTCTATGAATTAGAATAAAAAAATGAAGTCTTTAAGCAAAGTAAGGATCCAAAGTTTCCAACATTAACAATGATTCCAGCTTTTACATTCATAGATGAATCCATGGGAAAAGAAGAGAAGAAGAAGGAAAACTCAATTTTGAAATATAACCAACAACAAGAAGTATTCAATGTCTGTAAATCCACCCGCAAATCTATCAAATACATTTCCCTAAGTCTGTTTGGAATGTTAGAGAAGGAAAGAGGGTGGATCGAGACCTAATCAGTGGTTGGAGTAATCGATCTACTCATCAATGCCCGAAGATAGTTTCTTATTTCTCACCTATCAAATCTACCACGAATTTGAATTTAAATATCTAGCTATAGCCTATATCAATATCGATTGAGAGTAGGTACACTATAGATCTATTGGGCCCCTAAAAATATTTACTATCGATGGGCATGAGAGAAGGCGCAAGGTTCTACACACCAATCGTCGTAGATCTATTGGGCCCCTAAAATATTTACTAAGTACACAAAGGCGTGTGTGTGTGTGGGTGTTGATAGAGTTGGTTAAGAATATAGATTAAAAGAGAGCGGAGCTCTATAAAAATGGCTACAAGGATTCTATTGGGTTGGGTAGATAAACTATAGGAGATGGATGTATCAAGGGCTTGGGGTTATAAAATTTCTTTTTGAGAGCTAAGGAATGTAGATCCAGTTATGATGTATGACTTGGTCTACCATAATGTGATTTTTATAATGAATCTAATGGATGTAATGAGGTTACCAACTTATTTGAATATGATCATTAATGATTTTGGTCCATCCTTATATCTTCATAGTTCTGTTTCATGTATGTTTATAAGATGAATATGAATCCCTATGCATTTTCCTTTTTGTTTTGATTCAGTTCTTTAAGTCATTAAAGTATCTCTATCTGTAATGACTGCAATGGTCTAGAGCCATTTTGAGCTCTATGATGTTTGCATGTCTCATTCCCACTCACTTTCTTTAAAGTTTGGATCATAGATGATGTTTCCCACTCAACTCACATAAAGAGAGACTCGGCACCCACGTGCCTCGGGTGAGCACCCAAGCACCCATTGGGTGATAGGCGACGTGCATGGGATTCCCTTGTTCTTTGGTGGGTGTAAAAATGACTACATCTTGGTTCCATTTCGGGACCTCTTTTCAAAGTTGTAGTGGGAAATAACATACATCATGATCTATGCAATGAGTGATGATGAGAAATGTTTAACTGTGGAAAGTGTTGAATCATGGTTTAAGAGCACGAGAGGATGAATTTTCTCAGAGATTCAACACTTGGACCTGAGTTTGATGCTCGTAGATGGGTAGAAGAGAACCTCTACCATGATTTGTATGAAACTTTTTTTATTGCTTCCTAGTAGAGCTGTATGAATGGCTCTCGGCATATGCATCTAGATCAAGCTAGTATTATAGATCACGCATGTGGACCCAAGAAGAATTCCAGAGGTTACAAGATGTAGATCTGACATGGACTCATGTTGTGGATCATTGGTGGAAAGGAGTACTGGCTAGCTACACTCTGGAGTATGCTATTTCCACATATTCTTGTCTAGAGGTTGCTTGAGTTTGAGTTTTTGTGGAGCCCAGAGGATCATTTCTACGTGTTATCCCTTTGGCAATGAAGATCTTGATCATGACCATGGGTTTAGAGGCATTTCCAATGGCTTGGCTAAAACCTTCTTGAGTGCTAGGTGAGGAAGCTAAGGTGGAGGAAGATGGAAGACATTGTGATGAGAGAAAGAAAGGGAGGAGAGATGACTCAAGTATAGTGAAGCACGTGAAAGGGAGATTGCTAGAAAATGTGAGGTTGCAAGTGTGATGGATATATGGAGGTAGACATTGCGGGAAGGATTTGAGGTTCACATGCAGAGGATGTGGAACCTAGTCTGTGCTTTACCCCATCTTGGCAAGCACGTAAGAGAGACCCTTCAAATTCTTGATGAGATTTCATCACATGGAGAGAGAGAAGAGTCATTGGCATGCATCTAAACCCACCTAGTGACCAAACCCTAGCACTTGGTTTTCCAGATCAAGGAAGGAGTATCGTTGACCTAGTTGGTATCGGTGGAAGTGATGATCTGTGCCCAGAGAGATAATTTTTCATTTCCCACTTCTATGGCTACGCATACTATTCTAGTATTCGGAGGAATTTTTGGACAAGGAGAAAATATACAAGGCTTGGGTAACGCATCGGGGAGTGGCGCGGGACACACATCTAGCAGTGGACACAATCTCGCAGATGGTTGGCACATAATTTAGTGGGACATTGGGGACCCTAGGCATGACCACTTTAGGCCCATTACTGGCTACTGGTGGATCTAGAGGTGGAACTGGTGGATCTGGAGGCATAAGACCTGGTGGATCTAGTGGATCCGGTGGAGGAGGAAACACCGAGAGGAAGTCAAGGAACTGATCAGAGGACAAGGGCCCCAACCACCTCCTCAAGTCTTCTTTGAGATGTCTTTACATTTTCCAGATTACAGGGGTATTGAAGATGTTGCGAGCATGTTCACAAGTGTGAGTTTTATGGCATGCAAAGGGGATCACAACCCAGAATGGAAGGCCATCAATTTGCAATGACATTGTGCAGGAGGGCACACATGCATAGCTGGTATAGGAAGTATGACCCCATCAGATGGTGGTAGATTACACCACATTGAAAAATGCCTTTCCTAGTAGAAATTCCACATCCTTGAGTTTGAACAAAAGAGCATCAACACCCTTAAGGAAATTCAATAGGGAATGGTGGAGAGTGTGTGGGAGTATGACACATGGTTTAAGACTCTCCTGTCAAAATTTTCATATGACATTCACCCTTCACAACATGCTCAATGGTTTTGTTGGAGGGTTGATAACCCCATTTAGAAGAGCTTTATCTCATAAGACTTTCACAGACCCATGTGAGGCGTTGGAAGCTGCCTCACTGCGCCTGAAGCTATTGGGAGTGTTGACACTGTGTTAGCCCATTTTTGAAGCTCAAATCACTTGTTATGGCTAAGCAGCTAGAAAATTTATCTGTGAACTCAGCTCATGAGACTCACAGTGGAATGTGGTGTATAGATTGTGAGGTAGAGGGGCATGCCAAGGATAGTTTCCCCAGAAGATAGTATGCACCATAGTAGTAGTAGACTATGAGATTTTCATGGGGACCATGATGCGAGTAGATGTCCCTTGTTACAACACACATGTAATTCGGAAGAATGTATCTTGCTACTTGTAAGATCTATACCTCTACGACCCATGATACCAAGGATTGTTAGGCTTATTGACCAGATCCATGAGGCCATTGATCATGGTGTGTGCTAGACCAACATTGCCAGTAGTTCTAAGAATGATGATCACCATTATGAGGAGCACGCAGATGGAGGCACCACAAGGGGGGGATTTTGTGGAGGATTCCATGGTCATGGTAACCATGGAGGAGGAAGAAGTGAGTTCCCATGTGAACCTATTTTAATTGTGGGTCTATAGACCACTACAAGCGTGAGTGCCCAGATTTGTTGCAGTGCTCATGGTGCGGGAAGAAGCACAAGTATGAGGAGTGCCTTGAGTTGTTTGAGCATATGAATCAACAGCACCGGAAAGACAAGGGCACTATAATGGTAAGCATTAAGAAGGATGACACACAATGGATGCCACGGTGACCCGTGATGTAGGCTTGGAACCTGTTATGGTAACAACAAGAGCAGAGGCCACACACAAAGGAAATGCCAAGGCAGAAGAACCTAGTTTCAAGGGAAGAAGTGGTACATGGGAAGTACCCAGACCCTACGCATCAAAAGGAGGTATATCAAGAAACCATGGACATCATTCGGAGTTTACAAGGAGAAATCCAATGTCTAAAGGAGTAGTCCAGGAGGGAGGAGCAAAGAAGGAAGGTCGAGGCACCAAAGGATGACCTGGATGAGGTCAAGGAAGTATGTAAAATGCTAAGGCAAGAGAATATTATTCCCTTGCTAGGGGCATGGTTGAGAGAGAAGGTACCACACACCAGAGAAGAGCATGAGAGGTAGGTCTTGCATGCAAACCTTCCCCCTCACAACCTTGACTATGATAGGGAGATCACATTAAATGCGGTCATGGATGGATGGCTCCTTAGTAATATCCTCATTGACACAGGCGCGGAGGTCAATGTTCTCACCTTGGATGCATGGCATCAGATGGGAAGACCTGCATTACAGCCATCTTTGAATGTGTTGTATATGGTGAAAAAAATGAAGGAAATGCCCATCGGTGTCTTAAAGGATGCAACTATCACCATTCAAGGGGCTAAGTTTACTGGGGACTTTGAAGTCTTGGCACTCACCGAGGCAGAGACAATTTCCCAACATTACTTGGGTGCCCATGGTGCTATAAGAACAATGCGGATTTGGTTCAACAAGGGATACATAAGCTTTGAAAATGAGGAGGAATGGGTCATCATACCCCTGGCTGATGGAAAATCAACACCCTATACTGAACCTTTGGGAGAAGAGGTCTTGGATAGAATATATGTGCACTCAATCAGGGATCCAGGTAATCCATCCCATAGAAGGAGTTATCCAGTTTGAGGATGCTCAGTCCTTAAGTGACACCACCAATATAGCATGTGATAATTGGGCACATGGGACCTATGAGTTAATCGGATGACATTTGAGAGGATCGGTGACAAAGGTGACAAAGGTGCATATATTCCAGGTGCCTAGGGGAAAGGAGCTACCTAAGTACTCAGGAGGAGCCTTCCCTGAGGTCTTTTTGTAGGAGATGGAAGCTCAGTGGAAGAAGGAGAATGAATGAAGAGGGATGTTAAGTTATGTCCTACTTGGAACTATTGCACGCTGGTGGGTGACACATCAGGATAACCTCTTGGAATGGCGTGAGGTGAGAATTTCCTTCTCTGTAAGGTTTTGTAGGAGCAACATGCCCACGGCTATAAAAAGACTACCATGGTAAAGAGACCACTTCCTTCCATATCCAAGCATGTGAGACAGCTTGGATGGGAAGCACAAAAGCATTTCCACCTTCATTATGGGTTCACAAGTTGTATTCCACCCTACAAGGTTGTGCACGCATGGTACATTCATTTTGAGACACGCCACCAGACGATAGGGAATTGGAAGAGTTAGCGGCTGATCTCATTCAAACATTCAGTATCGAGTACAAAACCCTTGGTGGATAAGGCATTATAGGTTGTCAAGCACCTTACCATTGGGGATAGTGCCATGGCAGAAGATAGGCTACTAGAGTTGCTAGGTGAACCTAGCCTGGAGCACACTTTGAGGAAGAAGAAACAGAAGAGATACAACTTGAGCTGCATGTGTTTGGAAAAATAAAAAGGAAAGATGGTGTATGTTATTGATGGAGAAGAAGTAAAACTTAGATGTTGACCATTCTATAGGGGGGACGTGAGGTGTTAGATAGTTTTGATGAATGGGTGTGTGCCTATCATGAACCTTTAAGGAAAAATGAAGGTTAACATCGGCTCGAGAGAGAGCCTAAAGAGGCTATCATTGGAGACTATTGGTCGGAGAAAGAAGTCTCTAAAATCATTGATCTTTTACGAGAGTTTGAGGATTTATTCCCACGCATGGGTATATCATGAACTAAAAGGCATTCACCATTCCTTGGGGAAATGAGAATTAAGTTGAAGGAGGGTGCACACCCGGTCTGAAAAGACCATACTCAAATGAATCCTAACCTACGTGTGAAGGTCAAGGAAGAAATAGATAAGATGATAGCATCGGGCATCATTGAAGTTGTTGAAGAGTCAGAATGGATAAGTCCAATGGTAATTAGCATCAAAAAGGATGGAAGGATAAGGATCTGTGTTGATTATAGGGACCTGAATGTAGTGTGTATCATTGATCCTTTCCCAACCCCATTTACTGAAGAAATTTTAGAGGAGTGGCAGGGCGAGGTCTACTCTTTCACAGATGGATTTTCGGGCTATCACCAGGTAAGGATCACGAAGGAGGACCAGAGGAAGATGACTTTCACCACTTGAGTGGGGAAGTTTTTCCTATATAGTCATGCCATTTGGGTTGAAGAATGCACCTATTGTGTTCTCGTGCATTGTGGTACAAGCTTTCCAGGACTTCATCCATAAATTTCTTCAAGTCTACCTAGATGATTGGACAATATATGGGTTAGTGAAGGACCATTGTGACAACTTAAGGTTAATGTTTGAAAGGTGTCGGTAGTTGAGGATATCCCTCAATATTAGGAAATGTGTCTTTGCTACCCCATTTGGAACATTATTGGGACACATCATATGTAAGGAAGGCCTACTAGTAGATCCCAAAAAGTTGCAGTAATTGTGGGATTGAGGGAGCCTACTAGTCAAAGCACAAGTGCATGGATTTCTTGGGCATACGGGTACTACAGAAGTTCATCAAGGGATATGCCAAGATCACATGCCTTTAGAAGAGTTTCTTAGACATAAAAGTGCCTTTCATTGGGGAGAGGCACAACAAAAGGCATTTGACACTTTGAAGGATAGGCTTATCACCACGCCCATCCTACGTTTCCCTTCTTGGATAAGCCTTTCCATGTTCATGTGGATGCCTCAGGAACCACCATTGGAGTAGTACTTGCACAACTTGGTGAAGGGATTGTTGATCATCCTTTGTGCTTTGCAAGCAAGAAAGTTGACACCAGCAGAGCAGAATTATACTACAACTGAGCATGAGGCATTATCAATGATCTACGCTTCACAAGTTTAGACAATATTTTTTGGCAACTCCATTTTATATTTTACACTTGACCATATGGCATTGAAATACTTGGTGAACAAGCCCATTCTACAAGGGTGCATATGTCGGTGGGTACTATTGTTCCAAGAATTTGAGTTCACGGTGGTTGTCAAACTAGGAAAAGTAATTCGGACCTGATCATTTGTCTAGAATTGATTCAGGGGAGGATGCACAAAAGCATTGAGGATACCATGCCAGATGCACAACTATTTAGGTTGTGGCATGCATGCCCCCTCAGACTTAGAAGATATTGCAGTATTTCTCAAAATGGGTGTGGTGCACCAGATGGAATGAAGGCCTTGGAGAAGAAGAAGTTGGCCATACGTGTCACACCCCTACATGCTAATTAGTGGAGATCTGTACAAAATGGGTCATGATGAGGTTTTGCACCGATGCGTGCTAGAACATGAGCACATTGCAATTATGGAAGAGGTGCATGGTGGGATTGCAGGAGGACACTATGTGGGAAATGCAACCACGTGGAAGATTCTACTCATAGGGCTCTTGGTGGAGACCATTTATCAAGATTGCATTGAGTTTTGCAAGGCATGTGACCATTTCCAGCACCTTGGAAAACCTAGAAAAAGGATGAAATGCCCTTGTGACCAATAGCCAGCATGGAACCATTTGAGAAATGGGCTATCAACTTTGTCGGACCAATCTCACCAGTGGCACGAAGGACTAGTTTGCATATATCCTCACTTGCATTGATTATTTGACAAGGTGGGCAGAGGCAACACCTACAAAGGATTGTACAATGGCTACAACTACTAGATTTTTATGGGAAAACATAATCAATAGGTATGGATGCCCATTGAGTTTAACAAGTGATAGAGGTACACACTTCCTCAATGAAATGGTCAGGATTTTGTTATCAAAATTCATGGTGGCCCATCACAAAACTACTCCCTATCACCCTCAAGCAAATGGAACTGCTATTGAGGCATTTAACAAAATACTTAGTCACACATTGACTAAGATCTGTGATGTTGGTAGATAGGATTGGGATGACAAAGTATCATCCATTCTTTGGGCATATAGGACAACCTACAAGAGGTTGAATAAGGCCACACCATTTCAATTGGTGTTTGGTGTGGAGGCTGTCCTACCAGTTGAATTCATGTTACCTTCTCTGCGTATAGCACACAGAGGATTAGATGATGAACAAGTGCTGGAAGAAATAATTGACAAGTTAATGCAATTGGATGAAAGATGATCACTCACCAGGTGGAGCCAGAAAATGAAAAAATCAAAACAAAAGGCATGGCATGATCGTCACATTAAGAACAAAAAGTTTGAGGTTGGGAAGATGGTCTTACTATATGATTCAAAGTTTTGCCATCTGGGAAGTTAAAATCCATTGGTTGGGTCCCTACATCATCTCATACATCCTTGATTCAGGCACATGCCAGTTACAAGCAGTTGGATGGGATGAGATTGCTAGACACTTCAATGGGAGTAGGTTGAAGCCCTACTATAAATAAGTCTTCTTGGTGTTTGTAATAAGGTAGTATTGCCAGTTAGTTTAGGATTTCCTTTAATGCATTTTTTTTTCTTGTGTTTCCCTTTCTCGTTTTGTTTTTTTTGTTGCACCTTGGGGCACGGTAATCTCATTACTTTTTGAAGGTTGTAAATGCACAGAGGACCACACATCATTTTAGTGTGGGGTGGAGTAAGGTGGAAGAAATTGCAAAGTGTGAAGCACGCCAGGAAGGATTGCATTGGAAATCCTGGTTGGATGGCCCTAGGAAAGGAAGTGCATGGAAGGAAAGGTGAAAAAGGATGGTTGGTGTCAGGGTAAGGCTACATTGTGGATCCACGTACAAAAGAGGAAGAAGCACAAAAAAGCAACACGAGGTAGGTGAGAGAAAAAATCATGATGGAAGTACCTTCGGTGCAAGGTGACACGCACGCACAAGAGTCTCTATCAAGATGGATTGGTTGCGCGCCAGAAGGTTGGGGATTGTCCATCGTGAGGATTGGGCACATGAGTTAAAGCACTAAAGTCAGGTTTTGTTGAAAAATCCACATTAAGTGTTGAAGTATGGTGGTAGGTAAGGTAGCATTTAATGTTAAAAAGTGGGAAAAACTATAAATAGAAGGTTGGACACTTCATTATTTACATTGTGAATACGAAGAAGGAAGAGCTTTTGTGAACTAGGGTTTCCAGAGTTGATCCATGTGAAGAAAAATTGGAGAAATTTAACCATGAGTGACTAGTTTGGATCTGCAAACCAGGGGGGAATAGTTCACGGGCATGGAGAGTTGTGGAGAAGCATCATCTTGTGAAGGGGATATTCCAACGAGGGTTTGGCAGCTAGGGCATGGGTTGAAAGGAGTTTCTTCACAAGTTTGAGATCTAAACTTGGAAAGGGTAGAGAAGCAGAGCAAGAGAAGTTGAAGTGCAAAGATAACCTACACAATGGCACCCAAGAAACCAGTTGTAACACCTAAAAGGGGCAAGGGCAAGGGAAAACAACAAGAAACCACCACAAGTACCAATGAAGAATGGTATGCAGAAATGCAGTACCCAGATGGGGTTTTTCTTGGAAAGGAGTGGGAGTCCCATTTAAGAAACATGATAGTAAGTGATTATAACCATCACACAAACATGACTGAAAAAAGAAATGGCAGCTGGAGTTAGTGCACCCAAAAAAAGAGGACACCAGAAGGGTTACCCATTTATAGTGACAAAGTAAAAGTGAAGTTGGAGAAGGTGGGATTATTGCAACTCTATGAGTTTCCCTACTTTGGGAAGCCTAAGACCTCTATCAGTGGTGATGTCATGTCACACGTACATGAAGATCACTTTCACTTCACGGGGCAAAATGCACATAACTCCTCAGCTGATTTCAAAATTCACAGGTCTCATCTGAAGGAGAAGATATAAAGGATGACCTATGTGACAAAAGAAGCCATCAAAGAAACCATCACCACATATGCATACAAGAAGGGGTCAAGGTACTTTGATATTGTGGATATCCAAGACCGGTGATGAGAATGGCCATGTGCCTGGTAACCAAAACTTAATGACCAAGAGAGATGGATGCAAGTGAACAAATCATGGCTCAATGTTTGCAGAAGAATATCGAGAGGGCACCATCTACAACTTGTCCATGTACATCATGGATGAGATCATCAGCAGTGCACGTGTAGGAGGGTGACAAGATACTTTTCAGCAATGTCCTCTTAACTATTGTATTTTTAGAGATCGAGAGTGCCAGATGCGGCAGATAAGTTCATGTGGGAGTACCCAGAGGAAGACCCCTCACCCACAAAGAGATTCAAAAAATATACTTGCGATAGCATGATGGCCATTCATAAGGCGCATCTTGAGAAATGGTATACGCACTTGAGGAATGTTCGGGGTAGAGTGGAGGATCCCAGAACAACTGCCAAAGCTCACAAAAGGAGAAGCTGAATTCATAGTATACCAACACTTATGCATTGGCAGATTTAGGTTGGTTGATGAAAGCATGAGCCCATGGTGTAAACTTCCATTTTCTTTCACCACTCAGTACTTCCAGGTGGGGGTAAACAGATTCAAGGAATCCAAGAAGCTGAAGTTTGACCTTGGAAGTATGGATCGGGACCACAGGGAGATGCGCAGACATTGGTCTACCCCAACAAGCATGCGTACATGGAAAAGTATGTGTCACATGAAGTTTAGATGATGAAACCCATGACTCTGCCTATTGCAGGGAGGTCATGCATGTGTGTATACCTTCGCATAAGGCCCAAGTTTGAGAAGGGCACTTATCTTGAGAATGAGATAGCTATACCTGAGGACCTAACAGGTAGGAAGAAGACCACACCCAAGAAAAAGGAGATGAAAGAGATAAAGAAAAAGGCACCAAGTGTCCAAGATACTCAAGCGGTGGGCCCCAGGAACAAGCACTAGAACAAGTACTTACACACGCAGGAAGAGGTCACCGATCGAGAGAGGAGGTGCCAGAGCAAGGAAAGCTTATCGCAGAGGAGAAATCACCGAGGAGGAGGAAGAGAAAGAAAGAGTCTCCTATACTGGAATCCCCAGTTAGGAAGAAATAGAAGGTGATGGAGGAAGCTGACTCGGAGGAAACAGAGAGCTTGGAGAAATACATAGGGTGAGAGGGATGACGATGAAGAAGATGATCCTGAAGGGGACCAAGAACCACTTGTTTTTAGCATGCATGATTCGGAAGAAGAAGGCAAAGAGGAGAAGAATGACTATCACTTTGTGCGAAGGAAGGGCAGCCAAGAGGAGGAGGGGCACCCAGGACATGGGAGGAGGTGAAGAGGTTAGCACGAAGGGTCAAAAGACTCCAAGCCTCACTAAGGATGAAGTAAACAAGAGGTGGCAGAAAGAGAAGCAATGAAAAATCATTGAAGCCTTGGTAGAACAAGAATTGGAGTGCACAACATTGATATAGTGATGAATGAAGATAGGAGGAAGAAAGCGTAGGGAAAGATCACGGTAGTGCAGGGGAGGCCCCAGTCTATCGGTAACTATTCCTAAGGCACATGCATGAGGAAAGTGCATGGAGATCAAAAAGACCAAGAATGGACTACATTGATGATCACAACAAGGTGTTGTGCGCTTCCAAAGCACAGTCCCAATAGATCAACTCTTGGCAATGAAGTCATTTGATGAAGAAGGTGCATACCCTCGGATGAGGAAAATGATTTCATGGGAAATTGAGTCCCACATCGATGAGCCAGAGTTTGAGGTAAGCCAAGGAGCACTAATGAAGATGCTTGAGTCAAAAGGAGATAACCCCTTGGTGAGCGCTCAACAAGCTTTTGGATGAACAAGTCTGCAATGCTTTAAATAAGGTCTCGGTTGAGCTGGAAGCTAGGTTATTTGGAAGGAATGACAGGGTAAAATTTCTAGAGGCAGAGCTAGAAAAGAGGGAAGAAGAGCTAGAAGAGAGCACCAAGAACTTGAAGCAGGAGGAACTAATTAGCACGCAACTAAAGCGTGAACTTAGGGAAGAAAAGGAAAGGGTGCGCGAGGTATATAAGAAGGTAGAATCCATCACAGATGCCATTATTTTGAAGCATCCGGACCTAGCACCACCCCAAAAAAGTATGGATCTTCCCTTGAGTGCCTTGAAGACTTAACATGCATCCTCACCATGGAAAGGCAACCTCTAGCCTTAGAATCCATGGAAGAAATAGCAGACGTGCCTGGAGAAGGAGGAAAATTAAAGGTTGTAGCAATCATTTTCAGTACAACAAGGTTCTTGCTGATGTGAAAATTTACCCATACTGCTTTGAGGCCGCATATGATAATTGCACAGATAGAGATAAAGTGGCGAGTATTTTGGTCACCACTCACGAGGTAGAGCTCAAGGAATTCCAAGAGAAGAACAAAGGGAACAAAGCAGAGTGGGAAAGGATCCTGGCCAAGGTCGAGAAAAATGTCGAAGCTATTGAAACCTTACGAGGTTCAATTAAAAACCAGGTTGAAGGAGTTGTACCCATAGATTACAAGAAGGATGGATGCACTTGAGGACGTGGGCAAGGAATTGGAAGGAATGGTTGAAACATTGAACACTCGAGGAAATGGACTGGGTTTTGAGGAGTAAGCACCCTAGTCGGTGACCTCTGCTAGAGAGTGCAAAATGAAGTTCGATGCCTGGAACAAGTTGGAGGCCGACTTGCAAAGAGATTTTCCTATCTTGTTGCAATAATGACAACACTTCCCCATTCTTTCATTTTTTTCCCAATTCTTCATTCCCTTATTCTTTTTCCAAGGCGTTAAGTCTATTGTAATTCTTTCTTTAAAGAAGTGTTCCCACGGGTGGAGAATAGGTAAAGTGTGGGGTGATGTTGGGCCCCTAAAATATTGACTAAGTACAAAAAGGCGCATGGGCACGCAAGGCCTAAGTTGAAGGGTGGGCATGTAAGAAGAAGAAATGCAGGAAGGGTTCTAGGAGGGTTTTAGAAGGAACCATGTTACGCACTGACAGAAAAGGTCTCGGGACTTAGCCATATTTGGCATTTCGGGTAGAACACGAGAAAAGTGTGACCCGAACTACGCATGCGGAGTGGATAAGGTGCCATCTGGCGACAGGTTGGCCTAGGAAGGAATATGCCCTACGATGGAGGCTTCTAGAAGGCCATCATGGCAAAGAGTGGAGAGCTCAAGCCTAGAGGAGCATGCACCCATGGAGGACCACATTCAGACACTTGGCACGGATCTGAGGCCATAGAAAAGGATGAGTTGGCACTTGGGGGCCTATAAATACAAGCACCCACAGAAGGAAAAGGTGTGTGTGTGTGGGTGTTGATAGAGTTGGTTAAGAATATAGATTAAAAGAGAGTGGAGCTCTGTAGAAATGGCTGCAAGGATTTTGTTGGGTTGGGTAGATAAACTATAGGAGATGGATGTATCAAGGGCTTGGGGTTATAAAATTTCTTTTTGAGAGCTAAGGAATGTAGATCCAGTTATGATGTATGACTTTGGTCTGCCATACTGTGATGTTTTGTAATGAATCTAATGGATGTAATGAGGTTACCAACTTATTTGAATATGATCATTAATGATTCTGGTCCATCCTTATATCTTCATAGTTCTGTTTCATGTATGTTTATAAGATGAATATGAATCCCTATGCATTTTCCTTTCTGTTTTGATTCAGTTCTTTAAGTCTGTTAAAGTGATTCTTTAAGTTTGTTTAAAGTATTGTTTAGGTGATAGTCTTTCCCTTGTTTTGGTGGGTAATGACTAAAAGCTCATGGTCTAGAGCCGAGCGCTTATGATCTTCATGTTTTGTCATGTCTCATTCCCACTCACTTTTTTAAAGTTTTGATCATAGATGATTATGTGAATTTTCCAAGGAGATGATCAAGTGCGCGCAACTTGCAATGAAAATCGAGAGCTAGAATATGTATGTAAGTTGTCCAAATAACTAGGAGAGTTGTTTGATAACAACAACACTTGATGGAATGAAAGGAAAAATTCAATACCTGCACTTACCTAAAAGTTACACAACTCCTTCTTTAATGTGTTGGATTTTCTCTTCATTGATTGTTTATTGCTTCAAATTTGTGTGGAAAACTTAGAAAACACCTCCCTTGAATGCCTTTGATTGCTTGATGAAAGATGATGATTGATAGATTGGATTGAATGGATGAATAAAAGCACAAAGTTTTTTTATGGATTGATTAACTTCTTCTAACTATCTCTCATGGAGAAGAAGAGCATAATTTATAGTTGAGGAGTGGATGATTCAATGGTTAAGTGAAGCCATGTTGGATTTAGATCAAGGGTGGATAATGCATGTGAGGATTAGAGGATTCTAGAGTGTATGGCTATAGAATTTGAATTTAAAACTCATGGAGGGAAGATGCTTCCATTGAATTAAAAATTCAAATGAAGGAGATATTTATAGAGGCTTCTAGAAATAGAAGCCTCTAGATTTAGAGGTGTGAGGATGTGATTAGGATTAGAATTAAATTAGGTTAATAAATGATTATCGGGGTGAGGTTACATGGAAAGGTTAGGTGTAGGGATGTGTAGGGTAGGTGGGTAGGTGGATATAGGAATATTAAATTCCTAGAAAATTTTAATGAACGATTAAAATAGGATAATAGGACATTATTAATGAATTAAAATATTAAGGATGAGATGGGATAAAGTAAAAGGATTAATGATGGAATGTTGTGACAAATGATAAATAATGATAAGGGGTAAATATGATAAAGGATTATTAATAATAATAAATCTTGCAATTAATTATTATAAGGATTTATATGATGTTGCATGAGACAAATTAATCGTAATTAATCATGTAAAAATTTTATATGCCTACATTTTCCCCCTTTGAAGGGTTATCACATAGTAATGATCGCTTAAAGAAAAAAAAGAAGAAGATGTTAATATGGTGATATGATGCCCCTCGAGGGGTTAGGCGGGGGAACGAGTCGTAACCACTCGAAAAGAGGAGAGGCCCAAGTTAGTAGATGAGAGAGGATTAAAGGATGAGAAGATTGGGGATTATAGGATTAGAAGAATGATTTAAGAGGTTGGATTATAAGAAGCCCTAGTCAAGGGGTTAAGATGAAGGATATTGGATTTGAGGATTAGAGAATAGAAGGATTATTGATGAGGATGCATGATGAGAGGATTAGAAGATAGGAGAGAGGATTAGAGGAGTAAAAGATTAATGATTATAGGATTAGAGGATTAGAATATTGATTTAAGAGGTTGGATTATAGGATGCCCAAGTCAAGGGGTTAGGATGAAGGATATTAGATTTGAGGATTAGAGAGAGTAGAAGGATCATTGATGAGGATGTATGATGAGAATATTAGAAGATAGGAGAGAGGGGTAGAGGAGTAGAAGATTGTAGGATTATAGGAGAGGAGTGAGGATTAGAGGAGTAGAAGATTAGATGATCATAGGAGAGGAGATAGGATTAGAAGATTATGAGAGATGATTAGAGGATATGAGAGAAGATTATAAGATAGGAGAGAGGAGTATAAGAGTAGAAGATTAAGGACTATAGGATTATAGGATTAGAATATTGATTGAAGAGGTTGGATTATAGGATGCCCCAGTCAAGGGGTTGAGATTAAGGATATTGGATTTGAGGATTAAAGAGTAGAATGATTATTGATGAGGTCGTATGATGAGAGGATTATAAGATAGGATATATGATTAAAGGAGTATAATATTAGAGGATTAGAGGAGTAGAAGATTAGAGGAAGGAGAGGAGAGAGGATTATAATATTAGGAGAGAGGATTAAAGGAGTAGAAGATTAGAGGATAGGATAGAAGATTATAATATAAGAGAGAGGAGTAGAAGAGGAGGATATTAGAGGATTAGGAGATATTAGATTTTAGATTTTGATGCCCTACCAATGATATATGACAAAGGTGAAGATTTAGGATTGGTGGATTAGATGATGTTAGGTTTGAGGATGTTATATTTGATGATTTATTGGATAGGAAGATAGGGTATTGGTTTATAAGATGTTTAATTTGGAGGATTATAAGATTAAGGATGTTTGGATGAGAGAATAAGGATTGGTTTTTTGTTCAATTTAACCGATGAGAGGATGTTAGACAAATCCCTAGACAAGGGGTGAGGATTTTGGATGCTATATGTGAGAGGATAAGATTTGGATGATGAAAGGATTGATTAGATAAGATGATAACGAGGTTAGATAATTGGTGAGATGATGATGATGATGATGATGATGATAAAAGGGGGTGTGTTACTATAAAGTGCCCACTCGTTATCATCATTAGCAATGTTATTAATGGTGCGGAAAAAGTAGACCATGATGTCATGATTTCCAAGTGCCCCTATCCTCATATCATCGACAAATTAATATTATTATGATCCTTATATCATTGGACAAGAAAAAGTGGCCTTGTATCATCAGATAGATTAATACAAAAATATGGTCTTGATATCATTGGATCATGCAAAAAGAAAGAGAAACAAATGAAACCTCATATCATTGGCCAAAATGTAAATGTAGTCAAGAAAGCAAACACACACAAGTAAAAACACACACATTGTATTTTTGTATAGATTTTGTGAATGTTTTGATTTTTTTTTAGATTTTGGATTTTGGAAGTTTAGAGTTTTAGATGTTTAGATGTTTAGATTTTGGATTTTGGATGTTTAGAGTTTTGGATGTTTTGATATTTAGATTTTGAATTTTAGATGTTTATATTATTTGATGTTGGATGTTAATATTTTGGATTTGGGATGGGGGAATGGTTGAGATTAGGTAAGATGAAAGGATTTATTGTGGGATAGCTCATGGGAGATGGGAAGGGATATAAGGTAGGATGTGACTTTCTGCTATAAGTCTCAAAACATGTCCTGGGTAGGATGAATGGGAGGATTGAGGGAAATCGGATCTATTGGATAGGATAGCGATTGGTCGATAGGTTAGGCTTGATGGGATATGGGATAGGAGATATATAGATAAGATGAGGAATGTGGTATATGATAAGAAAAGGGATAATATATGCCCCTAAGTATAGAGGAGATGAATGACTAATAGATGTGGTGTTCTCCCAAGCGTAAATTAGGGTGGCTTGTGTGGATGGATGAATGGGTTTGATTTTCCCCGTGTTTAGGGTAGTATGGGGAGCGAGGGTATCTAAAATGGATGATGACCCCAAAGGATGATAGTAAGGATACCCCCAGTCGTGATGATGAAATTTTTAAAGGGACGTGAAGAGGATTGGATGAAAAGTAAAAGATCGTCATCTCTAACGAATTTTCGATCCAAGGAAAAAGGATGTGGATGTGATGGATGGAAGGAAAACATCAGTGATGAATGAAAGATGAGACAAATGACACCTATTATAAGGAAAGATTTGGACTAAAAAAATTATGACCAAGATCTAAAAATATCCGCAACATTCGAGCCCTATGTCTCTACGAGATCAAAATGTATGTGATTGTGAGGTTTAATTATTTCTTGAATTGAAGACTTAATGGGTAGTATGTGAAGACAAAATAGCCAATGTATAGAGAGTGATTAAGTCAAATAGGTGGATGGAGGGTGAATGGAAGGCTAAGTCATGCATTTCTCTCATGCCAACCGATGTCCATAGCTTCACGAAGATGCATTTGATCCTTGTAACAACATTACTTTACTACCAGCCAGACGTCCATAGCCCCGGTAGAGATGCTGGAAACACCCCTAGAGAGAGTCTTGAGGTGGATTTTATTTGATATTTTTAATTTTAATATGAATTTTTTAATAAATTTTTTTCTTATGCTATTTGGGTTTTTTGCATAAAGAGGTTCCACTTTCTTGAGAACTCTCAAGGGGTTAAGAATCACTAGTGGTTGGATTAGGGGATGGAAATGAGTGTGGAGATGACATTAGATAGAGTATCAAAATAAACACCCAAGGGTATGCACCATATGTATATTAAGTATGTTAAAGTGTTTGAATCTCTAGGAGGATAATTGTTCTAGAATGTTGGAGGTAATGATAAACCAAGGTCACACGGTTGTAATAGGTAATGTTTTCTTAAAACATCTCGTGAGCTTCAAATGAATGTATTGGGGGAGATAAATGGATGTGATGATAATAATCGACTAGGAGAATCCTTGACTACAATATTCCATCGTCTAAAAACCTTCAACATGATCATCCATCCCCCAATAAAATCACACAATCAAAACCTTCCCAAACTATCTTGGTATCATGAACACTATTATTTATTTGAGATTGGTATATGTACATGAAGCAGGTGGGGTATATTTAGATGAAGGGGGTGGGTGTTATATAGGGGTCACATTATATTTGGGTGATGTTGGGGATGAAAGAGATTTGGGAGATGGGTGTGGTGTAGGAAACACAATAGACTTGGTCGATTTAGGGGATAAAGTAGATGAAGGTGGCATAAGATACTTATGATATTTGGTAGGAGATGGTGTGGGGAGAGGATTGTGATTATATTTTTAGGTTTAGGGGTGACTTATGATTCACTTTAGATGTTTTAAGATTGGGGAATGGTGTATTTTAAATAGGATAGTGTTAAGTTTTGGTGATTAATGGGGTAAGATAGGATTAGGTGTGGATGGATAGGATGGGGTGATGTAGAACCACATTAGATGGTTTATAATTAGGGGTCAAGGGGATGAGGGTGACTTAGAGTCACGATCGATGGGATAGTTTTAAAAATATTGGGTTTAGGTGATTGAGGGGATGAAATAGGCTTAGAGACTGAATTTGTTGGTGGAGTAGAGGATGTGGGAATATCTAGGAGAAATTCCATAGGATTGGATTGAGATGATGAAGATGAAGATGGAGGACTAAGATGAGATGTGGGGGATAATAATTTTGAGTTAAGTTATTGGGATTGTTGTGGATATGTGAATGGGACTCGATTATAGGTGTGAAAATGATTGGATTTAAGAGTTGATGTTTTAGATGATGGTGGATGAGTTTTTATGGTAGAAGGTGTAGGTTATGATTGTTAGGGGTTTAGATTTTGGGGTTTGGGATTGTTGTGTGGGTTTGGGATTGGTGGCTAGATTAGTAAGGACATAAAGGAGGTCCTCTTGGTCTAGGTCAAAGTTAATAGGTGGTCAAAGTCAATGTAATTAGTTTATGTGGATAGTCATTTGTGTTGATTAGGTCGGGGTGTGAATTGGGATGATTTGGTTTCCTCAAAGAGGAATTCAATGGGGTGAGTAGTAGGGATCTTAGGAAGAGGAAATTGTGGATGGGTTTGGTAAGGAGGTGATTGGTTGATTGAAGATTTAAGATTGGATATTTGTTGATTTCTAGGATATTAGGGCCAACATGGGATGATTGATTTGGATGACAAGGATGGGATTGGTTGAGGTAGGATGTTAAGTTTGAGATATTTATGTTAATGTGTTGGATAGTGTGTGGAAATTCATGGTCAAAGTGATATGGTTGACTTTGATGGGTGGGGGATGAAGAGATAGCTTGGTTGATGGATTTATAAAGGAGGTAGGGTTTGGATGTTGGTTTGACGAGGATGGGGATTAAGGATCAAAAGACATGGTTTGATAGGATGTGTAGGTGATTAAGGATGGATTAGGATTTATGGTGATGGGATTAGGATTTAGATTGTGTGATTAAGAATGATTACTTATGATGATGTTTGATCGATTAAAATTCTAAGGTGATGGGATGGTTTAGGATGTTAAAAATAAGTAGAAAACATGCAAGATGCATCCTAACTAGTCATGTGGGATTGTAATCAAGATATATACTACTTTCAATACCACACACCAATGATGGTGCCATAATTGGCTCTCCACCTATGTGTCAATGTGGTTGGCTAGCAAGTGATCTTAGGGAGTGCAAAATATTTGCACTATAGATTGATATGTAGCCAAAAGGTTCCATAGTCTAGGATGTACAAGATCACTAAGGAAGTCCCTAATATACCTTACGGTACGTGGGTTCGTATCCCATGTTATAAGGATGTTGTCTAAGGCTTGGGTATTGGGACGTGGAAGCCCCTCACTTTACACTACTCTTAAAGCAAAAAAGGCTTATCCAATAATGATAGATGTCCAAGAATTTGTATACCCCCAAAACATGGGGTGTGTCTATGTGTGTGGAGATGAAGCCCATGGTCATGAGACCCTAGGACTATGGAAAGTGTGTGGATATCACTTCCACGTCACGTTTCCCCTACAAAATAAAAATGGGAAGGCTAGCCGCTTTTGATCCTCAAGATCGTCCTAAGACATGAGAGGAGAGCATACACGATTTTTCCTTTGGGATGAACAAACAACAAAGGGAAACACACAAGAAAGATAATGTAAGAAAATAAATGTTAGATGATAAAATGAAACGATAAGGATTAGTAGTTTGATGATTGGGTCTTCAAGAGGAGGCCTTACAAAAAAGGATTAGTAGTTTGATTTTCACCCTAAATGTCTTGAATCAAATGACCTGCAAAACAAAGGGTTAGTAGTTTTAGACTAATTTTTATCTTTGGTAAGCATAGGAAGCTACACACAAAGTGTTAGTATTTTGTAACAAGAAAATATAACTCAATGTGTAGTTAAAATGACGAGATTTAGGAAAACCATGCATAAATTATCTTATAAAATGCTAAATTAACACTTTCATTATATAAATATTTTCAATAACTTTTTGAAAAAAATAGATTTGTTTCAAGTTCAGGATAAAAATTATGGCTCTCAGAAGTTAGGAAACAAAAGTGCTACAACACAGAGCATAGGCATTGAACTATTTGCATAGCGCCAATATCATAGGCGCCAAACTATTTGCATAGGTGCCAAAACATGAAAAATACCAAAATGTGCACAAAAGTGCTAATCTAAGGAAAAGGCACCACTGTATGTTGCAAAGGTGCCAATACATAGAGCAAAGGTGCCAAAACGTGCGAAAAATGGTAGATGAACATGAAAATTCAAATTTTGAAGGTGCAAACGAAAACGAAAATTTTTCAAATTTTGACAGCTTGTTTTAGGGATGAAATACTATTGAAAATGATAAATAAGTGGGGGTAACCCCACAAAGGTGCCAAAATGTATATGTTAAAAATATTAGTGTGATATATGTGAGAAAACAACTAAATTGATTCCCTAATCTAATATTCTCAATAAATACCTCGAGATAGAGCAATGGAAAGAAAGGAGAGATTCAATACATGTACTTATCTACAAGTTACACAATTCCTTTTTTGATGTTTTGGATTTTCTCTTCATTGATTGTTGATTGCTCTTAGATTGCTTCATATTTGTGTGGACAAACTTGGACAGCACCTCCTCTTGAATTCCTTTGATTTCTTGATGAAGGATGATGATTGATAGATTGGATGATAGAGTGATGATAGAATGGATTGATTAGATTAATAAAAGCATAAAGTTTTTCTATGGATTGAATACATTTTTCTAACTATCTCTCATGGAGGAGAAGAGCTAAATTTATCGTTGAGTAGAGGATTCAATGGATAAGATGAAGCCATGTTGAATTTGGATCAAGGGTGGAGAATGCATATGAGGATTAGAGGATTCTAGAGTGGAAGGCTCTAGAATTTGAATTTAAAATTCATGGAGGGAAGAAGCTTCTATTGAATTAAAAATTCAATGGAAGGAGAGAATTAGAGAGGGTTTTAGAAATAGAAGCCTTTAGATTTAGAGGTGTGAGGATGTGATTAGGATTATAATTATATTAGGTTAATAAATGATTATTAGGGGTGAGGTTACATGGAAAGGTTAGGCCTAGGGATGTGTAGGGTAGATGGGTAGGTGGATATAGGAATATTAAATTCCATGTTAACGAAGGATTAAAATAGGATAATAGGACATTATTAATGAATTAAAATATTAAGGATGAGATGGGATAAAATAAAAGGATTAATGATAGAATGTTGTGATAAATGATAAAACATGATAAGGGGTAAATATGATAAATGGACTAATAATAATAACTATTCTTGGAATTAATTATTATAAGGATTTAGATGATTTTGTGGGAAATATTAATCATGTTGACATTTTAGATGTCTACATTTTTTATACAAGGTGTTACAAAAAAATATTTCTTGCAATGATATCACTCTTTCAATATAGGATTGTGTTGCAGGGTAGATCCGTTAATTTTCTCGCTTTGGGTAGTTCAATATTTATTGCGGACATTGACATGGAAATAATTTGATTGGTGCACGTATTTGTCCAATCAAATTAAAATATATGTCAACAATTCCCATTCCAATATCAATGCATCTGATAAATCAAAGATTGTATTTTCTTATACCAATTATCTTCTTGCTTTCTATCAAGAAGCTTTCCACCAATTGCAAAAAACGAACAAATTCTCGACGCAATAAATGGAAAATTTCTATCGTTAGGTCTTTTAGTTGAAGATAAATATGTAATAATTAATTTTTATTTTAACATTATAAAAATTAATTATTTTTGAATGCAATAATAAAAATAATTTATATTCTATAGAGAAGAATTGTAGTTACAATAGCTCATAAGGAGGCTATTGCTGGGGGTAAAACCCCTTTAGAGGCTTCTGGTGATTATGATATGGATTTAGTGGAATTGACCCTAGTTTGATTTCCTTGAAAGAAAAGACCTAGTCATTTGATACCTCCACTACCACCTTTCCCTCCATAATTTTATACAAGTATTTGTATTATTATTTATTATTAGAACTCAAAATTGCACCCGTCCCAGATCAGGATGAATTGGGGCTTTGAGACAACATGGGACTATCTCCAAGTTGTGGGACTTGTGTTTGAGATAGACCTCTAGAGAAGGCTGACTTCCTCTACCTATTTTTATTGCTAAAACTACTCCTAAGAAGGAAATGCAACTACCTATCACTACTCTATGATTCCAAGGGACTAGGGTGAAAAGGAGATGCATAAAAGGAAAACCTAAGCTAAAGGGAGGTAATAAAGACCAAAAAGGGGGATGAACACTCTCAAATGAGTGAAAACAAGGGAAAACATGCACGGGGAGAGCAGAAAAATGTGCCACAATATGAAACAACACTCCTGCTCTTAATTTTGTGAAGCACAATAAACAAAACCTTGCCAAAGATATGAAAATGTACAACAGATCAACAATGCAAAAGAAGGAAAGAATATGCAATAAAATGCAAACTACGACAGAGAATAGCCACAAAATAATGTTTTTATTTCTTCCAAATGATGCACAATCGATTACAAAGGTGAGAGAGGCAAGGATCTACATGTAATGACTTAGATCTAAGGCCTGTAACTCAAAATACCAAGGAAAATGCTCTGAACAATGCTCTTAACAAACCAAGAGGGTTTAACCTTTACAAATGAGCAATGTTCAACAATTTATAGAAGAAAGGGGAAGAGAAGAGGATAGGAAGAGAAAGAAACTTGTCTTTTTAAATATAACCACCAATAACATGCAATAAATTCCTATAAAGGCACGTGTAGATCACAAATCGCCTCCCTTGTCGGCTTATTTTGTAGAGAAGGAAGGAGACCAAATCATATCAAATCTAGGTTGTTGATTTGATTGAATTTGTACATTAATGGATGAAGTCGCATTTTCACATTTCACCTACCAAATCTTTCCCAAAATCTGATTTCGAATAGCCCAATATGTATCCCACATTAAAAAATTTCCAACAAGACAAGATGTGTCGAATATGAGCTTTGAGCAACAATTATGGTGATTTGAAGATGTTCGATTTAAGCTCAACAAGTAAGACATGTATCACGATTTGATCGATCAAGGATTTGGCTGACTATCTATTTGTTTTATCTTTTCTCGACATGTGTGTCAAGCATTCCTTCACCACAAATATTTTGTGCTCATCCGGCATTTTCTCGATAGATCGCATGTTGTACACTTTTATCCGACAAGTTGACACGTGGCACTCAATGATTGTCATAAAATATTACACTTGGCTCGTGCACAAGAGAAAAAGTCATGAGATTAAGGAATGTAGAAGTGTGTCCGTACATGTAAGAGGGTACATGGGGAGTGGGAAGAAAAGGTGCATATCTGCAAAGGTATGCAAGTATGCGAGGAAGAAGAGGAGTGCAAGACAAGGATGTGTGGAAATAATTACACAAGGGAAATACGTGAATTCGTAAAGTAAAAGGCAAAATGAGTGCATGTGAGGAGGTACACAGAACTCAAGAAAGAATAAAATGCATGCAAGGTATGATAGGGACTTAGAGAAAATATAAGACAAGTCCATGGGCGCACACAAGGAGTACAAAATGATCCAAAAGAAATTGAATGCGTGCAATGAGTGTGCGCATAGGAGAAATGGAAGGAGATACAATAGTAATGGAGAAGGGTGGAGGCACGCAAAAGGAAGTGAAGGGAAGAAAAACACAAGGAAGAAGAAAGAAGGGTGATTAAGGGTGCACGCGATGAATTGCAGCCAAGAAAATTTTCCAAGGAAAGAAGCCATCGGTGTGTGCAACTTGAAAATTTATCACTAGAGCCATAATGAATCTACAAGTTGTCAAAATAACTAGGGTGGTTATTTTGGAAAATAGTTTGGTGAATTTTGGGGCCATCTTCCTACTAGATGAAGGAGATTAGTAGCCTTAAAATCATCCATTGGGCATGGAGTCTTCCTAAAATCATGAAATTCTAATCTAAAACTTTGAAGGACACCTTAAAGTCACTTGAAGTAATTGACTAAATCTGAAGAGAACTTTTGTAAGATCTATTGGAAAGTGCTACCAAGCTGAAACATAACCTATTAGAACTTGTGATGACACGAGAAAAACATCAGAAGTAAAAAAAGAATGCACAAAATAACACATGAGAGGAAAGAAACTATGTATAAACAAAAGAATGTGCGCATAGCACACTTGGAGGAATTGAAATTACTCTAATATATACATGATGCGGGAGAACAACTTAATGAAAATTCTTGAGATAAATCCCATTGATTGGGATTGGTAGTGCATCTCCATCAAGATGAGACAACTCAAAAGAGTTAGCCTCCTTACAATAATTGATGATATATGGGCCACTCCAAAGTGCATAAAAATTTGAATGATGCCCTGGTTTAGCTTTGTCAACATCCCATTTTAAGACCAAATTACTCACTTTAAAGGCCTGAGGTATATCCTTTCTATCACACCATTGTTTTTTTTATCTTTGATGTTGTTCTAACTTGATCATGGTAAAGTTCCTTAATTCTTCAAGTTCAACCAACTCTACCATTCTAATCTCTTGTTGGTCCACACCCTCAAACTCCAATTGTTGGGATAGCTCTAGTGAAGGCAATTCAAGAGATAAAGGAAGCCTTGCTTCTTTACCATAGACCATGAAGTACCTATTTCCTTCTTCACCGTGATTATATCTACCCAGAGTGCGTGTGAGACCTTTGTGTTCCATTGCCTTTGGTTGATATTCATTGTCCACTTCATGATTTTGATTAGGTTCTTATTAGTTGATTATGCCAATCTATTACCTTGATGGTAGTGGTTGGAAGAAGTATTTAAATAGATACCAAGACTAAGATCCCAATCATAAATTCTTGTACCAAGTATTTTTTATTATCAAAGATAATGGTTGAAGGAAGACCAAACCTTGTTACAATACCTTTGATAAAGTCTAGAATGAATGGATCTATTGATTCCTTGTGCACGACAAATTTTTTCCATGTAGTGAAGTAATATCTAGCTTTCAAAGATCCACTTGTGGCCAAAGTGCTCAAGGGCAGGTTAATGATGCCTATGAAGTCAAGATTCCATTGTACAAAGGGTTGATTCACTAGGATTGGTTAGAGGGGAAGTGCTGTCAATTTCTTATTTCCTACAAAGAAAGTGCATTCTCTCCATTTTTGACACACTTGTGTGCATCTCAGAAAGAGGGTAGGCTAGAAGTATCATGCCTTAATGATTTTTATTGATTTTTTCTTGGTATAGAAGTGTCCTCCAGAGAATCCATCATGAAATTTTGCTAACGCTTTGTCAACTTGCACATCATCAATACATCTCAACAACACACCATCAATTTTTCTTTTGAATAAAACACCATTAATAAACGCATATGGAATATATCGTAGCCTTAGATGTATTCTCTTCTCCTTGTCCATACCAAGATGTTATGCCCCGAGAAGAGAGAAATGCCACCATTTCCTCCGTAATGCAGTGCGTGTGCTAGAATCTTCATTCTGTTCAACTTCAACACGCAGAGGCTCCTCATAAAAAAATGAATCCTCTTGATTGTTTTGCATGTCTTCAATAATCTCCTTGAACTTGAAGAGTGCATCTCATATTCCATCATTTTGGTCACCCATCCGGCTCTCTTCTCACCGATTTCTCATCCCATGATGAAGTCTCTCATATAAGAGTGTGAAATTATTACCTTAACATGATTTGTGATGAGCATAATTTTGAACTTTTTCAACATGTGCATAATGGCAAAGACCTGTTTCTCGATGTGACTATATTTCAATTCATAATCCTTCAGTTTTTTACTAAAGAAAACAACTAGCTAATCTATTCCTTATTCATTTTTTGTGTTAAGACAACAATAACACTAGAATCAACTTCATAAGCATAAAGGATGAAATCCTAAGAGTAGTCCGAGTTGATGAGTGTTGGGGCGCAAGAAATTTCTTTCTTGATTTTTTTGAATCTTTCTTTTCCTTCTATTGTCCATTTGAATACCATATCCTTATTGAGAATGAGGGTGATGGGCCTAACCAATTTCAAAAATTTAGGAATAAACCTCCTAACAAAGTTCATTTTTGCCTAAGAATGATTACAAGGACTTATTGAGCACCAACAATGAGAGATAAAGGATATTAGAGACTCGTTTAGGATCAATGGTAATTTCATCCTTTGAGACCACATGGCCTAAAATCTTGCCTTGCGAAACAACAAAGTTGCACTTCTTAGGGTTAAGAGATACCCCAAACTCTCTACATCTCTTAAATACTTTCTCCAGATGCATGATGTGATCTACACTTTTCTTTGAGAATATAGTTATGTCATCCAAGTAAAATAATATTAACTCATTAATATATCTTTTGAAGACAATGTCCATTACTCTTTGGAATGTTGCGCCAAAATTTGACAAACCAAAATGCATTTTCTGATAAGCATATGTTCCCCATTTGGTTGTAAATGTAGTTTTAAACTGATCCTCTTCTCTCATTACCATGATCTAATTGAAGCCCGAATACCCATCCAAAGATATAAAAACTTCACGCGCCAAACCACACCTATAGAATCTACTCCATAGAAGGCAAAGGATAGTGGTCCTTTAAAGATTCCTTGTTCAAATCTTTGAAATCAACACAAAGTCTGATTTCACCATTCTTCTTGCATATTGGAACAAGATTCACCACCCAAGTAGAGTATTTGATAGGAAAAATAATTTTTTTCCTCAATGAGTTTGGATAAATCCTTCCTCATAAGGGGCTTTATCTTAGGATTGATGGTCCTTTGCTTTTTTCTAGATGGGCTTGATACTAGGATCAAGGTCAATGGATTTTGAGAAACACTTGGATCAAATACTTTGAGTTCTTCATACTCCCATGAGAATATGTCATTGTATTTCGACATAGAGAAATGAAGGCCTATTTTCATCTTATGCACATTATTTTCCAAGCAACAAATTTTTGTCATATACAATGGTAACTAGAGTGTAGTCTTCTTGCATTGTGCATATATAATTTTCTTCACCCTTGAAATCATCATCAGGACTGAAGATATGCTCTAAAGTGAAAAACCCTTTAGAAAAATTATTTTTCATTAGTTGAATCACTTGGTCACCATAGCTGCCATGCAATTCAACTTGCATGTTTGAAGAAAAATCAACTTCATTCGGATGAACTGACAATTTGCAGATCATCACAAACACTTGTTGATTAACTAAAATAGGAATTATTCTAGTGTAATATGATTATATGCAAAATAGTAAATAACAACTAAATAAATAGAGGAAATGACCCAAACAACTAGGTAAATAGAAATATGAAACCCTAATGTTTAAGAGAGGGTTAAGGAGTCCTTAGCTGATTCAACGAAGGTGCAGGACTATGCCGCAAAGGTGAACCGGTAAACAAGAGGAGGAAAAAATCACATTAAATCTTGAGAAAGTAAAAATTTGAGTTCTCTCGACTAGACTAGGGTTCCTGGAAAGGGATAGGGGCACATGTGGGTGCCCTAGTTTGAGATCTGGGAACCCTGGTCTAAGGATATGGCATGAAAACCTCCTTTGAGGTGTCACTAAGTATTCACATGTGTTCACCTTTACTTGTGTATATGTCAAAATGCACCAAATGTTGATGTAAGATTTGCAATAAAGAATCAAATGCAAAACCCCAAAAAAAGCATCAAACCCCTAAAAAAGAAAGATGTACATGAAGGGGTCAGACTGTCCTCAGTAGCCACAATGGTGGACTTACCTACGAGATCAATGCATAATATCTCAGACCCAATGTAGTTCTAGGTACGTGTGTGTAAATCGTGCCCTAGGTTACTCTTGTGTCAGTCACACTTTGTGAAATAGTGAAAAAATAACTAGATGTAGAATTTAGTAACTGTGTGCATGGAAACAATAGACTCCCCTCTTATGAAGTGTGATGTAGATGAACCAACCTTGTGTGCATTGTGATGGAGCTAGATGGATGCAAATGTAGCTTTAGGTGTCTTTGATGGATGCAACTCTAAATGGTGATAGTAGATGTTTAGTGCTTAGTCCCTCATTATGGTCACATAACTTTATATTTATATGGTTCTCTTGTTCTAATTTCATAATTAACCCCGAAAAGGTTGAACACCAAAAATATGAAAGCTCAAATGGCTAGAAAGTGCCCAAAAGGTGAGAGTAAAGTGCAAAGAGGATCAGGGTGCCCCAAAGGGGACTGGGTGCCCTGGGCCTTGGGCTTTGGGTGCCCTAGTTAGAAATAGGAAAAACACAACATGAAAATAGAGACCGGGAAAGTGCAGGTGCAAGATTGAAAATACGACAACAAACAATGTAAAAATGGCCAAAGACATGAGTTAATTATTACTCTTTCCACTTAAGAACCATATGAATAGTAGTATGAGATTGAGACTAAATATTGACTCAAAGTGTGTGATTTAGTGACTACATATGACCCCACTTTATGTTCTTTGAGTGGAAAGCTTGGTAACATAAAGTAGATAGAGATGCATACCGAGATAAGCCATGTAGAGTGATGTAGAAAGATGTTGAAGGACTAGACAAAACATGGAGTGACAAAAAGATGGAGTGTGGAGGCTAAAGATGTAAAATTGTAAAAGGTGATGAAAGTGAACCTAGGGTGAAAGTGCATGTGTAGTTGTAATGTGTGTAGTGTACCTACATGGTTAGTATTGTATGTGTGTTGTACCCACTATGTATGTGTTGTTATTGGTTGTTTTCTTCCCATATTGATGGACTTACATAAGGGGATCTGATCAAGTAGTCAAATATGCATGTATATGAGTAGAAATGCATGTATATAGTAAAGAAACATGTAAAAATAGTACGGAAATGAAAATGAAAAAGAACATGTGAACTTGGTCCGTGATGAGACAAAAGGTTGTAGAAAGGATATCCTGTAATTGTTGGTGAAGTACGAGTTTTTTGGGTGATCTCATGCCACTGTGGCTGAAGAAGTGTAGGGAGAAAGATGTGTTATTCTCCAACTTGTAATTTCTTCCTAAGAGTTGTGAAGAAATCTATGTGCCGTTTGGTTTTTTGGGCGATCCGATGCCACCGGACAAAGTAGTGTAGGGAGGAAAGTTTGTTGTATCCTAACGTGTAACTATTCCCGTAATGCTAAGGATAACATGTCCTATAAAATTCATTATGTATGGAGTTCGTAGACTGGTCTGAACCCACTCGTTGTATAACCCACTGTGTCAAGGAAAAAATTTGAAAGCTAAATTGTACTTGTACTATGTATAAAACCCAAATGATTCCCCCCTCTTTGGGGGTGCATGCAATGTCATGGATAGGATAATGCGGCCCAAAAGAGGACAAACCAAAGATACTTAAAATGTTCTCTACAAGGGGAGGGATGTGCTTGCTAGAAACCAAGGCACAAAAAAATAATGTAGCTAGAAAACAAATGTTAGTATGAACATGCATGTAGAAAACAAGTGTAATCCAATCAGAGAACGTGTAATCTAGAACTTAAATAGATAATGTAAACACCCAAGAAGACAATGTAGGTCATACAAAGTGGGTTGCAAACATGGGACACCACTCATGGTGTTGCAAGACACTCAAGACCGCAGATGTCTCAAAAAAAACTAGAAGACAAAGGAAAAATCCCACAAATAAAAACAAACAATATCAAACAATGTAACAAACAAGTACATAAGAAAATATCCATGCATAGACAATGTTTCACATGAAACACTCGTTAACATGTTAGAAAGATAAAATGTATATCAAAGTGTGGATAAACCAAAGTAGTGTGCTATGAACAAAAATGAAACAATAGCACTTGTAGCGTATGAATGTGGATGCCGCCAGGAGCTATTGTGGGACTAGTAGTCAAACATCCATGCTACATGTAGTACCCTTGTATAGTCTGCGATCAAAACTAGAAATCAAGTGAACGTGCATGTGTGTATGATAATGATAATGACATACAATAGACCTATCTAGCATGTGTAATAAATGAAACATGTACAAGAAAATGTAAGCAAGAGTAAACACAACCAAGATATGCAACATGTTGTGGATGTGTGGAATGGAATGCAAAGTGAATGATAGGATCTGTGTGCCCCTTGTGTGAATGGAATTGTATATAGTGAGGTTCATTTAGTATGCCCCCTCAACATTCAAGAATGAACAAAAAAATAGAGTGCGCCATCGATAAATGGTCGAACTATGTGTTGTGTGTAGTGCGTTGTGACGATTTTATGGTGATGATGTGTGTGTGACTCTATAGCCTACTCATATATCACTACAACATGAATAGAAAGGAGGTGGTGATTTAACCTAAAGCGTATACCACTAAACAATGTAAATGAAATTGATGATGTAACTAATCATAAGATGGTGCTAGAAGAAATGACCATATAGACTAAGATGTATATCACTAATCCTAGGAATGTCACATGAGAAGAGATTGAATGAGGAATGTGTAAGGGTGATAAGGTCCATTTTGTGATGTATATACCCTCAAAAATGCAGTATGGACCGTTTGACTAGAGTGCATCATCGGGTAGTGAGTGCAATATGTATAAGTGGATGTATAAAATGTGTAGTATGTATGGTAGAATAGGATGTAAATACAAGATGTGCCAATGCCCTAAGATGTATAACATAGTGGATGTAAGATGAAAGATGTAACATGTAATGTGAAGGATGTATAATGTAAGGTGATGTGTGAAAAACATGCAACATGTGATAGGTAATGTGTAATAGGTGTAGAAAATGCATGATGTATGAATACGAGCACTATCTATAGTGTGGATTGTAGTGTATAATGCATAGATGATGAGTGATGATATGTGGTGCCTAATATGTAGTGACTACTATGCAAAGTGTGTGGGCTCCATGTGTATAGAATGCCCTCAACAATCAAGTGTGAACCAAATCACAACAAAGGTGTCATCGGGTAATGACAATGCTAATGTGTAGATGAGGATGCTTATGCTAGAGGTTAATAATGCAAGTATGGAGCATGTGTCGATGCAAGGAATAAGTGCAATGCCCCCCAAGTGTACTATGATGAGGGAGATCTATGCAGCTATGCAAGAGGTTTCATGTCATTGTGGGAGAGCGTTGTCCATGTCATGATTAGAGAGAGGGCCAACACAATGGTAACACGAAGTAAAAATAGGACCATACGATGGTGGTATAATTTGAGATGTGTGTTATCGATCAAGTAAAAGGAGTATTTACTATGACAAATGTGGTGGGAGGCTTAGGTGATAAAGGAGTACGACCATCAATTAGTTCATCATCATAATAAGCTTCATCTGGGTCCCATTCATCGACATAGGTATGTTCTATAGCAGATGGTAGAATTACAAGTTTAACTATAGGAGGTGGTTGTTGAGCATGACCTGGTGATGTCGCAGATACCTTTAATGGAGGAGGAGTGAGCTTAACCTTAAGAGGAGGTCACTTAGTTTGACTTTATAGCATTGTAGGTTCTTTGAGAGGAGAAGGAGGTGATGGAAGATAAACCTTGAAAGGAGATTGTGTAATTTGAGTGGATTGAATACATGACGCTTGATTGACTGGGAAGGCATATGAGAATTGGTAGCGTGATGCTCATTAGATGTAGGAGGAACAAACTTAGGAGCCCATTTGGGTACATTATTTATAGGTGGGCATGCAAAAAAATGTTGTGTAGTGAATGAGATAAAGCCTTGATGTGTAAGATGCTTGATTCTTTGTTGTAACACATAACAATCATTGTCATTATGCCCATTGATTCGATGGTAATTGTAATATGGATGACCTTGATATTTTGCTAGCTGATAAGGAGGATAGTAATGAGTAGGCAATAAAGTGATCAATTGATGACTAAGGAGATCCATAAGAAGGTCATGTTGCTTAGTATTACAATAAAATATGAAAGGTTTTGATAATGGTATAACTTGAGGCTCACTACTATGAGCACATGTAGCAGACATAGAATGAGAATGAGATGTAGAAGAATAACAAACCTGAGCCTAAGAAACATCCTTAATATGTTGGATTTCAGATTTAATGGATGTAATTGTATATTCCATAGCCTTACTTTTTCTGAAATAAAGAATGCAAATCTTGAATTGAGTCTAATATGGATTGATTAGATGAAGGATCGCCAAATAAACAATCAAAAATAGGACTTATTTCGTGTGGTGGGGTATTGCTTGGAAGAGATATGGTGTGTAGACATTTTTGAAGAACATCTTGGAAATTAGGATGCATCTTAAGAAAATCAGACAAAGAAATTTGAGGAATTTTAGGAGCCATGATAGAGGAAAAATGAGGATCCTAAGCCCGAAAGCATTCAAAGTTCACCAAAATGATTAAACTAAAATAGGAATATTCTAGTGTAATCTAATGTTATGCAAAGCAGTAAATAAAAACTAAATAAATAGAGGAAATGACCCAAGTAGAAAAGTAAATAGAAATGTGAAACCATAATGTGTAAGAAATGGTTAAGGAGTCCTTAGATGATTCGACGAAGGTTCAGGATCGTATCACAAAGTGTGAACTAGGTAAACAAGAGGAGGAAACAATCACACATAATCCTAAGAAAGTACAAATTTGAGCTCTTTGACTAGACTCGGGGTGCCTAGAAAGGTATAGAGGCGCTCATGGGATCCCCAGTATGAGATCTAGGCACCTGGTCCGTAGATATGGCCTAAAAACCTCCTCTCGAGGTGTTGCTTTATGTATTCTCCTGTGTTCACCTTTAGTCATGTGTATGCCACTAAACTATATCGGATGTCGCTATAAGAATTGCAATAAAGAATCACCCGTAAACCCCAAACAAAACATCAAAACCCTAAAAATAAAAATTCATATGAAGGGGTCAAATTATCCTCAATGGCCATAATGGTGAACTTATTAATCGAGCGATGCACTACATCTCGCACCCAATGTAGTTCTATGTCCGTGTGTACAAATCGTGCCCTAGGTTACTCTTGTGTCGGTTGCACTTTGTGAAGTAGTGAGATTTAGTAAATATGTGTATGGAAACAATAGACTCCCCCAATGAAGTGTGATGCGATGAACCGACCTTGTGTTCCTTGCGATGGATCTAGATGGATGAATATGTAGCTTTAGGTACCTTTGATGAATGTAACTCAAGATGGTGATAGTAGATGTTTACTGCTTGGTCCCTCATTATGGTCACATAAATTTATATTTATATGGTTCTATTTTTCTAATTTCGTACTTAACCCCAAAAAATTGACCACCAAAAATATAGAAAGCTCAAACGGCTAAAAAGTGCCCAAAAGATGAGAGTAAAGTACAAAGAGGATCGGGCGCCCCGCAGGGGACTTGGGTGTAGTCGAAATAGGAAAAACACAACATGACAATACATAATGGGAAATTTCAGGTGTAAGATAAAAATATGACAACAAGAAATGTAAAAATGGCTAAATACATGGATTAATTATTACTCTTTCCACTTGAGAACTATATGAATAGTAGTGCGGGACCGAGACTAAATATTGACTCAAAGTGTCCGATTTAGTGACTACATGCACCAACCGGTTTTTTTTTTTTTGGAATGAATGGTCAAATCACCATCTTGATCTGTTATGCATTTCCTTGGATAAAATCCTCAGTAGGTGAGAATTGTGAACTAATGGTTGTCATCTGGTTTTCTTCTTTATTAAATCTCCTTGGTACCACTGCAGATTAAGAGTTTCAAAGCTCTCCATAAGGTCCCAAAATATATGTTTGTAAGATTTGAAAAGCTTATTATTTTTTACACACTTGTTTATAACATGGTGGATGAACAATTCAGTTTCCCTAAAGATATGTAGTGCCTTGATCTATCTCCTCTCAGTAATAAGAATACCATGCACCACCGCATCATATTCTCGCTACATTATTAGAACATGCAAATCGTGGCCTATGTGTGAAGAAGTACTCCTCACTCTTGGGAGAGATGAGAACAACACATGCACCTACACCATTCCTATTTATAGAACCATCAAAGTACATCTTCCATAGTCCATAAGTTTCAATTTTTTCTTTCTTCTGTGCGTAGGCAACATGGCTTCTTCTTCAAGGATACAATAGGTTCCAAAACCAGTTTTAATGACTGCATTATAGGGATCAAATTCATAGTGCTCCTTAGCCCATTCATCTAATAATAGATTAGGTATAGAGGGAGGAATGGGTTTCTCTTTTGAAACTGAATCTTGTTCTTGGCCTTCTTGAATGAGGCAATTAGCTTGGAGAGGGGATGGGTCATATGACTCAACATGATAGGAAAATATAGGATCAACTTGTATGGTAAACCGTACCATACCTTGTTCTTAGTAACATATGAGACCAATCAGAAGACAAGTAACCACCCACCTTGGCAGTGAAATCTCTTGACACATAAATGGAAAACAAATGAGGTAGGCCAATGATTGACACATCTTGAATTATATTTAGACTTGGAAATGCATGGAGGGTTAACTCAAGATCCTTGATCGATCCTAATGTGGTAACAGCTAACCCATCATGTTGTAATACTCCTTTAGACATAGGGATAGTACTTAATACCTAGGACATTAACAATCTTCCTAGACATGACATAAGTACTAGCCCTTGAGTCAATCATATAGTTATGAACAAGATGTTTTCTTATTATCAAGGATATATAAAAGGGTGGCGTTTTAACAACCTTAATTACTTTTTTTCCTCTTCTTGACATAGGTTCACAATGGCATGAGGTATTTGGATACTTGGATCAACACACGAAGTTATGCTAGAGCTTCAGCTTCATGCAATAGGTTGCATTGAGATGGAATAGCCAAGGCATCCCACATTATGATGTTCACATTTGTCTTCTTCATCTGGTAAACAATGTCGAATGGGAGGCCCAAAGGCTTGTGAATTTGAGGAATAAAAACATATTTTCTTGATTGTTCGGTGAAAAGGCAGGGATCTTAGCTTGCACATGTATATTTGACCTACCAAAGGAGTGCACACCACTTCGTTGGAATGTTGTGTGGGACCTCGTGTGTAGGAACATGCACACTATAACCGTAGGGTGGATGATCTACATCTCTTGGCTTTCAAAGATATGTCTAGTTAGGAAGAGTGGAGGGTTATGCACCAAACTCCAGCATTATCTTCTTGGACCTTGTGTAATCAACAACGTATGCGCATGGATTTTTTGAGTTGTCCATAGCTTGGTTTATAGCACATAAGTCCTCAACACTAAATGACATAAAGTTGGTCTCGGAGAGACTTCGTACCTCTTCATTTTTCTAGTTCACGTGCACTAGTGGAAGGATCATACTTGAAGCATTTGATTACATTTTCTTTCCTTCTTTTGCATTGTTGACATGTGAATTTTCATATCTCTTGAGATTTTTGTTTGTTGTGCTCCAATGCTTTAAAGCAAGTGAGAAGAGTTATTTCGAGGACTATTTGGCACGTTTGTCTTTTCTCCTCTATCATTTCCCTTGTTTTCACATATCTTTGAGAGTGCTCATGCCCCTTTTTCTAGTGATATTACCTCCCTTACTTTAGGTTTTTTTTAAGGAGTGCATCTCCTTCTCACCTTAGTCCCTTGGAATTTTAGAGTAGTGATAGGTAAGGCTTTCATTTCCCTTCCTCCTTTTGGAGTAGTTTTAGAAGTAGAAATAGGTAGAGGAATCTTGTCTTCTAAAGGTATGTCTCGAGCGCAAGTCCCACAACCTTGAGACAATCCCATGTTGAAACAAAGACCCAGTCTATTATTTTACCAACTCTGGATGGGTGCAATTTTGAGTTCCAATGGTTTTAGGCACACTCGATGGGGTAAGTTTTTAAAACTATAAATTTCATCATTGTGGAAGTTAGAATTGTGTCTTAAGAATTAGTAATTTCATCCTTTGGAGGCTTTTTTAACACATCTATGGACTCCCAACATCCATGTCTATAGATTTCATTAGTCGGCCATGAGCCATTTTCATGTGAATGATACATACCAAATAGAGCACAAGAGTTGAAGAATCATTTGAGCACCTTCTTTATCTCAAACAAGAAGAATTGGCACTTCCACCAGTGATAGTGTGTCTTCAACTTCCGAACGTTAAAGCACATTCCACCCATCCTCTTGAAGACCTTATCTTATACTCTACCATGTTATTCAAATTTGTTCTAGCCATTACACACAAAATATTCCCTTTGTTAGCTTCAATGGCGGTAGTAATTTGGCTCTTCCCCATAACATGATATACTTTTGAGTGCTACACTCAAAAGAATACCATTTTTCACCAAATGACTACCGAGATTCAAAGTTACCCGTGTTGGCACATTCAAATTTTGTAAATGTATGATCTGCATCTAGTTATAAAAGGATATAATTATAAGATAATTTCTTCTTCACTCAAAGGCAAAGTGCTTTAATGGTGGAAGTGAGACCTACCTCTATCACTAACTGGGATGGACTCAAATGATTCTTCAACTCTCAGCTTTGAGGATAAAGATGATAACATCTCCTTATTAGAACAACTCACAATGATCAAGAGAGCTCCTAATGAGCTCATGGCTGATTTCAACTTTAGATTTCAAAAAACATGGGACAAAATTCCATCCCTCTTAAGACCAACCCCTTAAGGTGATTTTCTATACTTCTTAAGAGCTCACGAATTCTAACATTCCACTAATGATACAATCTATGGATGTTGTGGAGCTTCACCCATGCTTACCCTATAACCATTAGAGGCAGAAAAATTGTCTTATCCAAGTTGGTAAAATAACCCCGAGACTATCTATTACTTTAGAGAAGTTTCCTAAATTACCTCAAGTGCCTTAACCTTCTAAATCCCCATTCCTAAGAATATCTCTCAACCCATTACCTTTGTGTCATACTCTCCAAGGACTAAGGTGAAAGGAGGATGAAGAAATGAAAGCCTTGATTATAAATATGTCAAATAAATTCATATCCTTAGAGAAGCAAAGGGTGCACTCCTTCAAAAAAATTTCTAATCAAAGCCATCAACCCTTTAGAAATAAATATCCAAATCAAAGCATAAGGAAAAGACAAACGTGCCAATGATAGATGGCATGTTGTGCACCTTCCTCTTCAAATAGTCCTCTGAGATATGAAAATCTCTTCTAGCACCAATGCAATCAAGTAAAGCATTAGTTCCTAGGTATAGAATATAATGGTCTAAGATACTTCTAAATGATGCATAATTGATTATAATGGTGAGTGAGGCAAGGATCTACATGTAATGGCTTAGATATGAGCTCTACAACTCAAAATTCCAAGGAACAATGCTCTTAACAAACCAAGAGGGTCTAACCTTTACAAATGAGCAATGTTCAACAATTTATAGAATAAAGGGGAAGAGAAGAAGAGGGAAACTCATATTTTCAAATCTAACCACCAACAACATTAAATAAATGCCTATAAATGCACTTATAACACTATCAAATCTACCTCGCCATGTCAGCTTAGCTCATAGAAGAAGGAAGGATACCAAATATGATAAAATATGGGTTTTCGAAAATCATTGAATCTGCATTTAATGGTTAAAGTCGTGTTTAAGAATTTCACCTACCAAATCCCATCGAGATTCTAATTTTGAATATCCCAACATGTAGCCCACACCAACAAATTTCCAACAAGAAAAGGAACATTGAAATATGAGCTCAGTAGCATTATTTATGGTGATTTAAAGATGTGAAATACATGTTGAACATGCAAGACATGTGTCACAATCCAATTGGATGAAGGATTCAACTTGCTGTCTATTTGATTTTTTTCTTTTACTCACATACGTGTCATGTGTTCATTCAACACAAGGATTTGGTGCTCACTAACATTTTTGATAGATTGTGTTGTGTACTTTTATCTAACAAGTTGACACATGGCACTCAATGACTGGTGTAAAATATACCACTTAGCATGTGCATAAGAGAAAGAGGCGTGAGAATGAGGAATGCAGAGGTCCAGTGAGTGCACATAATATTTTGTGTGAGGAGTGGGAAGAAAAGGTGCATATTTGTAAAGGTATGTAATTATGCAAGGAAGAAGGGGAGCACAAGACATCTACGAACAAGGGAACTTAGGTAAGGTCGAGGGTGCTTGCGGGTGCCCTAGACCTCTGTAGGGTGTTGGAGTCTCGCTAAAAAGGTTAGAAGCTAGTTTCGGCACTATCACTAGGGTTTTACACTTGCTCACCATTGATCACCTGTATGTTGCACTTAGATCACCGAAGTACCTACAAATCTATAACACAAATAATCTCCTACAAAACCCTCAAACTACATCAAATCCTAAAAAAGAAATATGTAAAATGAGGGGTCAAAATGTCCTCAATTGTCAAATGAGTGATCTTACGACTAAACGTTGCACTATATCTCAGACCCAATGTACTTCTATGTGCTTATGTGTGCAATAGTGATCCTAGGTTTCCTTTGTGTCGATAATGCCAAGATAACATGTGGTAGCTAGATATAATGCAAATGTGTGGATGGAAAAATGAACTTCCCCTTCCTATATAGTGTGTATGGAAAGTAATAAGCCCAAGATGTAGTCCCTTTGATATGTATATAAATATCCCTTGATAGAAACTTCCCGCCATTATAATGGTATGTATATTGTGTTTATATAAGGGTCTCTTGCTTGAATTTTGACACTAATGGCATGACATGTTGACTATTACCTCAAAATAGGAGTAAAAACCAAAAGATCGACTATAAGTATAAAAATGTGACCGATAACAAGGAGGGCAGGATTGTCCAGTTGAATAGGAGTGCCTAAGCGCTAGTGTCTAGAGATAATTCATGACACAATTAAAAATACTGGCCGACAATGATCCCTATGACTTGACCAGAAATGGGTGCAAAAGTGAAAGAGGTAAAAGATGAAAACAATAGAGACACACAAAGTAAGAAGACAGACCAAGTAGTTTGTCACTAGTGAATACTTTTCTTACACAAGATCCATATATAAAACAACATACTTGGCGATATAGTAAATAGTAGTATGTGTGTGATTTTGTGTCTAAATTTACTCGCCCTTTATGTTATTTGAATGAAATTCAAGCATCTTGTAAAGAAGTAAGGAACATTCCTAAGAGAAGTTCGAAGAAGCCTTATAGTGGAAGTACACAATGAATAAGAACATATAGCATGGAGATTCATGGATTAGCATATCGACCCACGTGTTGTGAAGTGAGAGAGAGACGATGAACCGTTATGAGGAGAACTAAGCGAGATTGATGATTTGATTTCGAGTGATTGGAGATTTTGATTTTTTCGTTGATGTAGATTTGTTGGGGTAGGGAGTGATTAGTTCCCAAACTGATTTTGTATGTGTGAAAATCTTAAGGATTTGGGTGTCTTACCGCAAGAGGAACAATGTGGGGAGAGAGGTCTAGTTTTACCCTCCAACTTTAATTACATCCTCAAAAGCTCTAGTCATTGCCGACAAACAAATACCAAATTATGTTTGTTTCAATTTATTTCAATCCAATGAGAATAACCCATATAAGAGTAGTATAGGAAAGGAAATGACGTATCATTTCCCCCACTCCAAGGGTGTTGCAATATGTATTATGTTTATTGGCTTCCATGATAGGTCATCTGGAAATGATAGAAAATGTAAAGTGATTTTCCCATGTTAGGTCATCTGGGAAAGGTACGAAGTGATGAAGCTCCCAAGTTAGGTCATCTGGGAGATATAGTAAAATATGTTGTGTCTTGTCGCTTGGTTGATTTGATTTGAAAAGTGGAAATTTGAATTTGTGATTGAATATGTATGGTAGACTACTCATGGAGATATTTTTCGATTTTTTCCCTAGATCGGTCATCGGGGGAATCACTTGAAAGTGGTATGAATTGTCACATAATGTGAGAAAAAATTCGATAATAACAAATTTTGATGTGTGATATGATCATATAATAGTGTGAGGGGATCATATAGTGACTCCAATTGTATGCCCCCTTTTGGTGAAAGGGAGAGTGATGGTGAGAACGAATCCCAAGCTGAAAGTAAATGGGCAATGATGTAATGTAATGAATGAAACAAGGTACATTAAATGTTGCAAGAGTTTACGTACATCGAGATGAAGATGTTCTTAATTGGATTCTAGCACTATGGGGTGTATACAATACGATATTAGACAAAAAGTTTAAGATAATGAAACATACAAGACATGAAATGGAGTAGTGAGACTCAAGATATGATCAAAATTATATGATGTGTATTAGTTGGTAGGATGAGTATACATACCCCACCATAGTACTATAATAATTATTAAAAGTGATATATATAGTAAGTGTAAAAATTAATTATTGATTTCATTTGAACTTTGATAAAGCGTGAATTGGAACTCGAGTGTGTGAAGATGTCGAAAATTAGAGCGATTCGATTGAGTCAATTCGAGATGGTAGCGGTAGCCATGACATCACGTACGATAAATTGAGTTGGTAAGTATGGCTATTGTTTAAAAATGTGTTGAAATGAGATTTTTTGTTAATATTTTTGAATTCTTCATTTGTAAGTTTCTAAGCATTTTTGACTGGGAAAGAGCAGTGAAGGTGTTAACAACATTTGGGATGCCAATGCCTAGATATAGGCACCGATGACTTGCTCACGGCACTCGCATCCCGATTCTCGGGTGTCGGTGACCCGGATGTTGTTTTTGACCTAGAATGTGATGAATGTGCAAAGTGATGCTTGTTGATGCTAGTAGTAGTTGTTTTTATGTGCATATGAAGTGTTGATGTTGTTTTTTGTTGTGTAGAGGGACATTCATTCGAAAAAAGTTCCACAAAGGTGGTTGTCATTTGAGCACATTATTGGGATTGTATTTATCATATGATGAGTGGGATATAATAGACCATGTTGTCTTGTGGCATTTGACGAGGATAGGGGATGTGCCCCATAATATGTCAATGATTACTGCATTGTGTGAGTAATGGTCTATAAACACGTGTACATTTTGGTTACCTACTAAGGAGATGAATGTGACTTTAGAGGATGTATATCACATATTGCAACTACGATTCTGGTGAGAGGGTCCATGTGATGGCCGTAAAAGATGCTCAAAGATAGATGCGAGTATTTAGGTGGTATTTTACGAGGGATGTGAGTATAAACCGAGACCCACATTAGTTTGGATGCCATACGAGATTAGATGTCCTGTGATTGCAGAAGTTTATTGTAGTTGTGATTGCTTCTTCATGCCAAAGTAAAGGGTGGTGGTGTAGGCATCTTGTATAAGATGCATGATATGTGTCGTCGCATATTGGAGGATGGTAGGAGATTTTCTTGGGCATGATGTGTATTGGCACATTTAGGGACCTATACGAGGTTCATGTAGGAGGAGAATGGGGGTGGATTAGGAGCCACCACATTTCTACATGTGTGGGTTTATGAGCATATAGTGATATTGAGGCCACTTGGTGGGCATGCGTGCAAGAGTGGGAAAGAATAGCCATATTTCCTCGAAAATGGGAAGGTGTCCAGAGTAGGAGGATGGACACTAGTACATACATATTGATGTTGGATTGTATGGGGCACCTCGGGGCACAGGGCCATCATAAGGAGGCCATATCAAGACTATGGTGTATGGCCCGAGGGATGGAGTACAACTACGATGTATCCGACGTACTATGTGGGTCGAGGATGTATTTCTGGTGTGACCGAGTAGTTTCAGGGATGAGCATGTGTCACAATAGTTTGGTATGGCTTAGGATGTGCCCCCATAGCCATATGTATGGGTAAGACCTACGAGTGCACCGAGGATGGTTAGAGTGATACCAGACCCATAGGGGCACAAATTAGCACCCCTACAGGTGCAAATGAAATGGATGTGATGATATAGATGATACGGGGTGCACCAAGGCATATAGTGCATAGTGGGTAGTGCACTAATGGGTGCTACTCAGTATCCAGTTTTTGGATACAACAGAGCACCACTAGTTAAAGGAGTATAGGGGCGAAAATTACCCCGATGGTGATGGTATAATGACAATGATAGAAGAGTGTGAGTATTTTTTTTGGTTTATTATGTAGTCGATTAATCGTCGTTGTTGTGTATAGTAACTAACGTGTTTATATATGGATACATGTGATGTGTATTGGTCACTAATTGTTGATACATCTATCCACACATTGATGCAATATATGCCCACCGATGTGTTGATTAGAGTTGGGATGTTAGAGTGAGCGGATGTTATTATGGGAGAGCATGCCCATTTGTTTGATCCAATGACTATAATAGAAATGATATGCACCATTTTTTTGAGTGAGCATGATGAGGCACAAGCAGAGACTTAGACGACTAGAGAGAGGCGGTAGGAGGAGGAGCCTTCACTGTAGGATGTGTTTATGTAGTATGTTGATTTATAGAGGTGATCCTCGAGCAAGTGAGTGACCGAGTTAGCGCTACTACATAAGCAAGTTGAGAGATATAGGGCCGTGACCAACGATGTAGATTGAGCAATGAAGTATCTAGTTCTAGAGCTCCCATAGTTGTATATAGTGATAGTGATGATGATGTATGATATGTATTAATGTAGTGATGTATGGGGGCTCATCCCTCAATGTTAGTATTTTTGTAATGATGATTTTGGCATATATATATATATATAGATGATTGACATATTTGTATTGTTTTGACATTTTTATTGATGTATGATGTGATGATTGTTGTTGATATATTGATGTGTGATGTTTGATGTGTATTGTGTAAATGACATAGATAATGATGATAAGTGATGCTTTGAAGATGTGAGTGTACGTATAATTGAAGATAGATGGTATGTGTATGTGATGTTGTTGTCCCCCCTCAAAATTCCCCTCTTTTGAAAGTCAAAAATTTGAAAATTTTGAGTTGGCACTCTTCAGTAGTCTTAGTGAAGTAAGAAATTCGAAGAGATAGTGAAAACTCCATTTCTTGGGTTCATTTTAGTGACTTGCGGTTCTGTCAGATATTTTTGTCCCTCGTGTCCCAAGCACTGGCGGGCCTCCTGTTTGCCGATTGGCCAATTTCCCTACAAGTCCTTGTCCATCGGTTTTATCAGATTTTTCATCTCATCTATCCCAAGCATGCTTGGGCTTTTGTTCACCAATCACCCGCATTAGTCGCGTCGGCTCTTCGTGTCCCTCACATTTATGTGTTCCTCGGACCACCCATGCTCTCTTGGTCTACATCACCTGTGTCGCCCGCATCGGCCGGATTGGCTTTTCACGTCCCTCATGTCCCAATGTTCCATGGACCGTGCGGGCCGATTTTTTCACTTTTCCACATTTCACCTTTTTGAGTTGATGCAAGGTATATTAAATGCACATTTATGATCTTCTCTCTCCTGAATGGCTATTTAAAGGGGCAAACCGTCTATGCATTTGTCACATTGTTTGTTCATTATCTCTTGCCCGCATTTTTACAAAACTGAGTCGTTTGTTCACCTTCCTATATCTCTTTGCAATTTGATCATGAATATGTTCTTTGAAGCCCATTCCTCTATTCACTTTGTCAAAATGAAGATCAAATTTCAAGGGCATGAGCATCTGTCTCCTTTGGAGACTTCATGCCGATATTGGAGATAGTGAAGTTTGACATTTGGATTTCGATGATTTCTGGGGTAGATTAGCATGCGACAACCCTGCTCCCATGGCTCAAATGATAAATGATAGTGGAATCACATACGCCATTGGTTTTCCTCTCTCTGTGCAATGTGCCGACACTGTGCTCACCTGCGGGGCTAGTTTCAACCCGACACCAAGGAAGTTGTCAATGTGCACAGTGAGTTGATTGCAAAATTAGACATTTCCGCCATCACCATTGCCCTGTGCATTCCCAAAATAGAAGACTCTGTTGTTCTCACTCTCACTCAAGCTCAGACTTTGTTTGATCAAGACAACGAGAAATATAAGGCTCGAGTAGCTAAATCATGGTTGAAGTGCCCTAAGAAGGAGTATCCCCGACTCTCTAAAGCATTGTTCAAGGTCGATTTCAATGAAGAACTATCATATTTTATCACCTTGCTCACCTGGATTATGGGAATGCCCTCTACTAATGACTTCCATTTTTGGATGTGCCCTTTCATAAATATCATCTGTGAGGGTAAGAAAAATATAAATTGGGCCGAGATTATCTGTGGAAACCTAACTGAACAATTGTCAAATGTTCAGCAAACCAAAAGTTCTACATGACCTCCTATCTCATGTACACCTTGGTAACATCTCGCGAGTGGTTCAGCTTCACTTTCATTGAAGGCAAGAAGGATGAGCCCATCTACACATATTGCCCTCAGTTTACCCTCAAGGTTAGTAATCATAATTTCAGAAGGGTAAATGATGCCTTCACCATGTACATTGTGAGACTCTTGGAGGGTGACACTGCCAAAAGATTCTCTGATGAGGCTAAGGCTTTGATAACCAAGTATGGGGCTTTCTTCATTCAGTTCCGAAAAGTTCTCATACATCAGTGGCTTGTTTTGAAAGCACACCTCTCAAGCTTCCCATGTTCTGCAATCGACAAAATGGCCTTGGTTGAGGTGTGCAGGTAGTTGGATAAACTTCATAGAACCTGCCGAGATAAGAAGATTACAGGTCTTCATTTCCCTATCACCTTGGGGAATTATACATGCAAGATAGCTCTAGATGCCCAAAATATAGAAAGGGCTATTGCTCCTCTTACAGTTCATTTCTTCAAGCCCAGGACTTTCTTTGATTTAAAGAAATTCATTGATCAAAATCTCAGAATAACTTATCATCACCGTCCTGACACTGAGGATTACTGGGCTGATTGTGCTGATGATTTTGAAGCTAGGAGGAGGCATTTTGGCAGATTTTCTCTCAATAGATCATAGATAAAGAGGAATCCTTGATTGAGGAAGTGAATTTTTGTTATAGCTTGATCACCTTCTCATTGGTTTTGAAGGCTTCCTCAATGAAGTTTAAACCTACTACAGTCATGTCATCCACCATGGCTTCCACAACTCTCCCATTAGTAGAAAATCTACCAAAATATCCACCATGGATAAAGAGGAAAAATATCTTTTGATCTCAAGAAAAGCACACAACACGTCATGAGGCTTAGCAGAAAGTGAAAAGTATAATGGCTCTCAAATAGGAGATGCATAAGTCTTAGGTGGATCCTGACACACTGGAGGAGATGAATGACACTTATATGATAGAGAATATTGAACTTATTTATGGGGTGGAGGAGATGGATACCTTGGAGGACACTTAACAAATGGAAGAGGAGAAGAACTAGATGATGTAAAGCAAAGAGCAAAAATAGGAAGAGGATACATAACATGTGTAGAAATGAGATCTTGTTTTAGATCAATGAACTTATACCATAATAGTGTAAATGATTTGCATGTGTCATGTTTCAAACATTGCTTTAAAGCAGGAATCAAGCAACGAAAAAAGATGGATTACTTCTCTAAATCAATGGGCTGAAAGACTAACTGATGTATGCAAACATTGAAAAAAAAAATATAATCAATAATAGGTTCGGTCTTTCCTTGATGTAATCTAGGTAAGTGATCATGTGTGACTCTAGGACCATTATTAAGTATAAAATGTTGAAGAAAGACCTCTTCCATTTCACAATAGGTACTAATAGATCCAAAATGTAGATGCGTGTACCATTGGAGAGCATCATCAGTAATACTATGATGAAAATATTTAAGCAATAATTGATCATTTGAGTAAGAAGCCATAGCTAAATGATAATGCTTGAGATACAGATATGGATTTCTAGTACCATCAAAGCATGAAAATGTAGGCATGATAAAATCCTTAGGGAATGTTGAATTGTGAATATTTTTTGGAATGGGATTGCCATGTAAAGAATTGTTATCGATAGAAGCATAATAGGCCTTTCTTTCAAGAGTGAGAGATTGGACCTAAGATTGTAATTGACCAACATCATGCATGAGTGATAAGATATCATGTGAAGGAATGGCAAAAGATGTGAATGGTACATTGAGTGGTTGAAGCTTACCATTATGAGTGATCATAGGAATGTTAGTAATGAAGGATGTTGATGCTATAGGCACACTATATGTAGGTACGGAAAAATTAATATGTGGTGAAGAACATGGAATGTCAATAGAAACATTAAGAATAACATAAAAAGAGTCATGAGGGGATGAAACAATAGAAGGAGGTGAATCAACATGCACGTCATTAGAGACAATCTCGAAGAAGATGAAAGTGGAATAGAGGATTCACATTCAACAAAGTATGCAAATAAGTAGAATCATGACTAACATGTGCACCATCGATATCGACAAGGATTCACATGCAAGGATTTCATCAAGTGTATCATCAACATATAGTGAAGTAGGAGAAGAACTATCATGAGATATATCATTAGAAACATTTTCAGAAATGCAAGGAGTATGGGATGCGGTTATACAATAATCTTGACTACTATGAGAAAATACATCATGCACATGTACATTTTTATTATGATTTTTATCTATAAAATCGTAATCAAGACCAAACATATAATTAATAATAGCACTATCTAGAGGTTCAACAGAAATAGAAAAAGGTGGAGTGACCTAGTGTTAAATGAGTAACAAGGAGTACATCTAGAAAACAATTCTCTTTAGGAACAATGCTAAGAGTATAATGTTTAAAACTAGTAGGGATCATGTGTTTATGAGCATCTAGCTATCGTTGAAAATTATCATCAAATTTAGCATAATGGTAAAGATCAAGAAATTCAACCTCAACACCATCTTCAAGGATAGGATTAACACTCACATGATGCATAACTTTCCTAGGGGAAGAAGAGTTAATTTTAGCCATGAGTGGATCCTAGGGCAAGGAGTTCTAATCTACAGGTTCACCAAAATGATTCAATAAAATCTGTATTTATTTTACTGAAATCTGAATTTAGAATATTGCTATAATGATATATAATGAAATACAAATGCTAGGAAAATTTTATTTTATGTAATTATGAAAGAAAATGAAAGAGATAGGGAAGTTACGTTGATTTTCTTATCCCAAAGTGTGTTTGGATTGGATGGACTGATGGAATAACAACTCAGAATGTCACAATCACGCTCGAGAAAATGCAAAGATCTTGAGAATTCTTGGACACAAGCACCTAGGTAAGGGTAAGGGCGCTGCGGGTGCTCTAGACCTCTCTAGGGCGTTAGAGTCTGCTAAAAGGTCGAGAGTTGGTTTCAGGCACTATCACTAGGGTTTTGAACTTATTCGATGTTGATCACTTGTATGTCATACTTGGATTGCCAAAGTGCCTGTAAATCTACAACACAAATAATCTCCTACAAACCCTCAAACTACATCAAATCCTAAAAATAAAAGATGCAAAATGAGGGGTCGAATTGTCCTCAAATGTCAAATGAGTGATCTTATGATTGAGCATTTCCCTACATCTCAGACCCAATGTAGTTCTATGTGCTTATGTGTGCAATAGTTATCCTAGGTTGCCCTTGCATCAATGACGCTAAGATAGTGGGTTGTAGCTAGATAGAATGCAAATGTATGGATGGAAAAATGAACTTCCCCTTCCTATGTAATGTGTATGCAAAATAATAAGCCCAAGATGTAGTCCCTTTGATATGTAGATAGATATCCCTTGATAAAAATTGCTCTGCCATTATAATGGTATGTATGTTGTGTTTATATGGGGATCTTTGCTTGAATTTCAACACTAATGACACAACATTCGACTAATACCTCAGGATAGGAGTAAGAAAACCAAAAAGGCTGACTACAAGTATAAAAATGTGACCAAGAATAAAGAGGATAGGAGTGACTAGGTTAGACAGAGCGCTGAGCGCTAGTGTCCAACCATGGCGCGCCAGTGTCCAGAGAAAATTGACAACAAATGTAAAAATAATGACCGACAGGATCCCTACAACTCCGAATGAAATGGGTGCGTATAAGAGAGGTGAAAGATAAAAAAAATAGAGACACTCAAAGCAAGAAGACAAACCAGGAAGTGTGTCACCAATGAATATTTTTCTTATGCAAGATCCATATATAAAACAACATACTCACCGGTATAGTAAATATTAGTAAGTGCATGATTTTGTGTCTACATAAACAGGCATCCGTACCATCACCACAAGTGATACAAAAGAAAAGAAAATTTACAGGGGAAGAATATTACATTTCCTATTGACTCCACAGGAACAATTCACCCTATAACCTCTGAATTTCCAGGTTTTTCACTAGGTGGTATCCAGAGTGCAACTGGTACCCAAATTTTGAACCAAATCAAGCTCAATGATGAGTTTTGGGGTTTGATAGTGTTGATACCAAGACATGTAATTATTTTGACACCCATGATATGATACAAAGTCTTCACCACTCAACCACAAGCACAACAAAATATCCATGAAATCAAATATTCCCCTCCTCCACCAAGTCAAATTCCACTCACAGATGATCAAAAATAGATTTTACCGTCGAAAATATGATATTAGACAGTATGGGGGCCACAATTCAGAAGTGGTTATGTCATATGTGGAATTAGTGCGCAAGTGGGAGTACAAGGCCAAAGTTTTGATCAAAGAAATAAATACCCGTTACCATAATCATGCTCAAAGGCATTCATTATTCACTATTGTAGAGATCCAACCAACAAGGCTTGACATTTTGCTAAATAAATCTCAGTCTGGTATAATTTTGTATAATAATAATTATGATGATGAAATTTTAGATATAATGTTAAACATATTAGAAAATATTAATGTTAAAGCCTAGGCGTACTACAACAAATGGGCTAGAGACAAAAATAATGTTTTAATTACAAAGCGCAAAAAAAAAGTTATGGTAGGTCATTTTTACACGTGAAAAATTGTGAAATTATGAGTATTGCAATAAATTATTTATAACTTATCTAATACATTTCTATTTTATAGGAAAAATATGAAAATTAAAAAAAAAAGCAATTGTATTTGATGCACATTTGAAGAATGCTCATGCAAAAGCTTGAATGCATTTATACAATTGAAAGAATTTTTTATTAAATAAACAAAATAATACATTGAGAAAGATAATCAAGGAGCATAAGATGTTGATCCATCACTATTGTTGTCAGGAGATGTTGTGAGGGAGGAGCAGAATATTCTTGAAAATATCAATAACGAAGCAAAGGATTTGAAAAAATAAAAGTTTTAGCACAAATCATTATACAAACTGAGAAAACTCCACCTCCATTGCAAGAAGAAGCTCAAGCTTCCCCGCAACACAAAATTGAAAAAAGTTAGTTTCACCATGTGACAGGTGTGTTGTCACAATTCCGACACTGACGTAGGAATTAAAAGATAGTGGCCAACCAATTTTTCCTTTTTAATTTTGTGTGGCATACGTAAGGAAAACTATGACTCATAATCATAGGTAGAGAAGAGGATTCCCTCGTAATGTGTTCTTATATGATAGAACTTTCCCTAAGAAGCTTTGAGAAGAAATTGATAACAACTTAGAATGTTTTAAGCTGTATCAGACGGCCGACAATGCTTTATGAAAACATGTATGTCTTCATAAAGTAATCCTCCACTTGTTAGTATGTATACAAGTTTAATTGTGAATTGGAACTCTATTTGTAGTTGTGACACATTTTTTGAAAGTTTTGAACAATTTAATATGCACTCTTGTATTTGCATTTCTGCTTTCTTGTTAATGTTGTTAATGTTACTATTTGGAGATGTTTTGCATGGTTTTAGATGTTTGGTGTGTGTTTTTTTAGTGTAGAAAAGAATTATGTTTCATGCAGAGATAAAATATTAATCACATAGAGATGGATCTAAATAAATCACTATCCTTCTTAAAATAATAAAACAAAATATAAAAAAATGAATTTGTTACAAGTAAAACAACATATATAGTCTAGTAAGACCAGTTGATACTTATTCAATATGAAATATATAAATAATCAAATCATTTTGTCAATAGTTTCTAGAATGTAGACAAGAAATTAGGACTCTAGAAATTGAAACAACGCTAGAGCAACCCATTCTTCATAAGTGTCCTTGAATTCTATTGAATTGGAAGTGTGTTCGAGTGGATATGTTCGGATCCCCTACATCAGTCACAATATTACCTACTCTTATTCTTTCTACAAGTGAATTCCATAATCCAAGTGCTCTTTCATAAGGAAAATTTTCCACGGAATAACTTGAAACATACAATCTTAGACAACTTTCTAAATTTCTATCCAATATGTTACTGAAATTTTGATTTTACGAAGGATAATGCACTAAATACTCTTTCATCTTCAATAGATCCTAGGATCATAGTTTGACACAATTCATATAGTTGAAAATACTCACTAAAATCACCTCACAAAATATTTCTTGAATAAAGCTTCTTCCAAATCCTTTTAATGGAATTGTTGTCCAATTTTTACCCTTGGGGTAAAATTGGACAACATGGGCCTATTACACCCTAGGACCGAAAAGGAGCTTTCTTTGAGAATTTTGGGTGTGGCAAGCACAATTTTACCATCTGGAGCATTCAAACTTATTCAAGAAACATTTATGGTGTTATGGGAAGTTTCGAATCATCTTATTTTGTTTTCCCTCATTTTCAGGTTTTGGAGGCTCAAGGGTTGTTCAGAACAAGAAAATTTCCTCTACGGGCCCACATTCGTCAAAAATCAAGTGAAAATGGAAAGAGTAAGAATTTGGGCCCAAAGGTACTCTACTCAATCTCCATGGCCTTATTAATTCGAGAAAAATTAAGAAAAATTTCAAAGGGTCGGTGTGGAGGTTGAAAGGGTGAAAAAATGACCACAATGTGGCTTGAGCTCAAATAAGTCGCCGAGCAGCTCGGTGAGTGCTTGCTAAGCTCACGTTGTGCATAAGTAGAGGCAACCCTTCAAATGGCTCATTTGAGCCAAAATCAATGTATAAGTGTGAATCAAGTTTTTTTTAGTGGGCTCATGGTTGAATTTGGTGAGTCAAGACGTGTTAAAGTAATAGACTCAAAGCTCGAGCATTGGAGAATTAGTCATTAAGGAAATGACTCACAAGTCGAAAGAGGTCGGAAAGTTCAATGTGTCAAGCTAAGACAAAGGTGAGTCATCACAGATGAAAATTTCGGTGGATCAAACTCGGAGCTCGTAACAAAGAAGGCAACTCAAGGTGTAAGTGAAGTTTTGGGCTTCATGCATGTTGAGAGTAATGGAGGGAAGATGAGTTACGTTGGTAGGAGAAAAGATGGTCGAGTTGCTTCGAAAGAGCCATTTGGCTCTGTGTTAAGGTTAGTCGAGCCGTGAATCTTGAAAGGTTTAATGTTTCAGGATGAGTTCATCACTCCCAGGAGAATACCTCGGAGAAAGTGTATCAAGGTCAAGCTCAACATGATATAGGATTGAGTAAAGTGATAAGGTGAGAGCTCACTCACCGGATTCACAAAATGAAGGATCTCGAGATGCATTGATGGTGGGAGCTCATTGTGGTTTTAAAATATCTTGAAATAACAATGTGAAGTTGGAGCGGGTTCAACATCAAGTGACTCGGCTCGATTGGCTCGGTCATGGAGTAAGTGACGAGCTCAATCAGATCAGTGAACAAGCGAGTTGCTTTCGAGTAATGACACATGAGGTAATGGAGCTTGACCATCGGTGGTATGGAATTTAAACAACTCGTCGATGCATCGAGCTAGGAAAATGAAGCAAGTCAGAGCACATATGATCTTGAATAGCGGATCGCAATATGTGTATGAAAGCCGAGCGATGTTGATGAGCTCTGGGAAAGATATGGGTTATGAGGGTTAAATAAAGGATCCGCTCGAGGGCATGGAATGTCAAAAGTTTACTATGAAAGAAGGAGACCAAGCTTGAATTCAGGAAAGGGAAACCAAGTCACGTTGGCTTGGGTCCGAGTCAAGGGGGTGGATCATTACACAACTCGTCCTGACAGAGTTGCATAGAGATACTCGGTGGAATGTTGAGTTCAGGACAGTGCAAGATGGGAGTGAGCTCAGCATTTAAGCGGTGGAGCAGCTCGATCATGGTGAGTCTGAGCTCCAGATGAGGTCACAGTGAAGAATCAACTTATTAAGGAACTTGTTGCATGGCAAAGTGAAGGAGTGGCAAATAGGAAGTGACAAGCTATGGCTCAATACATGTTAAGTTCAAATTCTCTCTGAGCCGAGTCATGTGGAATTGATGTCGAGCCAAGTTGGGTCGAATTGAGACCAAACAGATATGCAGGTGTGACCAAGCTAAGCCAAGTCATGAGGCATTAGGATATTGGGGGATGTTTGGTTAATTATACAGTCGAGTGGTTAAAATGGTGCTAAGACCCCACGCTACTGCACCTCAATATTAGAATTTTCAGTCCATTTGTGAAAATTGGGAGATTTGAGGTGATTGGGGCAAGGTGTCTTTCCCAAGAGGGTTCGAGGCCCACCGTGGAGATGTGGCAAGAAGCAGATAATGTGCAAAACTCGGTTGGCAAGTCATTTTGTTCAGATGATGTATACCCGACTATCGATTCCGAGGTGCTCGGAAAAGAGAGCTCAACATCGAGAGTTCGGCGTTGGTAGACCGATATTCGAGGAGCCATTGGGGTGAGTTGAAACCCATCGTGGAGAGTTCGGTTAATACTTGTCAAGACCACTCGAGGCCAAAGTAGGATACATGGCGAGTTTTTATGAAGAGACCATGGTAAATGCCAAGGCCCGAGATGCTCAGTCAATGCCAAGATGATGGAGCGATCTTCAATGGACTCATGGACTAAGCGGTTGAAGTGAAATCACATCCAATCAATGAACCAAGGCCAACATGAGGTGGTATAACTAAGGTGGTCGGTGCAACATTCAAGGAGCCCGCCATGTAAATAAATATAAGGAACTCGCCACCACAAGCTAGCTTAGCGAAGTTAGCTAGTTCGTTAACTTAGCAATATTAAAATACCATCTAAAGCACAAACCAAACCTTGTGGGTCCCATCAAAAGGCCGAGTGCCTTAATTTTTATTAAAATAGTGGATAACTTCAAATTTTTGACTTTATGGAGAAATAGTGGTGGAATTTTCTTCCCATGTGCAATTAATAATGTAATTAAGCATGTAGGCCATCATGTGTTATATTCATGCCTAAGATTTAGGATATTTTCCTCCTTTCTCTCACAGCTTGGATTTTCTATAAATGTAAATGGGAAACTCATTTCAAATTTTTAGACATTTTCCAAGTCCTCTCTTTTCACAAGCTAAGTTGTGAGTTTTGGGAACTTTCAAGCTTTTCTTCCAAAGATTGTAATGACAACCATTGCCTCTTCCTACTATAATGATGCATTATGCATGTGATTGAAGTAATAAAAATTGTGTTCTATGACTAATTATTGGTCCTTTCATCATTTTTGCTACTTTGTTTTTCCTTTCTCATGTTTCATAGGTATATTGTGCAATTTCAAGTTTCCATTGCAATTTTGGGAGTTTTGTGCTTATCTGGGAGTGAAGTTCTATATGCAGTTGGGTTGTGGTGCTTGTTCATCCTTCTCATTTTCATCCTTCTTCACTGGAAGACAAAAAACTTGTCTAGCAAAACCCTTTCTTGGTGCATCACCACTTCCTAGTGTAGGTTTTATTTCTTGCAAATCTCTCTCCTAATCCTTGAACATGTTAGTATAGGTCTAGTTAGCTATTTTATTTCATTAGAAGTAGTGTTGTGTTGTGTTTAGGAAGAGGAATATGACCTTCTCCTAGAGGTTCACCTCAAGCAGCAAGTCCTACAGCTTACGAGGTGATCCCATGTTACCCAATCACACTGAATGCCCTATCCATCACTTGGCCATTCAGAGGGTACAATGATTTTGTGATAACATGATCCATTTTTGTTGGCTCATCTAGAAAATGAAATTTCTCTAGCATAGTAAGAAAAATGCTATGACTGAGAAATTAGTAACTTCTTTTACAAAATACCTTCAACTATAACATTATTTTTTCTTCACGCTTAGATAAATGTTCCATTAGACTATTCATGTATTTAATAAATAAATTATTGATGGACATTTTAGTAATGCCACTAGCTGTATTCCAAAACAATGGATTCACAAAACCCATTGCTTAAAGTAATTTATATTTTTTAAATCGTTCACGGATATCTCCGTAGATAAAGATTGAGAAATATTTTTCAATTTATTTCATGTGTCACATAATACTGTTTCTTACAAATTGTGTGTCACTCATACTTCTTCCAACTAAATATGCTCTTCTCTTAAAAGTGAGAAGTGGTATCTCTTTCCCATGAACTGTTATACACAGATGGTCATTTATATTAATGTTTAAGAAACAACTTGGATTCTTAAGGTCGCTTAAAATGTATTCCATATTTCAAAAATAGTACCCTCGAAACCTTCTATATGACAAATATAAATTATCTAGAGTCATGCATACATGTTTTCTCATTCGTATGAAGTCAATAATGTAGATGGAATGCTCTTGTGCATGCTTCATCAAAACATTGATCTCATTCAACATTGGCAAAATACCACATAATGTAAGTAAAGTTTCAATATATGTCGAAGACACAACAAATATTTTGTTTTATCTACTTCCCTCGTGGTATTTATGCATAAAACTTGGCAATTGTTAGACCTTTGTCATTGTCATATGTGTTGTCATTGATGTCAAGCTACATTGTTAGAAAAAGGGGTTAATTGGTAAAGTGAGCAAGCAAGAAAGATGAAGATTGATTGGTAGTGTCAACTCACAGAGGCTTCAGGATGGTCAAGAATAAGTTCTAAGGGACTTAATCAGCTTTTTTTCATAAGCCACCGACACATGAGGAGTTAGCCGCCTAAGTTTGTAGGAAGCCGTGTGACTCTAGAAGAAGTCGTAGAAGCTTAGTAAAGGCCACGGGTAAAGGGATGAAGCCGCAAAGAAAAAGAAGAAAAAGGATGAGCCATGGGTGAGAAAGGTATAGTCGTGGATGTGAAGTAAGAGCCGCAGAAGTAAGAATAGTCTAAAGGAAAATCCGCGGAAGTAAGGAAGTCTAGAGGAAGCCGTGCTTAAGGGGAAAAACCACGTAGAACTACAAAATCCACTAAGGATCAAGATAACCATGAACAATGATTAAAGCCACGGGTAAAAAAACATAGAGTCGTGAATATGGAATAAAGCCGCAGAAAGGAAGTGAACAAGTAGGAAAGCCGTGAAAATTGAAAGAGCCACGAAGTAAATAAAATCTGCGGATAACTGAAAAGTCACCAAGAAAGGAGAAAAGCCGCATAATAAGGATATTGCCACAATACAAAGGAGAAAGTCAAAAGCTAAGGAAATACGCTAATTGAATAAATATGAACTTGACAGGGCTCAAGGACAATCAAATTCATTTAAACATGGACAAGTGAGATTTTATTCTCCAAAATCGATGGTGATTTGATTGTCAGGTGATTACGACTAAGTATATGACTTGAGCTCCAAAAAGAAAGAAGAAATCTATTGTTCTAGCTATAAAAATTTAATGCTCTTTGACTTTGTGTAAATACAGTTGTAGTTCTCTATGTAGTTTCCTAATTTCAAGGAAAAATTAAATATTAGAGAAGAAAGTGGCTCGCTCATCTTGATCACGTTGGAAATCCTAGAAAGATGAGAAATCTATTTTAGGTATCGTCTAATAAATATTTTTGATATATGCATAGAAAAAGGTGAAATCAAGCCGAATATAATAAGAAAAAATATGGAATTAGTTGTATTCTTTTAATGGAACAAATTTTCGACGACGGGCAGAAAGATTGCATGGCACGTCAAAGGAGCATGGGAATGGATCGATTGTCAATATAGAGGAAATTTGATGCCAATACAAGTGTGACTTGAGGGAGAAAATGATACATTCGAGTTAAAGGAGCAACCGAAGAAAAAAAAAGTAATGTAAGTATGAAGGAAGAATTTGAGAATTAATCGGATGCATTACAAATTGAAGAAATCAGCAAAAGCACTCTTATGAGATGAAGAGATGGAAAATTGAATATCTACGAATAGAGAAAAGAGAGAGAAGGTAGTCGAGCCACTAGATTTTTCCAGAGAAATAAATGACATAGAGTTGTTGTTGAATATTTGATGGTGATGAATGAGAGACAAGTAGAGAACTATGCGAGAAAAGAAGATGCATTTGCATGTTGTAGATTTGTTGAAAAGAAGAGCCAAGAGAGGCTAAGGATAGAGTAGTTGCAGAGAGAAAGAAAAGCTAAGGATAGAGTTGTTGCGAAAGAGGAAGAAAGAGGACACGACAAAATGATAAAGATCTAATGCGAGATAAAGAGAAGAGTTGTATACATAAGAAGACCGATTTATCGATGAAGAACCGATGTGCAAAGAAAAGCATAAAATCGATAAGTTGAATGTGAGAGAGGAAAGATCAAAAGAGGGAAAATAAAATTACCTATCTAATTGTGAAGAGTGATTTTGAATGATCAGAATAACAAGGTGATCATAATCGGTTGTATATGCAACATGGAAACTAGATGATCAAAATTTTATGTAAAAATAATAAGTCTAACTTGTAGCTTAGCATATTCAGGGGGTTGCATCCTCCTTGTGGGTAGGTGCAAGTAAAATATCAGTTGTAGCTGATTAAATTAGGGGATGGTGCTTCTTGCAAGTTGGTGCTTGCTAAAATTAATTGAGTGGGTGCTCAGAAAATCTTCAAGTGGGTGCTTGAAGTTGTGAAGTGGATGTTCACAACTTGAGTGGGTGCTCGACGAAACGATTGTAAGCCTTTGGAATTGGTGTTCCTAATAAAGTGTTGGTTTCATGAGTTTTTGTCCCAAGAGGGTTTCCCACATTATATATGGTCTCCTCATGTGAATGTGTGTATGCTCCTTAATTCTATATCTTTATGGTTAATGTTGCATGCTTATGAAAATCAATAATATTTAACAGTAATAGACAAAGAAGAAGAAATTGATTGTAAGTTTTTATCAACACCGATCCACCCCCTCCCCTCTCGGTGTTGAAATATCTAACATCAATGAAGGATATTCTTCAATTATCTACAAACATGCTCATACATGGAAATCCATATGGCATCTACATCTTTAAGAAGTTTTTCCCTATCTCGTTAATCCAATTACAAATTTATAAAATTCTAAAACTCTTTCTAGACTACTACAATAATATGCATGCAACTCTTTTCATTTGGATTTTTCAAACATTTTTGTTCTTTTTCATACTCTTCTACATACTTTACATGCAAGCAGTCTTTTGCATTTTTCCATTTATGAGTCCTTACTATGTGCCCATCCTTCTGCTTTTGTGAAATATATATTTTCCCATAGTGTTTTTCAATAATGTCTAATTTGAGTTGCATTGTATGATATTTCCCTTGTTTCCAACTACATATTTTACATCGACATTGAGTTGGAATATCGTTACCATTTTTGGCTCCATGGGTATAATAAAAGAATATTTGGTCGCCTACCAAACTTGAAAGTCCTTCCTATTGTCCAGTTAGTCCTCTTTCTTCTCATAAATTTTTTATTACTTTCTTCAACTTGTGCCTCTAGGTCTTTTGTAAGTCTGTTCTCATCAGAATATCTTGATCGTCATGTCTCCTTTTTCTGGAAACAAAGATTGGAGTAGAAGCTTCATCCGAGGTTGGTGTTGGATGAGAATTTGATGTGTCTTCTCCTAGTTTGATGTCATCAAGGGAACGAATGTTTTCATCAATAGGATCATGTCGAAATACATTAGTTTCTGAATGTGTTTGAGAAATGTCTAGCATAAATAAGTGTTACAAAAATATAGTATTAATTATTTATATGATTAATACAACTAAATAAACAAGAGTACAAAGAGTAAAGAGTCAATTTAATAAACAAGAGTACAATTTATTAAACATGAGTACAAGAAAAAAACAATATGGAAAATATATGAATAAAATTCTGTAAATTAGTAGATAGTACATACCTATATTTTCTGCAGAGATCTGACACCAATTTCATTTTTTGTGACTGGCCAAAATATCCAAATAATGTTGTGTTACTATTTTTTGAGCTAATAGTACCCTTCTTACCGTGTTTTCCAAAATCCACGGATATGTCGCAGATATTCACCGTTGTGAGACGGCTACAAGGTTGATGCTACGGTGCCTTCACGTAGAGGGTCATGGGTGATAAAGGGGTGCATGATAGGGCTAGGACGGGCTAGGGGTTGGATGGTGGCGGCAATGGTTGACGAATGAGGGTCGACGATAGCTAGTATACACCAAAAGCAGGGAAACATGATGACAGATTGCAAAATGGGCAAAAATGGGTGACAAAGGTGTAGGACAGAGTCTCGGATGGTTGTTTAAGTCACGAAAAAGAGGACGCGCATCTTTTTGTTGATAGCTTGACGATCAATGTATACCTCAGTGATATGTATCGTATTATACCTCGGCGAATATGAGTGCAATTTGATTCAAAACGTTGGTGAAATACATGCATAAGTTCATTTTTAATGTAAATAATAGGCAAACTAACCCATACAAATGACTTGTCGATTGAAATTTTAGGCGAACTAGGTGGCAACCAACTGCTGAAAATTCGTCATTTCCAATTTCCAAAACCCCTAATATTCGCGAGTTTATGAAAATTCGCCACTAAAATTTTCCCTGTCTAAACTAGATTTTTATAAATTATTTTGTAAGGAATGATTTTATCAATTTTTTAAAATTTGATAGTATTTGTAAAAATTTTACACAATATTATGTTATTTATGAAATAAGAATATGAGATGAGTTTCTTTTACTATGGTAGTTTTGAAAGTAGACTAAGTTGTGTTCAATGTTGGATTTTGACATTTAATGTTACATGTCACAATAAAATTGTTTGATGGTCTAGAAAATTATATGGATGTCATTTGGTGTTTAAAATTTAATACATACCTCAAAAAAAAAATTTATAATAACTATTACAAAATACATAAATTGAGTTAAATTTTATATGAATGTTGTTGTTCTTTGTAATATTTTGTTATAGTTATGGGACTTTTATTTAATTATGGATAATAGATTGGACTAATCAATTTCATAGTTTTTCACATATTCATTTTTTTCCCATAAAAATTAATGTTGCACTAATCAATTTGAAGATCCATAAACATCATTAAAGTTTATGAGAATATTAAAACAAAATTTCAAATTACAATTTTAAAAAATTATTGAAGAAAATGATAGAAATGAATCACCCAAAATCAGCGTCCAAATTTGCAATTCTATAGAAAAATGAGTTCTAGTTTCCAACTTCCAACTTCCAACTTCCAAGCTTACTAAGTTAATATTCAAATTTCACCTTTCTTGCAAAATCCAAATCCAATGCATCTAGTCTATTATACAATCTTTATTTGTAAAAATCAAACAAATAAACAATGAAAAACTAATTACACAACAACATCAATAAAATAAAGTTAAAAAATAAATCTAAAAAAGAAATCAAACAAAACTAATTAAAAATCAAAATTAATGGATGTTTCTATTTTATTAATGAGATATGCATATGTTTATATTTCATTAATAAGATATTAATATAATTCTATTATTTTTATTTTCATTTATGTTATATTTGTCATGAATCTCACAAATTTATAGTGTAGTGTCTAAGTAATATTTAATTTATTCTCTCTCTCTCTCTCTCTCTCTCTCTCTCTCTCTCACACACACACACACACACACACACACACACACACACAACAAATGATGGTCAAATTTTAAATATACATGTTATTTTGACATCTAAAATGACTAAAAACGTGTAAACGTCTTGCAAAATCCAACACCGGTTGTATTGTCTTTTGCATAAATAGAATGAAGTTTGGTATTAGTCGCTTGGAGAATAATTGGAATGCTTTCAAAATTAGTTGTAAGTTTATCACATGATATTAAGTTGTGATCTAATGCATAATTTAGTGGATGACTAGACAACATCTTTCATCATACGCACAATTACCACAATCCCTTCGATATTTTTAAGTTAATTTTTAAATACTTTATATTTTATTTATACATAAATGTATCCTCCATCAATGATAGAAATTTGCCATGTCAACAAGAAGATAGGGTTTTACTCTCACATTTCTTCCATTGTTTGGTTGCTCTCTCAATTACAGGTTATTTCAAACAACAAAGAGGTCATTTACCACTGACATAAGATCAAACTCTCAGTCAGGTTATGCCACACGCCTTAACTTATAATTCAGAATACTCATATTTATCAGAAATCAAACATAATTTCTATAAGGTTGGCCCTCTTTGTACAACCATTTAAAATTTTGTAACTGTTTTTGTCTGTTAATTTGTTGTTATTGTAACCTTTTCCTTCAGTCTTCTCGACTGCCCCTAACTTTTGTAATTCTGCTTTGTTCAATTAAAAAAACAAAAGATGGTGGTTCTCAACCAAAAATAAATAAATATTGTTCAACTAGTCAAAAGGAATAATTGTTTTCTAAAATGTAACCTTTATATTAAAATAAAATTGACGAGGATAGAAAAGAGAAGACTTCGAATAAAACAAAGAACTTTGGAATTGATGCTCGTGATGAAGAAGACACAACCTTCATGACAGGAAGAAATTGACCATGGTGAGAGCTCAAGTCAAAGTACTTCCTTGAAAAATCGCCTTTACTTATATTGTTCTGTATGGAATTTGGGCTAAATCGCATATTGTCTATATATAATTATGCATTAAAATCCATAAATCACTTAATTGTTACATTTCTTTAATATTTAATCACATGATACTATTTTGATTTCCAGAATCTTTTTTTTTTTTTTGGTACCATCTCCCAATCCAGTACAATGGGGATTTTCCGGCAGAGCTTCTTTAGCCACACGGATGCTCTCGTTATTAAGAACTTTCTAAATATGAATGATAAAGACAAAAACATGCATAGCAATAACTCAATTTACTCTGCAATCAACTGCTCTTTCAAGGTACACATGATTGAGAGAATTACATAGTACAATACAAAACAATACATACCCACTTCTTTGACTTGGAACAAATAATTTACTCTCCAACGAACTGCTTTTTCATGGTACACCTGATTGAGAGAATTACATAGTACAATACAAAACAATACATACCCACTTCTTTGACTTGGAACAAATAGAAGAAATTTTGGATTGAAGAAGCCTTCTTGACCTGTAATGGAAGATGATTAAGCTGAACAGCCAGCCTCAACTGTCATCAAGGTAAGCTCATCTCATGTGCTATGCATTTCTGTAACAGTCTTGAATTTTAATGCATGCATGTACCCATTTGGGTATTTTAACTGTTTCACTGTCTGATATTATGTGTTTTGCAGTATCCAGACGGTAGTTTTATCTGTTTCACTGTCAGCTTTGATAGATTTTGTATGTATCATCTTGCAATGATATTTCACGGATTGACTGAGTCTTGGACTGCAGTGCAAAAATGTTGGTTTTTAACCGTGTCAGTGTGGGCTTTGTATATTGTATGTATCATGTTCTAGATATTTCAGAGATTATATTGAGCCATGGACTGCAGTATCCAAAAGGTTGTTTTAGCTTTTTCACTGTGTAGCTATTTTATATGTATGATGTTGTAATGGTGGATAAGTTGTTCAAAAGTTGATTTATGGATTAAATATGTCTTGCATTACCAAAATGGTGGTTTTTGGTGCTTCACTGTATGCTTTTATGTATATTGTAGGTATGATGTTTTAATGGTGGTTATGTTGTTTCATGGAATGACCAACTCCTGCAGTACCCAAAGGGGTTTAAGTTGTTTCACTATCTTTTTACTGTATTTTGTATCTATGATGTTGTAATGGTGTTTTAGCTATTTCAGAGATTGACTGAGCCTTGGACTGCAGTACCCAAATTATGTTTTCAATTGTTTTACTGTCAGCTTTTAAATATTTTGCATGTATGATGTTGTAACCATATTTATGGTGTTTTAGCTTATTCAGCTATTGATTGAGCCTTGAACTGCAGTACTCAAATTATGGCTTTCATTGTTTTTCTCTGGTTTTATGTATTTGCATGTATGATGCCGCAATGATGTTTTGTTTATTTTAGGGTTCGACCTGCGGTACAAAATGTTGGTCTTTAATTGTTTTACTGTCTGCTTTTATATACTTTGAATGTATCATTCTGTAGTGGTCTTTTAGCTATTTCAAGGATTGGCCAACCTTCGACTTTAGGACCCAAATGGTGTTTGTGTCGCTTTTATTCATTTTCTGTGTATCAAGTTGTAGTGCTGTTTAGCTGGTCTTAAATTGTTTTACCGTCTTCTTTTATATACTTTGTATGTATCATATTGTTGTGGCATTTTAGCTATTTCAGGGATTCACCAGCCTTGGACTTCAGGATCCAAATGGTGGTTGTGTTTCGTTTATGAATTTCTATGTATCAAATTGTAGTACTGGTTTAGCTATTTAGTAGAAAGACTGAGCCTTAGACTGCAGTAGCCAAATGGTGGTTTCAGCTGTTTCACTGTCTGCAGACCTTTATGTACCTTGCATGTATTAATGTTGGAATGTTGTTTTAGCTATTTCATGGATTGACCAATTCTTTAACCACATAACCAAAATGCTAGTTTTAGTTGTTTCACTTCATGCTTTTAAGTTTTAAGTATTTTGCATGCATCATGTTGTAGTGTCATTTAAAATTTTCAGGGTTTGATGGTAGTTTTAGTTGTTTCACTGTGTTATTGTAATTGTGTTTTAGCTATTTCAGGGGTTCACTTAGCCTCGGACTAGATCCCAGATGGTGGTTTTAGCTGTTTCACTTTTATATGTTATGTATGTATGATGTTTTTGTGGTGTTTTAGCTATTTTAGGGTTTGACTCAGCCTTGGATGGCAGTACCCAATTAGTGGTTCTAGATTTCATTGCGCTTTTATGTATCTTGCATGTATGATGTTGTAATATTAGAGAGAATAGAAGTTTCTCCTGTTTTTCCCCTTTTTGCATTGACTATTTTGTGTAACCTGCTTTCCTTTTTCTGTTATTATTTTGCATTTACGATGAAGTTGTAATAATATACGTGATGGGAATTTCTCTTGATTTTTCCATGCTTATAATAGATTTTCTTATGACTTGTGCTAACTATTCTGGGTAACCAACCTTTATTTTTATAAAGATGAAAGATAAAGAAAGTTTTTTAGTGCTTTGCCAAGTGAGATACCAATTTCATATACAAGGCTCCCTTGTGGAAGCCCGGAAAGGGATTATTCTCCATTTACCTTGGATATTGTTCGAATTTTGGGAAGTATATAGTCATTACATTAATTTTCCTGAAGGTGTACTGCAAGTCAAATCCAAATGTAATGCTGGATAGAAGAATACAATAGAATACTGCTGTGTATATATCCACTTCATCTAAAAAATATGGAGAATGGTTGAGCCTTGATCTATGATGGAAGATGATTTGATTGAACATCCATCACTACCTGTCATCAAGGTTATCTCATCTCATGTTTTCATGGTTAACAGTTTTGAATTTTTATGCATGCATAATATGTTAGCTTTTTGAAGGAGTTACTTACCCTTGAACTGCAGTACCCAAAGGGGTTTCTAAGTTATTATCTTCTGACTTTATGTATGATGTTTTAGTTGTTTCAAGGAATGGCTGAGGCTTGGACTACAGTGCCCAAGTAGTGGTTCTAGGCTTTTAGCTATTTCACTGTCCGCTTTTATGTTTTGGGGACATGAGTTGTAATTTTAGATAGAGTGGAAGTTGCCCTTGTTCTTCTCCCTTTATGTTGAATAACTTGAGTTTGATTGACAATATTGGGTAAACAATTTTCTTTTCTATACTCATTAATTTTCTTTAAGGTGGGCTAGAAGTGTCATTCAAATGTAGCAGTCATCTCAACTAGTTTGCATTTCTACAATAGCATTCAACTTCCATGTAGATATGGTGTTTTATCTCTTTGAAATTCTTTTGTAGAGTTGTGACTGCAATGCTCAAATTGTGTTTTAATTGTTTCACTGCCCGCTTTTTTATCTTGCATGTATGATGCTGTATTAGATAATGTGAAAATTTCTCTGGTTTTCTCCCTTGCTCCATTGAATTTTTCGAGTATCCAACCTTGATTTTCTATATATGTTAATTTACTGTATACAAGGTGAAGCAAATAGAGGAAGGGACTGAAACTTCTTGGCGTGTGATGGAAGATGGTTCAATTGATCAACTTGCCTCAACTGTTACTGTGGTAAGCTCATCTCAAGCTCTCTACGTTTCTATATGCCTTCAATTTTCATCACAGAATGACTGAGCATTGGGTTGTAATGCTCAAATGTCACTTCAGCTATTTTTAAGTGTTTTGCATGTTTGATGATGTAAAATTAGGTGGGGTGGGAGTTGCCTTGTTCTCTCTCTTCTACATTGGATAACTTATGAGTTGCATTGACTATATGTTATACCTTTTCTCTACCCATTCCCTTAATTTTCTTGAAGATGTCCTACAAGTAGTATCTTGATGTAATGTTCTTCTCACGTGTTCTGCATTTCTATAATAATCTTGAATTCCCATGCATGTATGGTATTTTAGGAATGGCTAATTCTTGAACTACAATACCCAAATGGGATTTTTAGGCTACTACATTCTTTGGTGTTATGAATTTCACATGTTTGATGTTATAATATAGATTGGATGGGAATTCCCATTCATGTATATCTATTTCAGGGATTAACTGACCCTGGAGTGCAGTACCCATATGCGGCTTTAGCTATTTCAATGTTTTCTTTTATGTATTTTACTTGTATGACATTGTAATGTCAAATAGGATCGGAATTATCATGCATGTATGATGATTCGACTGTTTTAAGGAATAACCGAGCCTTAGACCACAGTGCTCAAACGCTGTTTTTGCTGTTTCAATCTGATTTATGTGTATTGCATATATGATGTTATAATACGAGGTAAGATTGAAGTTGCATTTGTTGCATGGACTATTTTAGGTAATCAACCTTTGCTTTTCTATACCCATCACCTTTAACATCTTGAAGATTTGTTGTAAGTGGCATCCAATGTAATGCTAATCTCATGTACTTTTCATTTTGTAATAGTCTTAAACTTTCATGCATGTATGATGTTTTGGCCATGTGGAGTGTTTGAGCATTGGACTCCAGTGCCCAAATGGTATTTTACCTACTCCAAGGAATGCCTAGCCATGAATTATGGTGTCCAAATCATGTTTGGACACCATGTTTTAGCTATTTCATGGTCTGCTTGCTTTTATGTATTTTGCATGGATGATGATGTATTATTAGGTGGGGTGGGAGTCTCCCTTTTCTTTCAATTTGTCAACATGAATCCATTGTTTTGGAAGCCTATCTTCCTTTTCTACACCCGTTACCTGAATTTTCTAGTAGATTGCTGCAAGAGGTATCTAAATGTAATGCTCGTCTCATTTTTGCGAGAGTATTGAATTTTCATGCATGCATGCATGGTGTTTTTGCTATTTCATGGATTGATTGAGTCTTGGACTGCAATATCCATATGGTAGTTTTAGCTGTACTGGAGTTCCCACATTTTTTCCCTATTTGTATGTAAACTGATTATGAGTTTGTTGGCTATTTTGGGTATCCTAACCTACCTTTTTATACCAATTACCTTAATTTTCTTGAAGGTGTGATGCAAGTCGCATCCAAATGTAATGCTCGCCTTATGTGATTGATGGGGTCACTTAGTCTTGAATTGTAATTCCCAAACGGTGCTTTCATTGTCTTCTTCTATGTGTATTGCATGTATGATGTATTAATATAAGATAGGTTGGAAGTTACTCTTGTTCTTTCTCATATTGCATTAACTATTTCGGGTAACAAACCTTTATTTTCTACACCAATTACCGTAATTTTATTAAAGTGCTGCTGCAAGTGTCATCCAAATGTAATGCCCATCTTATGTGCTTTGTATTTCAGTAATAATCTTGAATTTACATAAACGTATATTGTTTTAGCTATTAGGAATCACCGAGTCTTGGACTGCAGTACTTAAATGGCTTGTTTAATCTATTACATTATCTTTTTCATGCATCTTAAATGCATAATGTTGTAATACCAGACAGGATGGGAATCCTCTTGCATGTACAATGTTTTAGCTATTCCAAGGACTAACTAGAGCCTTGGGCAGCAATGCTCAAATGGGGGTTCTAAACTTTTTCAATGTTTATTTTTTCAATCTTGCATATATGATGTAATATTAAACAGTATGGGAATTGTCCTACTTCTTCCAATTTTTCATTAGAAATACATATGATTTATGCTGACGATTTTGAGCTTCATAACCTTCCTTTTTGAAACTCGTTATCTTAATTTCTTGAAGGAAGGTGTGCTGCAAATGAAATCCAAATATAGTGCTTGAGAGAACAATGTAATACAAATGTGTGTGTATTCACTTCTTTGGTCTGCAACAACCAGAAGGAAATCAGGGAATGACTTAGCCCTGGCCTATGATGGAAGATTCAATTGAACAAACAGCCTCAACTGCCATCAAGGTAAGACCCATCTCATGTTCTCTGCATTTTTGTAAGTTTTGAATTTTCATGCGTGTATGGTGTTTTACCTACTTGAAGGGGTTACTTAGCCTTGGGTTGCAGTGCTCAAATGGTGTTTAAACTATTTATTTTCTTTAAGCTATCTTGCATGTATGGTTTAATATTAGATTGGATGATAGTAGGCATTTTCTTTCCCCTGTTTCATTGGTTATTTTGGGTAAACAACCGTGCTTTCTTTATACCCATTGCCTTAATTATATTGAAGATGTGTTGCAAGTGGAAAATGAATGTAATGGTTATCTCAGGGTCTTTGCATTTCTGTAAAAGTCTTGAATTGGCATGCATGTATGGTGTTTTAGTTATTTGAGGAAACGACCAAGCTTTGGGATGCTTTTCTCAATGATTTTTTGGCTATTCCATTGTTTGAGTTCTATGTAATTCTAAAATTAATAATATAATATTAGATAGGGTGGGAGTCGCACTGTTCTTTCCCTTTCACAGTAGATATGCTTGTGAGTTTAATTGGCTATTTTGGGTAACCAATATTCCTTATTTATACTCATTACCTTACTTTTCTTGAAGATGTACTGCAAGTGGCATCCAGATGTTATGCTCATATCATGTGCTTTGGATTTCTATAATAGCCTTGAATTTGGATTGATATATTATGTTCTGGTTATTTTAGGAATGGTTGAAACTTGTAATGCAGTGCCCAAGTAGGGCTCAATAGGCAAACTATTATCTTCCAATGAAAACTCATAAGATATAGTGGCTGCAGTAGAGGTAATTGTATACCCAACCCCACTTTGAGCGGATGAACTTGAAGAAGCAAGAACCAATACTGAGATCCTCCAACCAAAGGAACTTCATGTATTTCCAGATTCCCCACATCATCACCATTTTCATGCACTTGAAACTCTTCAAAGATGGGAGCAACATCCTCACTGCTAAGAGCCTCTAGCAGCATCAACTCCAGCATTTAGTATCCACACGTCCATTTTCTCTACCTGAACAAAGACACGATATTGTACCGCCGCTCCCCGCCCCCTGGAAATTGTAGAACCAACCCACTTTGAGAGGATGAACTTGAAGAAACAGGAAACAATCTGAGATCCTCCAACCAAAGGAACTTTATGTATTGTCAGATTCTCAACATCATCCCCATTTTCATGCACTTGAAACTCTTCAAGGATGGAAGCAACATATCCAATGCTATTGGCATGTGCCAAGCTAACACACTCACTGCTAATAGCCTCTAGCAGTATCAACTCCGGCATTTAGTATCCACGTGTCCATTTTCTCTACCTGAACACAGACACGATATTGTACCATCCCACACCCCATATTGATTGACAACATTGTCTGGTTGAAATTAATCCTTCTCACTTGGGACCAAAACCTCATTAAAGAACTGCTGCCACCTATGCTCCAATTGTTTTAAAGATAGGAGGCTCAATATTCAGTTTAAAACTCACCCATCTTCTTTGATTCACACCCTACCAGCTGGCACTACGTGCACATTTTCTAGTAGCTTTTGACACTTGTTGAACTGATCTAAGAGCATCAGGAGAAGGAAGGGTCCTAATCCTGCCCCTATCCTGCTCATAGGCATATTGTTTAGGATGCCATTATTTAAAACCCACTATCCTGCTCATAGACACATTTTTGAGGATGCCTTTATTTAAAAATCTCTTGAGCCCATATTCTGGAATCCTTAGGTTTACATTGACCTGCACAAGGACTATCCCATGCCAATCCACACTGCAACTTCAGTAATGAAGTTAGCAGGTTCTCCTCTTCAGATTAAAAAAATAAGAATTCCTTTTTCCACAAAACCAAAGCACTTCAGTAAACATGATAGGCTAATGTTTTCAAAAAGCCGATTTCGTAAACCCAATATCACCATTCCAAATATGGACCAGCCTTGCATGATCATTTTCCAAGCATGTTGAGCATACTTGCAATCAAATAATAAATGCTGAATAGTTTTAGGCAAGACTGTTTTGGTACGGGTAATGGTACGGATTCAATATGCTGAAATGGCAAATTTTTTAAAACCTCGGGTACGGTATGCTTTTGGGTACGTGAATATATATGTATATATATATATATATATATAAAGAAACATTTGCATACTTATTGAAATTTAATATTCATACAATTTAAAATCATTCATAGAACATGAAAACAAATTTCCAATACTTTGAGAATTGAGACTTGAGTTTGTATTGATTCATAATGTTTAAAACATAATAGTTAATAACATAGACTGTATTATAGATTTGATAATTCATTATTAATGCCTTAAGCTTGAGTTAGACGTCTCATTGGACATTAAAAAACATTTAAAGTTTGTCGCTTGTTATGTAACTAGCCTGGAAACCATAAGAAATTGTCCTCAATTCTTCTAAAATTGTGTTGTTATGTGTTCTCTATGCCTCTGCCCTGGCATTGGTGCCAAAGATTTACCAAACAGTTGGACCTCCATGCCGGCAAAGGGTATTCCAAGAATCCAAACCCATTCTTGGATAACAGTTTCTTTTAAAAACCTCGGGTACGGTTCAATTCCAGTCAAAGCCCTCATGTTTTATTTATTTTTTTGCACTTAAAAAAAAAGAAAAACTGTGGGTACTCTGTGGGTACGTACTCGGATGTAACCGTAACCGTACCCAAAACATACCCAGCCTGGTACGAGGGGGTCTAGGGTGTTTCCGTGCAGTCTAGGTTTTTAGGCAAAGCCACATACAATCCAATTATCATTGATTCAATAGATTTCTTGAGGGCTTCCCCACAGCTTGGCACGAACTTTGTTATTCAAATGTCATAAAGTGAAATTATCAGCCTTCACTTCCAATGCTAGAACCGACTTGATTCCATCCCTCAATCACATTCTACATATTCTCTTCAAGTCTAATGTATAATAGTGTTGATATTGATGTGAACAGTGGCTTTATTCTCAAATCAACAGTGCTTCAAACCCCACCACCTCCCATGATCCAGATCGGATTGGGAATCAGGTGGACAACATACCAAATTGTAAGAGTTTAATGTGCTATAGGTGTAAGAGATTTAATCACAACAATTGTAGATTAAAATGATACTCTAAAATTGTAACAAAATGAACCATGAACGAATGGAAATAAAAATATACATAAAGAGAAAAAATATGAATAAAAAAATTCACTGCTGCATTGATATGGGAGGTATGATCAGTTTTTTCTAAAAAGAGGTGCAAAGGTTTTTCTCTGGTGCTATTACAAAAGCAAGGTAGTGGTCTCTAAGAAAATATGTGATGCTAGTGCTCTCTATCTTGCATATTACAAAATGATACCAATCTCTGTGAATCTGATTTTCATAATCTGAGTGACAATTCCTTTTATAGATTTTCTAAGTGGGAAATGAAGAGTCTAAAATTAAAATAGAAGTGATTTGACTTGGACTGTGAAAAGTCACATGACAAGTACTTCCCCAAGAAGTTGAGAGGATTTTTGTGATTTGAAACTTATAAAAATGCAAAATTTTGGGTTTTCAAGTCTAGGCGTTCTCTATATTTTTGCATTTTCGATTTAAAGGCTCTTCAAAGCAGAATTTTTCCTTGATAGTTTAATCAGATGCACTTAAAGGGGTAGCTTTGGCTATCTTCAAAGCATCCAATAATTGACCATAGCCTAATCTCTCCAACGCAAAGCGGCAATTTAAAATGCTGAGCTTCAATCAAGGAGATATTGCCGTGGCAAGGTGATGTAGTAGTTGTGATTTCTGATTTCATTTGCCCCCCTTGAGAAAAAATGGGCCTCATTGCTCCTAGTTTTGATTTTTGATGAACATAAGAATTTCTTAGTGCATAAGTGAATCTCTTCCACTTAAGCAGGGTGATCCATTCAAAATTCATTTTAACTAATTTTGAAGACCTCTATGTAGGGATACCAACAAAATAACATGTAGGACTATTGTGGTTGCATTTCCTACATAATTCACAATTTCATAAGGATGAAGATTCCAACACCAAATAGTATCACAACCTCTTCTACTACATGATCCAAATTACGGGTGCAATTTAGTGAACAACACACTACTAGTGGAGCTTGATGTGTGATGGAAACAAAATTGAAATTGACAAAAAAAAGAATTTGCAAAAACAAAAGATTTTATTGCAAAATGAGAGTGTACAAAGAGGGAAATATCAGTGGAGAGATGTATGCCTTGAATTCGGTGTTATTCATTCCAAGCTATCTATTTTATAGCTATACAATACAAAAATGCAAAATTTTGGGTTTTCAAGTCTAGGCGTTCTCTATATTTTTGCATTTTCGAATTAAAGGCTCTTCAAAGCAGAATTTTTCCTTGATAGTTTAATCAGATGCACTTAAAGGGGTAGCTTTGGCTATCTTCAAAGCATCCAATAATTGACCATAGCCTAATCTCTCCAACACAAAGTGGCAATTTAAAATGCTGAGCTTCAATCAAGGAGATATTACCGTGGCAAGGTGATGTAGTAGTTGTGATTTCTGATTTCATTTGCCCCCTTGAGAAAAAAATGGGCCTCATTGCTCCTAGTTTTGATTTTTGATGAACATAAGAATTTCTTAGTGCATAAGTGCATCTCTTCCACTTAAGCAGGGTGATCCATTCAAAATTCATTTTAACTAATTTTGAAGACCTCTATGTAGGGATACCAACAAAATAACATGTAGGACTATTGTGGTTGCATTTCCTACAAAATTCACAATTTCATAAGGATGAAGATTCCAACACCAAATAGTATCACAACCTCTTCTACTACATGATCCAAATTACGGTGCAATTTAGTGAACAACACACTACTAGTGGAGCTTGATGTGTGATGGAAACAAAATTGAAATTGACAAAAAAGAATTTGCAAAAACAAAAGATTTTATTGCAAAATGAGAGTGTACAAAGAGGCAAATATCAGTGAAGAGATGTATGCCTTGAATTCGGTGTTATTCATTCCAAGCTATCTATTTTATAGCTATACAATACAAAAACTGAAAGGTTACTCAAAATAGTAAATGAAGGATTTTACTTGAGAACCAAAATGTCACCACATATAAGGATGACATGAATCCTCCCGGGAAGTGGAAACAAATTGTTAGATAAGTATGAAATATCCCTTGTGGGATATCACTTAAAATCCACAGAGTATATATAAATTTACAGCAAATGAAAATCTGATTTTTCTGGAATTAAACCCACTAGGGTGGCGAATTGAAATTTAAAGATAACTTGCAAAATACTTGTCCAAATCACATGAAATTTTATAGAGAGCTTGCTAAAATGAAAACAAAGACTAGAAAATTATTTTTGGATTTTATTGAATAAAATATGAATCCCTAACTGCTGGAAAACTTCAAAAATTCATAACTATGTGAATAAAATGGATAAAATTATGTTTTTCTCGGAAATGAACCCAACCTCCAGATCTGAAAATGAACACTTGGAAACCCTCAAAAACCTGCTGCAAATCCCTAGGGCTGATGTCACCCTATAGAAGGGGCTGGAAATCCACCAAAATGCCTCCAAAGCTGCGCCAAACTCTGCCTTAAATATTGAGAATAATCTGATATGCAAACCCTTGAAATTTCCTCACCCTGGTACTAAAAATGGCCTCTGAAACCCTTCCTGAAATCTCTGTAAAATCTACTTGAATATCTGCTCTGAATAAGCTCCAAAATAGCAAACTAGGGTGGATCTTTCACCACCAAAGAGTGCCCTACTAGCTAGGAGTGGATCTCTCACCACCAAAGCTAGGGATCCTGTGGGATTTTACTCCACAAGCAAGAAGAATGCAAACAACAATTGCTCAATGCCAAAATATGTGTGAGTGTAAGAATGAGCTCTATCACTCCCCCAAACCTCCTTTTATAACTTCTCCATGCAACAAGAGGCCCAAAAAGACCCCAATCGACCCCCTCTAGGGAAAACCACATAAACATAAAGTAACTTAAGTTACTTTTTTCTCCCTAGTCGCCAAAGGGACTTAAGTGACCCCCAACGAAGGAATATAACAATAAAGTACCATGAGCCTCCCTCAATGACAAAACATAACAATTATTCCCACCAAGTTGCTTAATACTAATGCCAACAAAAAAATATAACAAATAAGCAAGGTGGTAAACAACCATCCGTACCCAATAGCCTCCAACATCATTAGCCCCTCGTATGAATAAGGCTAAGACTAAAAATGGCCCTTAGGCCTTCGGTGAAAGAATGGGAACATTACAAAGTAGTTGGATTTTAGTTGAAAAAGTTAATATGGGGGTTATTTTGGCAAAGGTCCGCTTGTTGGGGTCATATCACCTAGGATGTTCCTAGGAGTTCAAAACTATGTCATGCGTTGGAAATGTTATGAAATGATCAAGTTTTGATGCTGCAAAGGATGCTCCACCATCCTATATTGGCATCCGCTAAAATTTGAAGGCCAAACTCCACTTCAAATGGCCCTAAAAATACAAAATACAAAAATGTAGAAAACAATGAAAACTTCTATTTCCCAAAATTTATTGAATTCTTTCCTGAAATGCCATTTGGACAACACTACAAATGACGTGATGAAATAAATACCTTTCATATACATGATTGGAATTCCCACACAAATGTTGGAATTCCCGTACATACGTTAAGCAAAGTGTTTCACATCTCTTGCATCTACAAACATGTTTTCTTTACTCGAACGTGGAACCTATTGTTGGTTGAGTAGATTCTCTGGTATTGCAAGGCCAAAATTGTTGGGCCTCATTTCTACCTTGAGAGGTGTTATAATTCCTTGGGCATATGTCATTTCTTTAACAAATTGAAACCAATCAAAACCACCAAATAAATATGGAGAATGCTTAGATTGTAAAGAATCGAATGACATACTATGTATTCCTTTTTGTGTTTGCACATCTGCAACAAGTTTTTTTCTCTTTCATATTTTTTAATTCATCTTGTAGAGGTGGCATGATCCTTTTCAAACGTCACAAACAGCTTTTTCTCCGAGTTCTTGTTGAATATTTTGCATGGCTTCATTCCACCTTTCCTCTACAAGGAGTAACTATTTCGTGACAAGATTTTCAAATTGGGAAAAATCTTTTGCCTTCTATTATCCGTTCCATGATGAGGCTAGGATTGGTCTGCAACCATTCATTTTCATCATTTAACTGTTGATTTTCTTCCTTTAACCTTTTATTTTCTTCAAGGAGTGACTTGTGCTCATTTTGCGGTGCCAAAATGGATCCACATCTTGGATGTATTAGTTTTTCCGTTTTATCTTGGTTGTCGTTTACATGAATTCTGAAATTCCTCCAAAAATGCAATTTCAGCTCTAACACCATTGATTTGGATTAGATCATGAATCTAGGAGATAACACACCAAATTGTAAGAATTCAACGTAACAAAGAGAGAATATTATGAATAAAAGAATTTACTTACTTCATTGGTTTGCGAAGTATGTTTGGCTATCTCTAAAAAGAGATGTAAGCTATTTCTCCCATGCCATTATAAAAATAAGGTGACGATCTCTAAGAAGAAATGTGAAGCTACCACTCTCTATTTTGCATATTATAAAATGGTTGCAATTTCTATGAAGGGATGAGAAGCTACTAGATTGTATGTCTTCTCTCTTCTCTCTAATCTCTATCTATCTAATTTTAACAATCCGAATGACAATTCCTATATAGCTCTTTTTAGCAAGAGACAAAAGGGTCTAAAAATAAAATACAAAGCAATTTGACTTGGAAAGTAAAATGTTACGTGACATGTGCTTCCCCAAGAACTTGAGAGGATTTGTCATGACTTGAAACTTATAAAATACAAATATTAGTTTTCTATATATATATATATATATATATATATATATATTATTTAACGATTTTGGGGCCCTTCGAGTGGATTTTTCCTAGAGAGTTTACCCGCATGCTCTTAAAGGGAAACAGAGCTACCTTTAGGGTGTCCAATTTTTGCTTATATCATAAGCTTTCCAACACACACCACATACCCTCCACACATTTTTAGCAAGAGACAAAGGGTCTAAAAATAAAATAGAAAGCAATTTGACTTGGAAATAAAATGTTACGTGACATGTGCTTCCCAAGAAGTTGAGAGGATTTGTCATGACTTGAAATTTATAAAATACAAAATATTAGTTTTCTATATATATATATATTACAATTAGCGATTTTGGGGCTCTTTGGAGTGGATTTTTCCCTAGAGAGTTTACCCGTGATGCTCTTAAAGGGAAATAGAGCTACCTTTAGGGTGTCCAATTTTTTTATTACATAAGCTTTCCAACACACACCACATAGCCTCCGCATATACAAGATTTGGCATTGCCAAAAATGAGCTTCAGTTTGCCACAAGCACACATTTAACCGTGACATGCACACATGCATATTTTAACAGGGTTGTTGTGCCCAGTAATTATCCAACATGCTGACATCACAAGGCATTTTAAATTTTAAATTTGAACTTTACCATAGCAGGATTTGATGTATGCAACTGTTATCCGTATGATTTGATTTTTAAAATCTGAAATTTATAGATGCCGTGCAGTGTGCTCAATCCTGCCCTCGTGAGCAAGGATGCCTACTTGGGAGGTATGTACGGCGCGCCTTAAGCACGATGATAGCAGAAAATGTGCACATTTCTATTGCATGTGCACAATCCTATAGTCTCGAATTCCAAGCTATGATCAAGCAATTATGACCCTAACACAATGATATGCTAGTTTGTCGGTAATCTGCCAAAAGATTGCCCCAAACTGCCATGTGGATCACCCTTTACCATTTTCACACCCCGCACCTACACAATCATGTTTATTTGATCCATCTAAGGGATTTTCCCACCGAGGGGCCCCCATGGTATCCTTATCACCCCCTCAAGCCCCAAATTTTTATTGGGTTGTCCATAAATATTAGATGGAGGTTTTCGGGATGAATTATTATAGTTTGATGAGCACCATGTCCAAAGGAATATCATCGAACCATTTTTATCATTAAGAAAGGAGAATGGTTGTTATGATAGGCTAGAAAACCCTTCCGTAATCTAGTTCTCAACGGAAGAAAGAGAATATGACGAGGCAATTACCATGCTTACCTTAGTCATAGTTTGAGCATCTTGTGTAGAGGCTATATATTCACCTTTGTTGGGTAGAATCTTCTTTCAATGATGTGCTAGTTTGTTGATAATCTGCCAAAAGATTGCCCCAAACTGCCATGTTTATCACCCTTTACCATTTTCACACCCCGCACCTACACTATCATGTTTATTTGATCCATCTAAGGGATTTTCCCACCGAGGGGCCACCATGGTATCCTTATCACCCCCTCGTGCCCCAATTTTTCATTGGGTTGTCCATAAATAGTAGATGGAGGCCTTCAGGATGAATTATTGCAGTTTGTTGAGCACCATGCCCAAAGGAATATCATCATCGAACCATTTTTATCATTAAGAAAGGAGAATGGTTGTTATGATAGACTAGAAAATCCTTCCATAATCTAGTTCTCAATGGAAGAAAGAGAATATGGCGAGGAAATTACGATGCTTGCCTCGGTCATAGTTTGGACATCTTGTGTAGAGGCTATATATTCACCTTTGTCGGGTAGAATCTTCTTTCTTCACTACTTCACAATCAATTTGGAGCTTGAATGACATTTTCTCTGCACAATCAAATCTTGTTGCAATTCAATGACACAGAGAAGAAAACCTCCATGGTTGCACAATCCTTGGAGCTCTTAATTTTCCTCTTTCGTGGACTGAACCAGCTTCCATATCTCTTGTTTCTTCTCCTCCAATTGTTGATTAAAGGCTTGTAATTTTTCTTGCTTTGAAGCTTTTCCCATGGTTGAACTATGCCAACAAATAGCCTACAGCTCTCAATAAATATAAAATATGGATCAAATACATACAAAGGTGAGGTGTGTTAGCATAACCCTTACACAAGTCATGGGGGAAACCTTCTCGACACCACATGATCCATAATCAACGTGGATATTCCAATTCATAATTCCCAACATGGATTCTAAATTTACTTGTGGTGATGCAATGTGATTTTCTATGAGGTGTGTTAGCATAACCCTTACACAAGTCATAGGGGAAACCTTCTCTAACACCACATGATCCATAATCGACTTGGATATTCCAATTCATAATTCCCAACATGGATTCTAAATTTACTTGTGGTGATGCAATGTGATTTTATACTAAAACCAACATATGTAATAAGGAAAAGTGATGTTTGTTGCAAACTATGGACAGTCATCTACATTTTTCATTCAAATTACAATGTTTACATATCCAAATTGATGTCGGCATTGTTGCAAATATATTTCATATATATTTTGTGATTACCCTCACACAAAAATTTGTCATCTACATTTTTCATTCAAATTACAATGTTTACATATCCAAATTGATGCCTACTTTGTTGCAAATCTATTTCATATACATCCTGCAATTCCCTCACACACAAATTCAATGGTATAAGAATAATACTAGAAAGACACGAGATGGAACACATTCTCGAGAATTCATGTGCGCCATCTGAAACCTAATCCAAAAGATTAAGGACATTGCACTTGCGATGAACAATCTTCCATATTTTTTTGGATGGTCTATTTGGATTCCAATCATGTACTATTCTCTTTTTGCAAAAATGTTTACCTTTTGAATTCCCATAACTCTAATATGCTGATAATCGACACAAGACTTTGATTCAGGTATAGAATTACTGATGACTAATACATTATACCGGAAAATTCTAATTGTTCTAGTGACTGACATAAGGCTGCATTTTTTCTTCAGGCATGTTGACAGGACCTTTTTCAGTGATTGCTCTATTTTATTTGATAGAAACGTAGCTTATTTATAACTTTTACCTCTCATCACTCCTTTAACGTACAAAAATCCTACATTGGTATGTTTGTGCACCTTTGCTCTCCATGAGCTTGCAATGGAATAGGTAATACCATAGTCACTTTTCTTACACTTATAATAGCAACCATCCATATTTTATATTTCTTGGATAAGATCCACCCTCTCTTATATTGCAAAGTTCTTGGACCAGGCCTATTTTCTCCTACAATTTTGTTTGTTTCTCTGATTTAATGACTTATTCTTTTGCATCCAGGATAACTGGCGATTGCATAAAGCACAATGGCTTAAAAATAATTGCATTACTTTCTGAATGTTCTTTTCCGGGTTTGGATGTTTTTAACTTGCCAATGATTTCTGAAGGAAATCAAACTGTTCAAGAAACACTGTTTTGTAGGAACTGTGAAACACTGCTAAGCTAAGGACATCCTCAAATAGCTAATGATGAACGCGTGAAAATTCATATTGCTGGAAATATGAAAGATGGCACAATAACCTTCCCTTGACAATAGCAGCAAAGAATATGACTGCAATATAACAACACACAAACAAACAGTAATGCAAGTGACCAAGATCAGTGATAAAATATCTAGCAGGAAGACAGGGAGTTAGTTAGCTGTATATTTTGAACAGTCCCTTTGGCATCTATATATTGTATAACGTTTACATTTTTTGAAGAAGCATGCAGAATCTTTCCTCTGTGTATTTTCCCATGGGCCCATTTGTGTGCCAGTCGTAATTTTTCATCTCCAATATCTCATATCTAAGTAATGCTATTTATATGATTATTTATGTGATCTTGGATAGCCAAGCACATGCATCTAATCAAAGAACAGTTTTACATTTCGGCACGTGCATACCTATAGGCTACAAGCCATACTATCAGACATACCAAGATTGTAGACAGTTGCTATTAAGAAACACATTGTTTTGGCAGCTGATTTTGTGATGTTATTAATTATTCCTTTGTCAGCTTTGGGTAGTGTATTAATGAAACCGTGGTTATGAATGGTTGGGTTGATAGTTGTGTTTTAATCAACAATTGTTGGTTCCCTTTGTCTTATAACTAGCAAGTTGAATGTAGGGGTAAGGGTGCTGATGTGACTGGTCCTCCTTGTACCAAGCAATGTACTTTACACTACCTATGCAACAAATATATTGTTCTATCCTATAATGCTGTGCTTTGTTCATGCCGTGTATATATTTCTACAAACAATATATTTTGGCAATGCAGCTTTTGTAGCAAACATTTCTGGTGTCATTGCCTTTGCAAAGTCGGTAAAAGTGAAAATCAATTGACAGTAACTATTGACAATGACACATTACAAAATGGAAGCATACCAAAGTGAATGGGTCAAACAATACAAGAAGCAGTCAAGACTAAGAGAGAGAAGATGAACTTACTAGAGATTTCAAGTATTTGTGGGATCTCTTGGTACTTACAAGACGTCGAAGAAGAATCCAAGAGGAACAAAGTGCCTTTGGATTCTATTTGGGACAACATGGCAGCGCAAATGAATCTGATTGATTGTTGTATAATTTATGGAGACTCCTCGCTAGGCATTATCTTATCTTACAACGGACATGACTGTCAAGCACAACAAAAAAAGATTTTATAATGGTACGTGAAAGATCCCCAATATATTTTTGCCCAAATCTGAATTTATTATGACTTGAAAATAATAAAATATGATTTTTGGGAACCACGGCAAGCAAACTAGGACAAATCTGAATTTATTCTAGGAAATGCGACTAGGGTTTGGAAGTGAAACCAATGCAAAGGACACTCAAAAATTTATTTCTTTATCACAATTGATTGCCACAATTTTTAGAATCCCGAATATATAAAAATTAGAATCTATAGCAGCCAAAATAACTCTGAAATCTGATTATAAAACTGGTAAAAGCCCTCAGAAAAATTATGAAACTTCAGCACTTTGATTCATAAAAATTGGGAGATGATTTGATAATAAACTCAGATCTAAATATGTCCACAATGATACCAAAACAGTCCCAAACTGGTTCGATCCAGCTGCTGCAATTTATTCTCCAAATTTGTCTTCAATTACACTATTGGAAAAAGCATGAAATACTCTGAAAATGTGATTACAACCAATGGGAAATTCTGAGTGAAAATCCCTCTCAAACTCTTGGGGTTTTTCGTCCACAAGAGTTGAATTCCTAAGGGGTTTTGTCCTTGGAATTTTTCTGCAAAGCTGGAAGCTCAATGCAAGAGAAAATATCATGTATAAAATTTGGAATACCTCCCCCATGGATCGACTTTCCTTATAAAGGAAAAATGGCCCAAAACAGCCTCCACATCAGCCAATAAGCTTCCATGTTTATCCCTAGGCCAAGTCGCACTTTCTAGGAAGGCCAAAGACTCACTTTTCTATTTTTTTCATTACATGGGCAAGCCGTACCCCTAGATAAATACAATTAAAATTAATTGTATTTTTACATTTGCACCTTTTAATCTTTTATTTTAATATTAAGCTTTATTAATTTATTATATGTGCATTTTATAATGTTTTATTTTAACACTTGCACAATATAATAAAAATAATAAAACTTAGTCACCCTTGACTCACCCTTTGGCCGTCGGGTAGACAAAAATGGGCCAAAGGTCTTCGATATGAACTATTCGAAAAGAGGGACATTACAGTACGAGGGGAGGTGTTGTCAAGAAGAAGAAGAAAGGTTTGAAGATTTGCCGAACGTGAAGGAATTGAAGCCACTTAGCCCCAACAAAGGTGGCAGAAGAAGACAGGATGGTTGGAGAGTGGACCAAGAAATAAGAGTCTACTAGACTATTGGAACAACGAGAGAGAAGAAAAAGGCTGTGAGAGGCAGCCAATTCCAGAGATCCCTTAAGACAAGTGCAGGGCACTAGTGAAAGCCAAAGGCAATGTGAAAGACACAGTTCAAGCCAGAGCCAAAACAAGGAAGGATTCAGCTGGTACTGGACAACAATACACCACTCACAAGTGACAAGTGGGTGGAGGTTGCAAGACAACTGAGCTTTGCAGAGAAAGGAAGTGTGGACCTTGTCAACCAAACAAGATTGGTGGTTGCTGCAGAAGAATCCACAGAGGAACCCATTAAAGATTCAACCAAACCCCTTGTCCAAAGGGAAATATTTATTCTGAGACAGAGTTCAACGACTTCCTCGTGGAAAAAGAGAGAGCCTCTTCTGAAAGAAATGTTTTTGCCTTTTGGAATTTAAGATCTATTAATGGAAGAGGTTGGGAAAAGAATGCCAGGGCAGCCTATAGGACAAGTTGGAGCGAGCAACACAAAAAGAGGAACCTGACAGATAACGCTATTTGTATGACTATTTACATGACAAGCGGTTGCATGGATAGCCAAGTGCAAGCAACTAATCAGATAACACTTTGACATCTTTGCAAGTGCATACCCATAGACCACAAGCCATCATACTGGACATACCAAGATCATAGACCATTGCTATTGCATTGTTTTGGCAGCCAATTTTGTTATGTTTTTAATCATTCCTTTGTCACCTTTGGCTGGTGTCTTAATGAAACCTTAGTTATGAACGGTTGGGTTGACAATTGTGTCTTAACCAACAACTGTTGTTTCCTTTGTCTTATAAGTAGCAAGTTGAATGTTAGATTAAGAGTGCCGATGTGACAAATTCTCACCATAGCAAGCAATGAACTTTACACTATCTATAAAATAAAGCTATTGTTCTCTCCTGTTCTGCTGTGTTATGTTCATACTGTGTGTGTATTTCTGTAAAAAGTATACTTTGATACTGATATCTTTTGTAGCAAGCAAAGATTGCCTTTCGAGCCAGCTCTGTTGGCCTCGTTTGAACAACTTGTAAATAGGTATTTAAAAATTTCATCACCAAAACATACACATATATACGCATGAGGATTGATTCCTTGGTTAGGAAAACTGTAGAAATCTGACTCTATGGGCCCATCCCACATTGCATTTACATGTGTCTGTTGACCTTATTTGATTTCCCTATGCTTCCATTACTCTGCTGCCCAAATCAAAGAAATTTTTTTGGCACCTCGTTGTTTGAGCATTTGATTGGGTTTCAGTATTCCTTGTAAGCAGTTGCTTTTGATGAATTTCATCCCTGACAATTGTAGTTTGGTTTAGCTTCTTGTATATTAAATGGGAAAATTTCAATTCATTTCAAAAACAATTTATACATTTTGTAATTCTGATTCTAACCAAGGCTCCTGATATATGTGAAGGAAAAGAAAATACAAGAAAACAGATTTGGACGTAATATGAACTCATTGGTACAACCAGTTGATGATGTTGTCGTTCAGGATGGATCTGTTGACATTCGTGGGAATCCTTCTATCAAGAGCAAGTCAGGAAATTGGAGGGCTTGCCATTTTATTATAGGTACTCGTGATATAAGCTTATCCCCAAATTTCAATGCACGCTTCCTTTAAATTCAAATTTCAAAATATCTAACCAAGATAAAATAAACCCAGCTTAGTTCTGTATGATGTAACCAATATAAAATAATCCCAGATTACTTCTGTATGAGAAGTACGCTACTCAATTAAATAGACGGATGGAATTAGCGTTCATATTTTCAAAGATATCTATGATTGGGCAGTATTTCCTGTGATCTGTATGCAGTAAATGAGTGCTGTGAAAGATTGGCATACTATGGAATCAATACAAATTTGGTGACTTACTTAAAGGATGGTTTCAGTCAGAGCAATGCTACTGCAGCCAACAATGTTACTAATTGGTCTGGAACATGTCACATAACACCCTTGCTAGGGGCTTTTTTGGCTGATTCATACTGGGGACGATTCTGGACAATTGCTGTGTTCTCTACAATCTATTTTGTTGTGAGCATCACCTTTTTGATTGCTTGCTTGAATGGAGAATATCCATGTATTGAGGGTGATGTGAGAAATATGTGCAGAATGAGTCTGACAGGGATTTTTGATTGCTTGCAGGGAATGACCATTTTGACTCTATCAGCATTTATACCCAAACTTAAACCTTCATTTTGCAGGGATGGAAATGATGAATGCCATTCATCTAAAGTCCAAATTAGTGTGTGTTTTTTTGCACTTTATCTCATTGCTCTGGGGACTGGTGGCATCAAGCCTTGTGTTTCTTCATTTGGAGCAGATCAATTTGATGAAATGGATGAGGATGAAAAGGAAAAGAAGAGCTCTTTCTTCAATTGGTTTTACTTCTCAATAAATATTGGAGCTCTTGTATCTTCCAGTGTTCTTGTCTGGGTTCAACAAAATGTTGGTTGGGGCTGGGGATTTGGTATCCCTACGGTGACCATGGGCATATCAATATGTAGCTTTCTCCTGGGCACAAATTTATATCGACATAAAAAGCCTGGGGTAGTGCTTTAACTCGAATAGCGCAAGTGGTGGTTGCATCGACACGAAAATGGAAAATTCAAGTTCCTTTGGACAAGTCTCTTCTATATGAGGTTCAAGGCAAGGAGTCTACTATTGAAGGACGTCAAAATCTTGATCACACAGACAAATTTCTGTAAGCTGCATTTACTGATATTTAATATTTCAATTAGTGCAATTTATTCTTGTGTGTGTTGGAGATTATTTTGATGGTGGCATGAAGTGAAATGATTCAAAATGGAGGATTAAGTTCACAACATTATCAATTATCATTAATGAACACGAGTGCTAACTGCGATAAAAATACACTGCATATGGGCAGATACTGGATGAATACTCTTTTGAACCGAGAGAGAGGATATAATTAAATAACATGAGAGTGCTAACTGCCATAAAAATGCACTGCATATGGGTAGATACTGGATGCATACCATTTTGAACTGAGAGAGGGGATATAATTAAATAATATTTAAGCCATCTTTTGTATTGTATTTTACTCAATATTTGCTTGCATTATTATGCTTCTTCCATCTTTCATCCATAAGCAATGTAGCAATTTTACGGCCAAGCCAATATTCAATTTTGACAAGCATCTAGACCGAGCCATGCCTCATATTTTGTTGGCTGTATCACCTCATATTGAGATACAAGAAATCTAGCAAATTCGATATCTTTCTCAGATTCCCAGTGGTCCAAATTTATTATTCTTCCATATAGAAGAATAAATTCAAAATTTGAAAAAACTTTTGCTTCAAAATTAGGGTGTCCATGAAATAAGCTGTCAGGATGAATTTTCTTCATGAAGTATCCTTCAAAGGAAGAAGGTGATAAATATCCATGATATATTGTGATTTCTATTTTCCATAGTTACTTCATTATACATAAGTTCTTTGATTTATGTGAGAGTGGACTAAATATTTTCACTACCAAATACCTTAGGCGATTTCATAGCTCTAAAGTCTATTATGTCCATTGCTTGCTACTGGTGCTTTTAAGGACATTATTTCAATGATTTCAGACTTCAGTAGTTACAGAACTCTTCCTTAATCGTCTAGAGTTGTTTCAAGGGGCACTGATGGTCTTGTTCAGTGTCAAATGAGTATGTACCAATGAACTTCATAGCTGCCAGCCTGACAAGATTCTGACTGCTGTTGGACATACTTTCAAATGTTTAACAGAAATCAAATAGCAGCACATAACATTTATGCAGCTTTTCAAATCACGAGCCTTCCCACAGTAGAAAAATTAGAAAACCGAATTTAGTATGTGTGTAAGTCAAAACCTTACAGCCAGATTTTGCATTATCTGATTCAATTCGTTTTCTGCAAAGCAATTCATGTGACAGCGTGAGAGTTGTAGAAAATCATGAGAATGCATTCTCTGAGCCTTTAAAACTTAACAGTTTCAATTCTTCCAATGCTTCACTTGCATTGTTTTTTGAAATTTTCATGAGAGAGGAACAATTATTATTTAGCTACCAAATTTAAATTATATTTTACAAAAAAATAATTCTTCAAAGCATCCAAAAATTATCGTGTTCTTTTAGTGCCCTCTGTAGACACCTGATTTTGGTATGGGATAGGTTAATTGCTTTGGTACTGCGTATTTATGTGTTTATCGCTTATTGGTCCAAGTAGGACCCTGTTGGCATGTCTTCCTTCTATCGCTTGACCTTCCAACTTTTCCCTTTGTTGGGTTTATGATCCAAAGTTTATATTTATATTTATTAGTTGTTGTACTAGGCATGAATCTCCTAGTGAGACACCCCCATTAGTATGTTTATAGTTTAATAAGGTTTGTTAATGGACTAAATTAAGTAATTAGTTTGAGTTGCGTGCACTATTGAGCTTGAGTAACTTACCATTGGGCAAGTATATATAATCATATGTAATCCGTTATTTTACATCAATAAAATTACATATTACACAATACCATTTCTACAATTTTATGGCATTCTCCATTTGTGAACAATGGTATCGAGCTAATAGAAACAAATCCATGAAGCCATGTGGGCCCATGAAGCGTGAAGTGTATACACCTCATTTTTTACGCTTGCTAACCTTTTCTCTCCTGCAAGGGTTGTTGATGCATTATCCTACTAAACGGGTGCCTAAGGGGCCTTCCAGATTGGGGTGATAAGACTTGGTCATATGGGCTAGACCACATCATTTGGAGAGATATCACTATGTTGTCCTCTATACCATAGTCACCCTATCCTCGCTTTGTTTCCTTCCTTGTTCGCATGTTACCATCATTACGTTCACTTGTTTTCACTCACTCTTAGTTTTTCCATCACTTTTAGTCATCCTAGACCTTCGTCACACCTCTATCATTTCTCTCGCACTCCATTCCCCATTGTTTTTCACCCTTGATCTTCGAGCATATTTTAAACTCAAGTCAATCATGTCGGGCATATTTTAAATTGATCTTGCCTTGTCATTTTAGTATCAAATCGTCACAATCTCACTTGCACATTGGACATTTGCGCACATATTTGCATTTACTTGTTAGACTTGAGGTTTTGGAGCTTTTCCTTTTGCATTTGGGTCACCATAGTGAGCTAGGACTAGAGGTCTTCTTATTGTTCTTCCCCTTCTCCACCCATAGAACTCTCTTTTGGAGTTGTTGGTGGGAGAATCAATGCATCAGCGGTCACACCATAGGTATCTCTAACCCTTCTTTGTCTTTTATTTCATGTTTATTGTTATGTGGATGATTGATCATTCATTGCTATAGATTATAGTAGATGTGTGTTTTCTTTAGTCTATTGCTTTGTCTTATTTATGTTATGCCCCTTGGATTTATCCACCTTTTGACCTATCTATATTTTGAATCCTAGTAGGATACCTCTCTTTACTTTAGGTATAGGCCTTGAAACATATAGCTATCTTAGGGTTAGGTTATTATCCTCTAGAATTGCGACTCTTGTACTCCTTGAGCACCTTTGGTATCTACATCTTGTGTGCAGGCCTAGATTTGATCCCCTATAGTGGAAAATAGGCAAGGATCCATCTTGACCAAGTCATACATGAAGAAATTTTGTAATATTTTTCCTTGTACAACCGTGAAATGAATTTTTGATATTTCCCCAAAGAAAATTGCAAGAAAAATCACCAAATAGAGGCACTAGACTGCAAAAAGAAGTCAAGATGCAAAGGAATCACCAAACAATGAAGCGTTTGCTTGTGGGCGTTGGAAGACAAGAAGCTATTTTTCAAAGTTGGAACTGTTTTTCGACATCAAAGTATCAAATTTTCAGTCTTACGAATCAAATAATCACGAATGTAACATCATTAAAGATATGGAGGCATTGGGTCAGCCGAGGGAGGCATCCTTCTCGAATCAAGCATTGGAAATTGCATAGCACTTTTTTTTGGACAAAAATGCTTAAGCGTCCATTTCTGGGGTGCTATCCACCTATCTAGAACGCCATCTAGTTGTCATACAAGAAAAGTTGCAACGCTGCAAGCTAATGAGAAGCACCACATTATTTTCTTCATTGTAACATCGTTGGAAGTGGATCACATTTAATGCTTGCTTAAAAGTAACTCTGCTAGGTGAATATTTATTATTGGAAAATCTTTTATTTTTGACTTGACATTGGAAACTTGAAGATAAAGAGAAAATTCTTGTATGTTGTTTCAAAGGAGAAGATAGTAGAATTTGTTTGTGATAATAATTTAACACTTCACAAGTTGGAAGCGTATCGTGTTCAAAACTCAACACCTCCTTTTTTGCATGTAGATAAGATAAGATAACATAAATATATTAATGTCCAACAAATGACCACAAAAAGGTCAAAGGGACTGCAGAAAACAGCGAGCACCGATACAAGGCGGAAAACCAAAGAGTTCCCGAGCAAAAAGAAATACAAAGGCCAGAAGAAGTGGCCAACCGGAAGAAAGAAATCACACCACCCAAAATGGGGGTGGAAAAACAAGATAGAGGAAGAGGAGGAAAGGCGATCCCAGAAGAGAAAGGAGGAAAGCCCATCAGGGGATGGAAGAACCAACTCTCCTAACATCCAAGGTCGACTGGAAGAAGCTAAGAATAGAATGTCGACCAGTCGAAGTGAGAGCCTGCCTGACATGACTCTTCCTTGAGACAATAATATTCCTTTGGTGTCTGGATCTTGTCTGTCTCCTAAAGCTAGGCCTAGTACGTGCATGCCTGTGATGACTCGGAGAACCATGGAGGGTATCCCTAGACCGAACCAATCTAGAGGAGGAAGCGGGGGTGGTCTCACCAGGGCGCTTGATGCCTCTCTCCGCCAATAACACTGTGAAGAAGGAAGTGATCCACTGGGTGGAGTCCGGTCTAGGATGCGGCTGAAGAGTGTGCTCCCGAAGCTTCAAAGCTTCTTGTAAATATAAAGCCAGACACCTTTGATCCTCGAACCTAAAAATTCAGAAAGACCCCGTGTCCTCCTAAATAAACAGTGAAACCTCCCTCTGATCTCATAGTAGATGGGGCACCGGAAGATAAAGTGTGTTTCCGTCTCGGTCTCTTGGAGGTTACACAACTGGCAGGTCCTATCTGAACGGTCAAGGTGGTGATCCGTCTCACAACAAAGTCTATGAGATCCAACTAGCCAAGGGGGACGCGAAAGGCGTGTGTCCAATGTTGAAGGGTGTACTGAGGATGGGTAAGGAGCGCGTCCCTCGGCTCTAAAAAATGCTCAATGTAAAAGGCCATCTTGGGACGTAAACCCCCGAGGATTTACCCAAGTGGTATGGCTGCACTGCTTGTCTATAGAGTAATTTTTAAGTTAACATGCAAGTATGAGTTATATGCTAGCTTTAGAAAGTCTTTTCTAAATGCATGAGTAGATGAAGTGGTCAAACAAGTGTGTATCTTGGCATTAGTCTAGTTACAAGTCTCGATATCAAAACCAAGAAGCAATCATTATGTCTCAATCTTATTTTTTTGAGTAATGACGATGTTTTTGGAGCAATAAGCATTGTAACAAGTATCTATTAGAAGCTAAAGGAAAACCCCAACGGTATACATGTTTTTGTGTCAACATGGCTAGAATAGCGAGTCTCATGTCAACAAACAAGAAAATTGACACCTACAAACTACAAAGAATAGGGTACAAACATGGAGAACACATTTG